>JARGCU010000016.1:16500331-17101201 GCA_029227775.1 Morpho helenor | reverse complement strand
CTGTTATCAACAATAATGACGTACCTGTAATCTCAAATTGATTTATGATTAAATTGGTATATAAATTAAAAATTATTGTGTAATAAAAATACAAATCCCTAATCAAAGATTATTGATATAATGTTATTGGTTGAATACAGCTGTGGAAATGAGAATCAGATTTTTACGATTAAATTAACATTAATCTGAAAATCTGCAAATCCGCACTCTCATTTTCATTATTCATGAATCATTATGATGAAATTGGGCACAATCATTCCTTATACACCGGGGTAATATATAGGCTATAAAACTCCTATTTATTCAACAGGAATAGGATGACATTGAAAAACGCCATCAACCTATCAAAGTTTTTTATTCACGATAAGTCAAAGTCAAGTCAAATCTGTAATTTAAAGAAGGGTATCACGTTGTTTGGCATCGAAAGAGTTAATTTAAGAAAGTTTTTATATATTTCGGTTTTTGTTTATCTGATAAAGTTAACTGAGCTATTACAATGTATAAGTATCGTGGGTTATTTACTACGGGTAACTAAACTATGCTCTCGAAAACGATAAATCTCTCGGTTTTCCCGGATAAATCTAATTTTTGTGATGGAGATATTTGCAGGGTTGGAAAATGACAGAAGCTACTGTTAATTCCAGGTGAACTTTGTATTTTACTGAAATTTACATTCGCAACCAATAAAGTTATTAACTTAAACAACTCATTCTATCTTCTGCTGGATATGGGCTTCTTCTAAGGCAACATATTCGTCTTTCACAGGAACAAATATTAGTTAATGTGAATTTAGTGATTTTCTACTCTCCCTTTCATGTTGTCCACCGGGTCCACTATATACGATATCTTTACTTTCTTTATCTACTTTTGTTAAGTTTTAATGTATTGCCACATTATTAGTGCTAGCAGATTATAATTTCATCTTGCTTGTCTCTGTAGGTACGGTTGAAGAACTTAGGAGGTTTTATACCAAATGATTTAATGTTAATCTTATACCTATTAACACCACCTAAACTTTCTCCATCGCATAATTACCGATCTCAGAATTATGAACTGATTAAGAAGTTAGTGTTTGATCATCATTCAAATATCCTTATCTCTCTCTAAGTGGGATCAGCACAACATGTTACAAACATTTTGTGCCGATCCGATGCTGATCTGATGTTTTGGCTAGTCGTTTTACGACCGGCCGTCTACTTGCCGTCAACTTACCTTAGTCACCTTTTACGCCTCGTTAAGAAACGTGGTCTATTCTACTCAGCCGGATATCACACGGTGGTGGTTAGTAATAGATTATTTAGTACAAAATCCAACCAAAAATAATATATAGTTGTTATACTTTAGGTACCTAGTGGGAATACCATTTAATTTATACGTCAAAACTTTCGTCGATTTGAACTATACATTGTAATGAGACATCGCTATCATTGCCTTAGATTGGTGATATTTTTATTTACGTAAACGATGATTCAACAAATACTACAATAAAAAATTGACGAAAAATTATTAACATTATAAATTCACTTAACAAAACAAAACAATGCCTGCTGCTATTATTTCTTAACAGAATATGAATTGATACATAAACTTAGTCCATTAAATTCAATTGAGATTATGTGAATGTTAAAAAGGCTTGAACTTGAAAATACTTCCAGACAAGACTTCAGTATTGTACGCAGTTGAAAGTATTAAAAGTGATTTAATTATTATAAAGGATTGAAGCTTAAATATCGAATTAACCATTATGAAGGATTGATGCTTAATTATTGAATTATTTATTTGTATTAAGGATTGTAGGTTAATTATTGAATTGATTGTTATTATAATGGATTGAAATTTAATTATTGAATTAATTATTATTAAGGATTGAAGTTTAATTATTGGATTATTTATTATTATAAAGGATTGAAGCTTAATTATTTAATTGTTTGTTATTAGGCATTGAAGATTAGTTACGTAAAATAAAAATTTTTTTAAGATTGAATGCTGAGTTTCTTGGTTATATCTTCTCAGTAAGAGAAACATTTCAGATTAGTGATAGCTTCATTAATCGAATTGGTTCTTTGCGACAGAAAACTGATTAGAAACAGCTCCTTTGAATAAAAATTATTTTGGTTTGAGTTGATTTGATTTAACCATGTTCTGTAATATTAATTATTCCTTTACGTAATGAAACTTTTAAATATAACTTACCTCGTAATGTGGAGCCAAATGTGAACACCGCAAATGTTGCTATGAACGTGCTTATGAACTCTGGTAGTCTTTCAAAGAACTTCTCTAATGGCTCAGCGTATTTCTCTATCCATTTCACACCGTCGGTCAATGGGTCCCAATATTTTTTTATTTCAACATTCTCTTGAAGATCTTCTTCTGATTTTTGTGTTTTATTACTCAATATACGTTCTCGCAAGTCGGTCATCTTATAACTGGAAAAGATTTTAGGTTAGGATCAAGTATAATAATTACTTTCTTCATAATCGTTAAAAACAGCTCGAAAAGTAATAATAAAATTATTTGCTATAATCCGCGATAAAGTGTGGTATCCGGCTGAGTAGAATAGACTAACCTCATTTCTTACTGAGTGTCGTAAAAGGCGACTAAGGTAAGTTGACCCACCGTGTGGTATCCCGGTTGAGTAAAATAAACCACCCTCTTTCTTACCGAGGAGTCGTAAAATACGACTAAGGTAAGTTGACGTTAGGTAGGCGGCCGGTTGTAAAATACATAGCCAAATCCTATGATAACATGTTTGTAACATGTTGTGCCGACCCCACTCAGAGTGGGATAAGGGCAGGAGGATGATGAGGATGATGAATCCGCGATAAAGTTACATTCACTATCACTAAATCAACAATCGTTTCACCCTGAAACATCATCAGGAGATAGACTGTGGAGTATATCTTCTGAACGTGTGTAGTGCTTGTGTATTGTGATGGCGGTGGTGTAGGTTTGTGCGTCGGGTATATTGGGTATGAAAACGGATAGTCCACTCTGCATTAAGCATTATATATTTTTTATTTTACTTAACGCGGATTATAGCAAAATAATTTTATTATTACTTTTGTATTATGGATCTCCGCAAAGTAACGCCTAATTCTATAAATTATTTAAATACATCCTATATTTGATATAGATTTACTTAAGCTGTATCTAATACGTATTATACAATACATTGTTACGTCCCTTTACATTTACAAAACTTTACAAAAAACTAAACATAATATAATATTATATATTTGATAGTAAAAATTCTTATATTCAAATGTCGCAAAAGAATAAGAAGTGGCATAAAGTTTCGATTGAAATCAGAAATACTCGTTTACTTAGTACGCAAATTATGGATGATGACCATAATAACGATAAGTGATACCAATAAAAAGATAAGAGATAAATAAATAGTTATAAAAAAATAAAGACAAAGCTCTAATCGTGATATCGGTTAATTATTAAAATTTTGTCATTAGGGTAAATAACCTATGAGATTGAAAGTCAAAACTAATTAAATAAATCTATACTAATACATAAAGCTGAAGATTTCGTTTGTTTGTTTTATTATTTGAACAAGCTAATCTCAGAAATTACTGGATTCCATTTATCAAGGAAGGCTATAGGCTATAACATCACGCTAAGATGAATAGGAGAGGAGAAACAATAAAAATATTGCGTAAACGGCAAAATTTAAAGCTTTCCTCGCGTGCGCTAAGTAAAACAGTGAAAGTTATTCAAAAATATTTTATAATTAAGTCATGATAACTACTTTTATGTTCAAAATTTCAATTTGGGAAAAAATTATGAACACACTGATGTCCATGCGGACGAAGCTACTGGCACAGTTAGTATTTTAAATGACAGGAAATAAAAAGGGATATAAATAGAATTTTGTTAGAAATTAAAAACAACAATATTTTATATAAATATTTTAAATGAATGGCTGAAAATCATTAAAATTCATCACTGATTAATTAACAAATGTAAATTTTATTTTATTCGTAGATTAATCATTTCGCAAATACATTCGAAAATTAAATAAATTTACGTTATTAGCACGTAAATCTTAAATAAAATGTTACTTTCCATATTCACAAGCACTTACAGGTACAACTTACGTTAAGTTACATAAAGCTCTCGCTGGTTTATGAGCTAAAAAGCAAAAACCTTAGATTTTTATCTCTACCATATCATACCACTTAAATGTTACTTCTATACCGATGATAATGTATCACTATTTGTACACCAACTCTGAAAAGTGATCCTAGACTTGCGGTCTAATGCGCTATGCAATCAAAAACTTAATTTACCGTACAATACGATAATAGATCGTAAATAGTACAAAGTAATGTAAATACAAAAACATACCTTATCCACTGTAAATCTTCATTAATGCAATGTTATTTTTTTTAAGAAAAACGTCTTGAATGTAGTAATTATAATTCCCAAATGAATACTGAAGGTCGCATGTTTTGTACTTTGCAACAAAAAAACAACGATAACTCCATATATAATGATACACTTAATTCTTTGATTATTCCTTATCGAAAAAATTCGCGCTATCAATTGCGAGCATTACTAATTATTAAACCGTTTCTATGGACGTTACATATTTGGCTGATAATTGGCGAAATCTATGTCCGTTTTCTTCTGGTATTAATTTATTTTATTTGTTCTTATCAACTTACCCTGTCCTTCCGGGGATAGAAGTAGCAGTTTCTCGCAATCCCACAGGGATATAGGCCTTCTTGCTCATTTGGAGAGAAGTGTTGGAGCTTAGCCCACGCTGCTCTGATGTAGATCGGTAGGTTACAAATATACTCTGAATTCTCTAGATATATACTGGTTTTCTGGCGAAATTTTTTTCATCGAAAATCGTGTGAAATCGGAATTCATTTAAATTATTAATATCAATTAGGCATGAAAATATTATTTTGATATAATCCGTGATAGTAGAAAATCGCAGCAACAAGACTAAATCGCAAAGAGTGTCATGGAATTTTATTATTATGCGTCAACTTATTTAAAAACCAAATAGATCGATTTTTGGCTGTGTTCTCTACATAGATTATCATCCTCCTGCCCTTATCCCACTTTAAGTGGGGTGGCATAAAATGTTATAAACATGTTGTATACAAGGCGGCCAGCTAAGCCTCGACCAGTAAAATTTTATATAGAGATAGTGCGCGTTACGTTGAAGGAAAACATCAAGATAATACAAACGCTTTTAGAATTTTTGGGATAATTTAGCGAACCAACTTGTATTTTGGTAAGTGTAATTTAAAAAAAAAGCTTTTCCTTAACAGTAGGACCTGGCTATTAGCTGTAGATATTACGGTTTTTTTTTTACTAAAGACTGTGTGATCTCCTCAACGTTTTAAGCAGTTTAAAATCTGTTCTTACATTAGCCTAGCAACACATCGGTAGGCAGGGTGGGATAGCGAGGAGCGATGGCCTCCTTCTGTTCTGCGGAGAACCGAAGTGCAGAAGGAGACCATCGCTGCCTTCCCTAGGCGGCGGAGCGGTTCTAGGAAACCTTGTTTTGGATCCATTCTGCTGCTGATGAATTGAGGTGTTAGCGACTTGCCCAAGGCTATCGTCTGCCGCCCTAACTGGGGACGTTCGGCTGTTCCGAAAGGAGTATATTGGACTTGGAATTGGCTTACAGGTCCCCAAGGCGGTCGGTGCATATGGTGCTCCCGATGCATCAGTTAGCGGAGGAGGACTTCTCTTTTGAGAAGTCTGTACCCGGAGGAGGTGTTTCTGGGATCAGAGCGGCTGTCGGCGGGGATGGGGGCAATGTGTACAAACGATACCCTGTCCTTGCCATTGACAGCGTGGTGGAGCACACAGGTTGTTTTAGTCGGTGCGAGTCGGAAATACCCTATCGTTACCATTTAGGGGTTATTTCTTGTATTAAAAAGAGCCTTGCAACATAACAACATTTTTATACAAGCGTATTTTTTGTGAAACCGGCATTAACTTTCGTTTCTCATTTCTTACAAAAACACATACATACATCATTTATGGGTTATGGTACATGATTAAGTATTAAGTTTTTTAAACGGCAACCGGCGAGTTTGAATTAGCAAAAATTGCTTCTAGGTACAATTAATTTTTGAAACCAGCAATAGAGTTGACTATTTATAAGTTTATTTGAACAAATAGGTCAAAATACGTATTCTGATTTTCAAATGAACTAACCTAACCATAAATATATAAATTAAAAAAATAGCTAAATAGGTACCTAGATAATAAGTTTGTTTTGATCAAAGACATAATAGTTTATTTGACTAGTCATAATCTGTATGAGATGGTATGTTATATTTATTTATTATTTTTTTAGTATGTTTTAAATAGAAAGTAATTATAAACTTTTCTCTAGTAGCCGCACTAAATCCTTCAAAATAACTGACGAGTTCCTGATTTTTGGCATTACAACTACTTATAACCTAATACGATATAAACTAGCGTTTTTAATTACCTTACGGATTTTTTTTCCATAAGAAACCAAGGATTACATTAAAATACCATTTACGATGATAAAAGCCAACTTTGAATTTTTTTCTATCGACCGATACTGCCCCCTATTAAAAGTGTTAATAACTAATAAGCCAACAGTAAGAACATAATGCCATATCATCGTAGTACTGATAAGTGTTCATAGATGGCGCTAGTTACCTTGAGAGTTGTGATGCCATTGTAATTTATTAATGTTACGCAAGATGGTGCGGTTAAAATAGTTTTTATATATATTTATAATATAAAAATATACAAGTTATATATTTAAATTTCTTACACGCTACAACTATGCAAACAATTCAGCTTTGAGATCATCGTTTCAGTTTAAACTTTAGCTTTGTAATTTCGTTGAGACATATCCTTGATGAATATCATTTCTGAAAATCATCCGTTCTTTCCGTTTCTAAAAAATATGTTACATATCATTGCAAGGTATAAATAAGTTGGCTATTGATAGATCTTTATTAATTATACCCTCATAAGTCATGGAAAATCTATTGACTATTGTGGGTTGCAATAAATTTGTCGCAAACATAACTCATTGTAACCAAACATGCAAGAATAAAATCAGGATAACCCACCCACTCAGTCACCCGGTACTTAAAATTATATGGCACATAACGTAGATGCATTTGTACAGCTTTTCAAATCCAAATATGTAGTTAACGAAAAAGAAACGCCGCCAAGTGGATCCTTGATTATATGTAGATTTTCTACTATATCACTTCCAACTGATGCTGCTAACAAAACTTTCAATGGTTGGTAGTGTTCTGTTCAACAAATATGGCATGGTCTCCGTGACAATAGTTCATGGGGTCCAAAACGTGTACAAAGACCACCTAACGTGTGAGTGATTAATACCACCTATAGAGCTTCCGCTATTGAAATGAGAGCTTTTGGAAAATACAATTAGATTACGAATAGATGATATGAGAACTTTGTAAGGATGATTTGCGTTTAGATGAGAAATTACAGAATACACAAGCAGTTATTTGTTATAACAATTTTTAACAATAATAAATAATTTAGGAACGAAATGTTGTGGTTTGTACTTTAGAAGGTGTAGATTGTCAGAAAGCAGTCTTCTGTTGAGTCTCGAACGACTATAGATGCTTTGATCGTGCTTTAAACCTTTTTGTTCCTATGCCGTGAGGTGTCCGACTGAGTAAAATAGACTATGCTCATTTCTTACCGTGTTGTAAAATACGGCTAAGGTAAGTTGACGCTGACGTCAACGCTGACGTCAGGCGGTTGGTCGTAAAATACGTAGCCAAATCATATGACAACATGTCTATAACACGTTATGCCGACTCCACTTAGACAGGGAAAGGGGCAGGAGAATGAGGGCACGTTTTTATTTCTAAACTAGATACTAGAATAATGACAATTTTTTAAGTCTCTATAAAGACCGCATATCGCAAAACAAGAACTTAAATTTGGTAATACCAGTTAAGGACTAGTTATTTAAATCAACCTTGCTGATATTTGTGGGGTACGACAACATTTTCTGATCAAGGCACCGTATACAGCGGGCTACTCGCTCTTAGTAGATGCATCAGAGACACAAGAAGCGTCGACCGCTTCGTTTACCTATCGTCATGGATATCGGAAAGTATAATATAATAAGTGGGTAAATGCAAAAGGCATCAGTGAGCCAACTACGTCGTAATTAGTAACCTTCATAACCTTGTTCCTCCATCTCCTTTCTATTATCGCACTGCTAGACACCGGGAGAATTTCCACCCTTACGTCAGCGATCTCCCACGAAGGCGCACGGAGCGCTTTGCGTCCTCGGTTTTATGGCGCACAGCAAGGAAATCGAATTCTCTCCCGGCATCAATATTTGTCAGTGCTTTCGATATGGATGTCTTTAAAGCAAGACTGAATAGGCATCTTCTAGGCGAGCGCGCTCCATCTTAGACTGCATCATCTCTTACCATCAGGCATGATTGCAGTCAAGCGCTCGCCTATTCTGCAAAAAAAAAACAGGAAATTGGGCTTCCTCGCAGTACATCCATAACCTCGTAGTGGTCAACATGCCCATTATCCTTTCTGTCCACATTCTTTTAACTAAACTGTGAGGACAGAACACACACACAGCCACTAGATGTAAAATAATCTTTATTCATCTATAATCAAATCAAATCAAAATCAAAATGTTTATTTCGTTAACTATTATCAAAGTCGACAGTTGTTTTACGATTTAAAGTTAATGAAATTTATTACAAAAGAATAACAATTTTTAACATAACATATGTGGTAAATGTGTGTGTATTTGTATAAGTGAGTGTGTAGGGTAGTGTCTGTTTGTGTGTGTATAAATTTGTATGTGTATTTAGGTAGGGTGCTTGCGTGTGTATGTGTGTGGGATTTGTGAATGTATATAGATATTGCCCATGAGAGAAAGTTTGTTTCCTTTATCATTTAATTCTCATTATTATTCTTGTTTTATGTTATTTATAATAATACTTTTAAACATTAATAAATTAAACACTTTTGAATCAGATAAATGGATCTGTGCATAGTAAGCCTAATTCTTTTTTTTTTCATAATATTTTTTTCATATTCACTCTTTTTTCTCATTTATTTTTATTTTTTTATTTTTATTGTTTAATTTAGACTTATTTAGAATTATTTTTTATTTGGATCTAAAACATGTGTTTAGTTTTCGTTCTTAAGCTTATAAATGTTGATTCACACCTTTTATTAATAAGTAGGCTAGCTTTTAAACTTTTAATTGACCAGTATTTTGTGTTTTCTTGGCCTATTAACCGTTGGCGTGCCAATAAATAAATAAATAATTCTATCAATTAGATATTAGCACTGAACCGACACTGGTTAAAAAATTATCGAGCAGGGCTCGGGGCACAGGTTCTTTATCCTGATATAACCAAGGCACACAAATTTCGATTCTCTATTAGTCTACTAACAGCTGCTATGAAATAAATCACAACATCTAAACAACACGCAACAAAATACACAAATCACCCACTTCACATGCTATCGCTGTGGGGTGGATTTTGCGGGCTAATAGAAAAGCTATCGGTAATTCGGGGGGCGGGTTTTCGACAGCGGTCGAGCGATTTGCACTTGATAGTGATTTCAATCGTCTGATATTGTATCGACAACTTACAACTAAAAATATGTTATTTAGTAAGAGAAGGTATAGCCTGTGGGTTTTGAATTATACAAAATATAACATATTTTATTGATTTAATAATAATTTATAGAATTAAGCGTTACTTTGCGGAGGTCCATAATACAAAACTAATGAGAATGTTATTTTGCTATAATTCGCGATAAAGTTATCGCGGATTATAGCAAAATACAGTCTCATTAGTTTTGCATTTAATAATACCTTAAATAGGTTAACTTATAATAGGTTAAGCGTTGTTAATTACTTTAATAGTTAATCAATAAAATAAAATAATAATAAAATGCCCAGTTAATCCTGAAATATATAAGCTTTCGTAGAAATTTATCATTCTTGATTATATCAAACACATCCTTTAATATTTTTACTAAGACGTTATGAATATGACATATTTGTATTGTTTTATTATTTAAAACATATTTATTGTTAAGTTAGAATACAAATTTACCAGATATATATATAAAACGAAAAGTTTTATTAAAAAGTATTTTTATAAAATATAATAATAGAATATAGTTAGTTTCATATGACATGATTATCTTAAAGAAAATGTGAGCTCAAAAAACGCCTTAAATAATATTATATCACTTTAGTGCTTTCAATTGTTTATTATTTTATGGATATTATGATATGATATATTACGAAGATAAATGCAGAGACTATCAAAACCTTTTGGCTTCTTCGTAATTTAAGGTTTAGCATCATAATACAAAGAAATGAAACAATGATTATTCTTGCAACAATCCGTGGTAACAACAATATGTTTGTACTAGGTATTTGAAAAATGATTAACGACTTTTTAGATGTTGTTACGTTGAACCTACCTATTATTAAAACTACTTTTTTTGTAAATGGTGGCATGTAATAAAGAATTATGGGACACTTACACACACGGTCGTCTTTTATTTTGTCCATTAAACTTATAACCTGAGGTCGATAAAATATAAGCAAAGGAAAAAGACATCGACTAAATTGTCTCTATTTACAAACATCACTAATATGTTCATCGCCAGCGGCTCATATCTCAACTGGAACACTAATAACAGCCCACAGGCCTTCCTTTGTGATGCAAAATTTGCTTTTGTGTATCCGAAATAAGCTGATGATACTGGGTATATTCGTAATATCACTTCACGGGTGCTGATGACGTCACAGCATCTTAACCTATACAACTTCTTCTTCTTCTTCTTCAATCGGTCCCTCATTACTGAGGATCGTGGTCATTTGAAGCCTTTCTTCGTATAATCTGTCTCCACATGTTCCGATCCATAGTAGCCCTCACCGTTTGATAGAATCTGGTCGAGGAGGTGGCTTATTTCACTTGGTCAGACCATCGTGTTGGCGACCGGCCTCGTGGCCTTTTGCCTTCTGCGTTGCCAACAATGACCAGCTTTTCAACCTATACAACAATAAGTTGCAAAAATATTTTTTCCTTCTTTATATAACAAACATAAAATAGCTGTGTGGTATCCGGCTGAGTAGAATAGACCACATTCATTTCTTACCGAGGTAAGAGGCGACTAAGGTAAGTGGACCCGCCGTGTAGTATTCGGTTGAGTAGAATAGACCACCCTCTTTCTTACCGTGTTGCCGTAAAATACGACTAAGGTAAGTTGACATCAGGCAGGCCGGTTGTATAATACGTCACCAAATCATGTAAAAACATATTTATAACATGTTGTGCCGACCCCGCTTAGGGTGGGATAGGTAGGAGAATGAGTTAAGTATTTTATAGTATTAATATCAATAAATAAAATAAAATAAAAATATGTTTTTTACCAATTGGTTTTTCAAAACGCTTCTTAGCTGTAACTCTTGACGGGTTTACGGGTTCAAACCCTGGGCTACTAGTGAGTTTAGTAGGTACTAATGATTTTTTCTTTTAAAACTAATCAATAAATTTAATTTATAACACGCTTTTTGGCGAAGGAAAACATCGTGAGGAAACCTGCATATCACCAATCCTCATTGGAGCAGCGTGGTAGGTCTTAGTTCCTTCTCTCAAACGGAGATAGGAGGCCTATGCCCAGTACTGGGATAATAACTATTACTTTATCTATTGTTTTTTGAAAATTGTCGAAAATCATAAAATCATTCGCTAGTAAAAAAACCTACAACTATTAATGAAAGAAACGTGAGTAGCGTAACGCGGCAATCAGTTACAGCAAAGTTGCCTCATCATTACGCCATTATTGAGTTTTAATATAATGCCCGGGTAATATTCTGGATCCCCGGGGCAACCGCGCGGGGTTCCCAATGCCGGGCACAGATTAAATAGTGTAACAGATGCGACAAATCGTTTCTATGCATAAATACCTAATGTTATAAAATAAACACTAGTTCTAACTAAGTTCACTGGTCAAGCCGTGTGGGATTCGGCTGAGTTGAATAAACCACCCTCATTTTTTTATGGTATAGTATGGCAAACGAGAATTCGGTTTACCTTAAGTACCGCCGCCCACGACCGCTCGCAGAGCAAGTGCGTTGCTTTCCATTATAAAGGTGGAAAATTCGTTTTTTGAAGGTACTTTTGTCCGATCCGGAAACACTGTCAAAGGGAGGTCGTTCCATAAAATGATGGTGCGCGGAATTAAGTTATTTTAAACGCACTGTAGTGGATCGCCAAGCATCCGGCAGTGCATTTAGCGACAGGAATCAGGCCATGTAGTTCAATGGAACACTCTCCGTGAAAGATGCGGTAGAAAACTCACAGTGATGATACGTTTCTACGCATCACCAAAGAGTCCAGCAGTCATTTCTTACCGAGGTGTTGTAAGAGGCGACTAAGGTAATTAAACCCGTGTGGTATCCGGTTGAGTACTCTAGACAACCCTCTTTCTTACTGAGGTGTCGTAAAAGGCGACCAAGGTAAGTTGACCCGTGTCGTGATTTCCGGCTAAGAAGAATAGACAATCCTTATTTCTTACCGAGGCGTATTAAAAGGCAATTTGGGTAAGTTGACCCGTGCCGTGCTATCCGGCTGAGTAGAATAGACCCTTATATCTTATCGAGGAATCATAAAGGGCGATTAAGGTAAGTCGACCCGCCGTGTGCTATCCGGCTGAATAGAATATACCAACCTCTTTCTTACCGCGGAATCATAAAGGGCGATTAAGGTAAGTAGACCCACCGTTAGCTATCTGGCTGAGTAGAATAGACCACCCACTTTCTTACCGAGGCATCGTAAAAGGTGATTAAGGTAGGTCGACCCGCCCTGGCGACTATCTGGCTGACCGCGCTGTCAGGTACCCGACGGCTGGGGGTGCGTGGAAGGAGCGGAGGATGTCGTGCGGTGTTCCACAGGGGTCGGTTCTAGGCCCCCTCCTGTGGAACATCGGATACGACTGGGTGCTGCGTGGGCAAATGCTTCCGGGGGTGCGTCTGTTCTGTTATGCAGACGACACCCTCGTGACTGCCCGCGCGAGCACCCACCGGGAGGCCCGAGTGCTGGCGACCGCGGCCACGGCCCACGTTGTGGCCCGGATTCGCCGGTTGGGACTGGGGGTGGCCTTGGAGAAATCCGAGGCCATTTGCTTCCACAGGCCTCGGATGGCGCCCCCAGTGGGCTCCCGGTTGGTGGTGGGCGGGACGTCCATCGAAATCTCGGGTACCCTACGGTACCTGGGATTGCTCCTCGACAGCCGATGGACGTTCGAGGCCCACTTCCGGCGGCTCGCCCCCAAGCTAACGGCGACCGCCGGAGCCCTGAGCAGGCTCCTCCCGAATCTGGGGGGGCCTAATGCAGGCTGCCGGCGCCTTTATGCCGGAGTGGTCCGCTCTATGGCCCTGTACGGCGCTCCCGTGTGGGCGGAGCGGCTGACTGCGGTGTCCCTGCCTCTGCTGCGGGGAGCGCAGAGGATCATGGCGGTCAGACTCGTGCGGGGCTACCGGACCATTTCCGGCGAGGCTGCCTGCGCCTTGGCTGGGTCCCCTCCCTGGGACCTGGAGGCCAAGGTGCTCGCTCAGGCCTACCGCCGCAGAGTTGAAGCCCGTTCATCGGGGGGAGACTCGGCGGTGGTAGAGGTGGATTGGCGGAGGGAAGCTCAGGAGGAGCTCCTCCGCCAATGGAGGCGGCGGCTGGAATCGCCCAGTGCAGGAGGCTGGACGATTTCGGCCATCCAGCCCATTCTCCAGGGCTGGGTCGCCAGGAGGCATGGGGTCCTCACCTTCCGCCTGACACAGATGCTTTCCGGACATGGTTGCTTCGGGAGGTATCTGTGGCGGGTGGCCGGGCGCGAAGCGTCCGGTGAGTGCCACGAGTGCGGCGCCGATTCCGACACGGCGCTGCACACGCTCGCGGACTGTCCAGCTTGGGCGGTTCAGCGGGCGGAGCTCGTGGCACAGGTGGGGCGCGACCTCTCCTTGCCCACTGTGGTTCGTGCCATGGTGGACAGAGAGAGGTCGTGGGCAGCGATGGCCTCCTTCTGCGAGCACGTCATTTCGCAGAAGGAGGCGGCGGAGCGGGTCCGGGAAGTCGAGTCTCGGGATCCGATCCGCCGCAGGCGAGCCGGGCGCAGGCGGTTCGTCCAAGACCATCGCATGCCGCCCTAACGGGGACCTTCTGGGCGTTCCGAACGGGGTTAATCGGACGCCCTCCTTATAAGGTCCCCGAGGCGGTCGATGCATCTGGTGCTCCCGATGCATCGTCCAGCGGAGGGAGGGGCCACTTTTAGAGAGGCCCCGACCCAGAGGTGGCGCACTCTGGGGTTCAGAGTTGCTGCTGGCGGGAGTGGGGTCAAATAAGGCACCCTGCTCCCGCCACCAGCAGCGTGGTGGAGCATACAGGTTGTTTTAGTCGGTGCGAGTCCGACATAACCACCGATCGTCCCCGTCGGTCGGTGGTACCCATAAGGGGTTTTTTCCTGTATAAAAAAAAAAAAGGTCGACCCGCCCTATGGTATCCGGTTGAGTATCAGCCGTAAAATACGTAGCCAAATCATGTGACAATATGTTTATAACATGTTGTTCCAATCTCTCTTAGAGTGGGATAAGGGCAGGATGATGATGAATTTTATGGTCAATTACTATCTAACGTAGGCTAGCCGTGTGGTGTTCGGCTAAGTAGAATAGTGCCACCCTCATTTCTTACCGCGGTGTCGTAAAATACGACTAAGGTAAGTTGACGTCAGGCAGGCGGCCAGTCGTAAAAACGCAGCCAAATCATGTTACAACATGTTTATAATATGTTGTGCTGATCCCACTTAGAATGGGATAAGGGCAGTTTAACTTTACTGTATAACGTAGGCATAGGTAAACCTAAGATGGCACATCTGCGTTATTATCCTATTCACATCAAACAACATTGCAGCTTTGTGGTTCAGAGAGGTCCCCTAAGCCTCAGCGGGGGGTCACTAATCTAACTGCGTCATGAAATTGATACAAAATTTGGTCCCGATCAAAAGCCGTATTAAAATTTTAAAAAGAATTGTTATTTAGATTAAATTCTGAATGATTATTTTTTGTATTATGAGTCCAAATCCGTAGTGAGCTTCGATTTTTAATACCCGCGAGATTTGGCGTGAATAATTAAAAAAAAATGATAAATATTCTTTCAAATATATTGAATAGATACTGTATGCAGTAGATTACCTACTTAACCGGAAACCACACGACTAATCGACTTACCTTACTCGCCTTTTACGACAACTCGGTAAGAAATGAGGGTGGTGTATTCTATACAAAGGAACAACACAGCGGTTCAACTTACATTATTCGCCTTTTACGACACCTTGGTAACAAAGAGGGTAGTCTATTCTACTCACCCGAATACCACACGGCAGGTTAACTAACCTTAGTCGCTTTTGCGACACTACGGTAAGAAAGAGGGTGGTGTATTTTTCTCACCCGGATACCACCTTTAGGTACGTAAATAAGGATAAAATTCTATATTACTATTTGTACTATTTGTTGTTATTTGTTACTTCACCCCATATAGAAATACAGTTATACTATTGTTACAACATGTTTCTAATACAACCTCCTTCAATGAGTTGGTTATTAATACGAAAAAACATTGCCGGTGTCATTTTTGTGTCATTGAGTTTTTGAGAGAGAGTAAATGAGTTGACTTTGGGAAAATTGCTTTTTATTTATTAAATAAAAGTATAAAGGAAGAAATATCGTTGTTTGTTATACTACATTTAAATTACATTATACATACACTAATCTAGGTTAAAGCTAGAAACGATTGTAAATTCTCTTGAACATGTAAAATATTTTTTTTTCCAACATTAGTGCCCTCGCAAGGCAACAATATCTCGTTTTATGGCTCAATAAAGTACAATTCGCCCTGGCCACCTATCGCTATCGCAACAAATTGCACGTGATATATCTACCGCCATTAGTACAGACACCAACTTAGCTTAGCTTTATAGGATAACGCCTCGATACTCTTAAAGAAAAAATCTAAATACAAAAATAATAATTAATTTATTAAGACACTGCCATTTTCTCGTATTTTATCTCCTGATGAAACTTTGGTTGCGGGGCGAAACGATTGTCGATTGTGTGACTATGAACGTGTGTAGTGCTTGTGTATTATGTTGGCGGTGGTAGAGGTTTGTGCATGTGCACTAATCCTGCATTTATCAGTTATGAAAACAGATATTCCACTCTACATTGAGCATTATATATATTTTCTGTTTTATTTTATCGCGGAATATATATTTATAACAATACACAAGCACTGCACACATTCACCACCACAATCTCAACAATTGTTTCGCCCTGTAACCGAAGCATCGTCAGGAGATAGACTCCTCTACGAAATCGCAGTCTTTTGCGATTTTGTCTTGTTGTGTTATCAGTGGTGGATAGTGCATGAGTTTTTACAAATTCTGCACGTATCAGGTAATAGAACGAATAGTACACTCTACTTTTAGCGACATTTAGCAACCGGCCCGTTGACGTAGTGGGCAGTGACCCTGCCTTCAGCTCCGCAGGTCGCGGGTTCGATTCCCGCCGAGGGCCAACATTTTCTATAAATGAATTTGTCGGTCTTTGAGCCTGGGTGTATATTTGTATTTAAGTATATATTTAAAAAATATATAAGTATATATTCACCAGTTGTCTGTCACCCATAACACAAGTATTAAGTTACCTACTTACTTTGGGGATGGACGACCGTGTTTGTAAGTGTCCCATATATTTATTTATTTATTTATAATACGACCGTGTGTGTAAGTGTCCCATATATTTATTTATATTTATACATATATTTATTTATTTATATATTTTCTTTTATGGCGGATTATAGCAAAAATTCAGTAAAAATTTGAGTGAAAAGTCTGCTATTATAGCAAAGTGACGTAACTCACTAATAAAAGTTATATTTCACGATAGTGTCCTAAAGTCCTGTCTAATACACAACGTGTACCCACCCTAGCTATTACTATACTCTCGTCCAGCAGCTAGATTTTATCGTTCCTTCGAACCATTAAACCGGCCATAATGAAGTTTCCCCCGGATAATGCACTGGGGCATTACACAATGATTTACAAGGGCCGCAATAAAAAGAATTTAAGGGATGACCCGCGTAAAACTGGAGGATATTGTGTCATAAAAAAGAGAAATGTGGCCACAGGCGGGCGGAAGTGTGCGCACTTGGAGTCTCCGTTATTGTGAGATGGCACACGGAAACTTGAAATGGTATTGTTGGATTATGTTTCATAAGTTATTTTATATTTCTAAGTGTAATTCTTCTCTGGATCTAACCTAACCTCTGTCTGGATATCTTACTGCTGTCTGGAATTCCGTAATTCGTTCCTGTAAATAAATAAAACACAAAAACTTGAATTTGAATAACAATCATAATAAATCTTTATTTAAGACAACCAGGGCCCACTTTGTTAGTAATACAATTAGGTCAAAATTCGACGAAGAAAAATAATAGTAATAAATAAAATAAATTTTTTATACATATATTTTATATTATTAAATTCAAATTATTATTATATAATACTAGCAATTGCCAGTGGCTCCGCCCGCGTGGAAATATTAGAACCGTAATATATGATAGTATTACAGCAGTTTAAAAACACTGTTAAAAAGAGGCTGATACAGAAAGCCTACTATACTCTTGAAGATTATTTAGAAGATAAGAATGTGTGGATATAGCTCTCTTTGAACCTGTACAAGACAGTAACGACTTAATGTAAATAATATTAAGAATTATATTTTTAAAAGAGCAACCGCCGAGTTTCTTGCAGGCTCTTCTCGGTAGGAGCAGCTTTCCGAACCAGCAGTAGAGTTGACTATTCAAAAGCACTTGTTTACAAGTTTATTTGAATAAAGAATATTTTGAATAATTTGATAACCATAAAAAATTTTAAAGTTAAAATTGTAAAAGCTAGACATATGCTGTCGCGGACTTTTAGAGGGGAATAATTTTATAATACATGAATTTTGAATAACTTTCACCGTATACTTAGCACACGCAATGAAAGTTTTAAATTTTGCCGTTTTCGTAATATTTTTTATTACTTCTCGTATTCATCTTAGTGTGATTTTATATAACCTATAGCCTTCCTCGATAAATGGCCTATCTTACACTGAAAGAAATTTTCAAATCGGTCTAGTAGTTCCTGAGATTAGCGCGTTTAAACAATCAAACAAACAAACTCTTCAGAATTATATATTAGCATAGATTTAATTTAAATGATCTCTATTACCATGTCAACAATATATTTGTTGACATGAAACTGAGTGATTTTTTTTTGAAAATTTAAATTTAAAGAGTTTATACTTTGGGTTTAAATCACCATAATTTTCCTGGTCTTATCCCGTTCTAAGTGACGTTGGCACAACATGCTGTTAACATGTTGCCACATAATTTGAGTACTTATTTTACGACCAGTCGCCTGCCTGACGTCAACTTATGTAGTCGCCTTTTACGAAATCTCGGTAAGAAATGAGGGTGGTCTAGTCTTCTCGGCCAGATACCACACGGCACACTTTGGGTTTCAATCATTATCGGATTTTACTTTTTAGCCTATCAGTATGCTGAGCACTCAAATATCACCTTAGAGTTTGATTATTACCCATAACAGTATAATAGCCCTAATGCAGAACCCAACGAGCCTTGCGCCATAATTACCGACATTTCGGATCATAATAACAAATTGAAATTGTCCGATTGTGGTAAAGTATAAGCAATTAGGGCGGGTAGTCGTAAATTTGCGCGTATCTGATTCGGTACATGGAAGAGGCGTTGCGCGCCGTCGGCGACTTAGGTACGGGGCACACCAAATTTAAAGTGTGTGTGTAAAACATTCATTAAAAATAAATTTGACATATACAATCGGAATCTGAAAAAAAATTACAATGAAACAAGTAAATTATAGTAAAAAACTAATGAGAATATTAGTTTGCTATTGGATTATAGCAAAATAATATTCTCATTAGTTTTGTATTATGGACCTCAGCAAAGTAACGCCTAATTCTATAAATTATTTAAGTTATGGTACATATTTTAGCATGATTACTGTGGGAATTGAAGTTTTCCATTCTCTTGTATTTGTTCCAATCGAAGTGGTGTTAGCGCAACATGTTTTTCTCTTCCATTCTCTCCTATTATTCGTCAACTCTGGCACTACTCCTTTTACACGCATGTCGTACTTAAGTGATACCGTATGATACTATGGATGTTGTGGGTGAAAATTTGCAAATATTATAAATTCTTTTTAAAGCGAAAAATAACCATATATGGAATTTATAGTCGAAACAGTGTGATTGCCTATAAGAGACGTTTAAAGGATAGCGAGGCTGGTAAAAAACCCCAACAATACTATTTTAGGTAACATGAGTGATAAAAATGCGTAGATTTAACCACTCTCCGACCTTGACATTGATACCGCCATCACTATATTTTAGCACATATGATCTAAACACAATTTATGGAATTAGGCTTTACTTTGCGATCTATAATACAAAAGTAATAATAAAATTATTTTTCTGTAATTCGCGGTAAAACGCAATAACGAGTAGATAGATGCTTTATCGCGGATTATAGCAAAATAATTTCAGATCTAGACATCAAGGCATCTGACAGTCACTCGAATCTCCGCATCAGACACATTCTTTGTCAACCTATACCGCTATTTACACTTGTTCCTTCTTAAATTTATCTAAAAATCCCTCCCGTTTGCTTTTATATTTTACACTTTTATTAAAAATTGTTATAGCACATTTATTTATTTCTTCTTATACACATATTTAGAAAAGATAAAGAAAAAGTATAAAAGCACATGTATAAAGGCGGACTTATCGCTAAAAGGGATCTCTTTCAGTCAACCTTTGAGTAACAGAATGAAAAGGACAAGAATTGACATTTCATGCTCCCAGTGTGCCCAAAGCACCAATAGCACAAATATATCGTGTGTACACATGCCGACGTTTTGCATGACATCCGACGCACCCCTTTAAGTGCCGCCTGACGTGCCAAAGAATATATTAACGTAGATAGCCAACTTGAATAACGTTCAAACAAAACAGTCGCTATCTCTCATAAATAGCCGCGATAAAAAGGGACACGTTAACACAGAATGCAAATTTTTTCTTTACTGAAAATATTTAATACTAGCGGCCTACCCTGCTTCGCACGGGTATAAAATATATAGCCTATGTCACTCAGTGAAAAAAATTATTAAAATCGATCCAGTAGTTTTAATTTATTCATTACTGCCCGTGGCCCGCACGCGTTAAATTTGAAGAAAAACAATTCCCCTCTCCCTATACCAAGAAGATTTCCTGCTATATCTAACATCAAAGTAATTATTAATTAAAAAGAAAAAAAAAGTAATTATTTACGACATCACATTAGAAACATTACAGTATTTCTCTACTCCATATTGAATGTTATTATACATTCCTCTTGAATCACTCTATCTATTAAAAAAACCGCATCAAAATCTGTTGCGTAGTTTTAAAGATTTAAGCAGTCATAGGGGGGACATAGGGACAAACAAAGAATGTGACTTTGTTTTATACTATGTAGTGATAATCCATAGGGATTATCACTACATAGTATAAAACAAAGTCATAATCATGCTATAGGGCATGATTCAGTATTCACGCGCGATGGCTTATTATTAGCGTATTTCATGTATAACTTTGGTGTTTCTATACCGATTTCAATGATTCTTTTTTTATACAATGGTTAATACTATTCACTTTTTTATTTAGGGATGACTGAGAGTGATATAAACGTAGGAGTAGACAAATATAACCAGAAAGCTTCGAACTGCTAAGCTATCGGGAGTTACACGTCTTATTGTGAGTCAACCATAAAAGATAGACATATGCTGTCGTGGGATATTTTTTATATAATTTTAAGGAGAACATTTCCGTCATACATGATTTCTGTGTAGCTTTAACCATCAAGGTTGCACACGCGACGGATGCTTAAAAAATGGAGTAACTTCTCCCGTTTTCCCGACATTTCCCTTCACTGCTCTGCTCCTATTGATTGTAGCGTAATGAAAAGTATACTATAACCAGCCCAGGAGTATGAAAAATAATTGTACCGAGTTTCGTTAAAATCCGTCGAGTAGTTTTTGTTTCTATAACGGTTATACAGACAGACAGACAGACAGACAGACAGACAGACAGACAGACAGACAGACAGACAGACAGACAGACAGACAGACAGACAAAATTTTTACTGATTGCATTTTTGGCATCAGTATCGATCCCTAATCACCCCCTGATAGTTATTTTGGAAATATATTCCAGTTACAGAATTGACCTCTCTACAGATTTATTATAAGTATAGATTATTCTTTATGTAGAAAAAGGACGCTAACTATGGGCCTCATAAGAAAGCTCAAAGTCGCTCAGCGGGCGATGGAGCGAGCTATGCTCGGAGTATCTCTACGTGATCAAATCAGAAATGAGGAGATCCGTTGAAGAACCAAAGTGACGGACATAGCTCAACGGGTCGCGAAGCTGAAGTTGCAATGGGCGGGCACATAGTTCGAAGAACCGATGGACGTTGGGGTCGAAAGGTGCTAGAGTGGCGACCCCGCACCGGAAAACGCAGTGTAGGCAGACCTTACCCACCAGATGGGCAGAAGACCTCAAAAAGGTCGCGGGGAGACGCTGGATCCAGGCGGCACAAGATCGTGTAGTGTGGAAGTCTATGGAAGAGACATATGTCCAACAGTGGAGAGAGAGAGAGAGATGACATAAAAAATTGTATGTGGGTAAGCAAGTGGGACCTACCAACTCACTATATTACAATACACGTGACTGATGACATTGAACTTATGGGATCAGTTACGTGGTGATGATACTAAAACTTAACAAGATATATTTACACTAACCACTACATACTCTGGACACCTAATAGCTGGCCGAGTCTGCGTTCAGAACGAAACTAACTTTAATATGCTAACTTAGAATTTAAAGGAACTATACGACTGGACTCCAGATCCCCATATCTGATATATTTTGCAGCTTAAAAACAACAAATTATCCACTATTTCCAATTCTGACTTAGACAAATAACAAAGAAGAGATGAGAAGTTTTAAAAAATCACTTTTCATTATCATCTTCACCAAATATATTTGCAGCTTGCAACAAGTTAAGATCAAAATCTGTTGTTCTAATTTCAGATCAACCCCACAACCGTTGAGATATTGAAGCTACAACAAGAGCATAACTCCATACTCCGGGAGCTAAAGATTAAGGCCCATAACTCCATCCTACGTTACAGAGTAATCGTTTCTATTACCCATAGTTCATCGTTGGGCCGGGGGCTACTGCGATTTTCCCATAATTCAACCACGAAGCTTAACAGACGGTTTTGAAAGCCTCGACAACACGTTCTAAGGGCAAACACGTATTGCATGCGATTTATAAGCGATATCGCTCAAAATATACTTATATGAGAATTCTGATGAAAATAGAATAACTTTACAACTTAATTGAAGACAAAAATAACTTGGAATAACTTAATATTACAATTGGGGTTCACGGGTTCAAACCACGGGCCTAATGAGTTTTGCTGTTAAGAACTTATGTGTCTAAATGATAATTGCAATTTAATCACAAACTTTTCGGGGAAGGAAAACATCGTGAGGAAACCTGCATATCTCTATAGAATAGGGAATGTGTTACCAACCGATCTGCAGCGGAACAGAGTGGTAGGTTGTAGCTCCAATTCTTCTCTCTAAAAATTGAAAAAGGAGGCCTTTACCCAGCCGGATAGTAATAGGCCTTATTTTACTGACATATGGTGCTGTAAAAAGACTCAAAACATTTTAAAAAGCATGTATAGGGAATGGGACAAAGACATGATGTGGATAGGCACAAACCATTCTAAGTTTAAACATATTTCTGCACTCGCATAATACTATATCCAAGCTGCACTGGAAAAAAAATTGGATAGCGATTCTATAGGACTCACAAATTCCTAAGAGCGTCGTCTTTTGGCTTAAAAAGGGTTTCTTTTAGAAGGCTGTACGGGGAGTTTTCGAGGAGGGAGTGCCTGGAGAATAACGTTTTCTTCTGTCCTGTGAAGCGGCTGAGCACGAAGACGCTGTGTGTGTGTGTGATCTTGTTTGCTGATGTTATTGGATCGTCGGCGTCATTTATGATGTCCCTAGGGCGTCTTTCAATTCAATTTTGGAAATTACAGAATCGACACCTCTCATTTCTTACCGAGGTGCTGCAAAAGGCAACTAAGATAAGTTGACCCATCGTGTGGTATCCAGTTGAGTAGAATGTACCACCCTCTTTCTTACCGAGCTCTCGTAAAATACGTAGCCACATCATGGACACATTTACAACGTGCTGTACCGACCTCTCTTAGAGTGAGATATGGGCTGGAGGATGATGAGATGAACTATTCTGAAGTGTTCCGTGGCCTTTTGCCATACATATATTATGTCAGCATCGGTGTGCACCATACCTAAGCTTTAGCTTACGCTACCAGTCGGCCCTCACGATCGCAGTATTTATGGGAACGGCGTAGATATCAGTTATTATTTATGTCTCTGTTTACCATTTTTGCAGCCAATTATATTTGATACTGGTGTATATAACTTTTATGTACGATTGTATAACTGTGTTGTAATATTTCGTATTAGTAATAACAGGATATCTTTTAATATTACCACGTATTATTTTATGAATTACATTTTGTGATTTGCTTAACAATATTTTGTTCATTATCCTTTCATATTATAAAATATAACACCCTAATGCGTCTGTACGTCTGGTTGTCTGTGCGTGATAAATTTAAAATTAGTGGACAGATTTCTATCTGGTTTCTACTAGTACAGAGTGATTCTTTAGAAAGTAAACAGTAGGTATTATTTGTCGAGTTTCGTGTAAGATAAACTAAGTTAGTAATAAATAATAAATAAATATATGGGACACTTACACACACGGTCGTCCGTTCCCAAAGTAAATAACTTAATACTTGTGTTATGGCTGACAGAGAACTGGTAAATATATACGTGAATAATTTTAAATACGTACTTCAATACAATGTGATATACGGCTGAGTAGAATAGCCCACCCTACAAAGACGACTAAGGTAAGTTGACGTCGGGCAGGCGGCTGTCGTGAAATACGTAAACAAATCATGTAGCAACATGTTTATAACGTGTTCTCCACTTCAGAGTGGAGTAAGGGCAGGAGAATGATGTTGGAATATGGTAGGAATCGAATCCACGTCCTGCAGAGCCGAAAACAGGGTCATTCTTGTGCCAATGGGCCAGTCGGAAGTTCGCAGTATTATAAGAGACAGTAGCCACGATAAAGTAAATCATGTGCAGCTGTTTTATAAAGCGGCGGTGTAGGAACAATGCGGGCTCGGATCCGACGCTCGATATCAGGAAATAGGTGGGTATGCAGAATTCAATAACGCTCGCACGACCCGCGCAGGGTTGCTAGGAAGTCAATAAAATCCATATCTAATATTACAAACGTGAAAGTCTGTCTGTATCTATATCTATGCAACTTTTATGGCTATGCCAGACCTTTTAGTACATAAAAATATAAAGAACTAGTTATGTCCATCGCTTTATTTACTTATGTACCATAAAAAATGATGGAAATAACATTATTGGTAAAAAAGTGTACAAAGGTCAGCTTATCCCTATGACAGAGATCTCTGCCAGCTAACCAAGGAAGTGAGACAATTTATATTTAAGAAAAAGTTGGTACGCAAATATCAAATATTCATCATCCTCCTGCCCTTATCCCACTCTAAGTGGGGTCGGCACAACATGTTATAAACGTGCTGTCACATGATTTGGCTGCGTTTTTACGACCGGCCGCCTGCCTGACATCAACTTACCTTAGTCGCCTTTTACGACACCTCGGTAAGATATGAGGTTGGTCTATTCTACTCAGCCGGATACCACACTGCGGGCAAATATCAAATATTATGAATTATAATTACCTTACTAATAATTTCCTAATTTAACAATAAATAAAAGAAATATATATAAACCATAAATATACTATATACGATATGGTATACAAAATATAATATATAAATGTCAACAATTACTTTATGATGGTAAAAATATTAATTAATAATATAGTAATGGGCTACAGTTCTGAGCTTTTGGGCAGTTGTTAATAGATGGCAACAGGTAATTACAAATTTATTTTTTATAGCTACAACAAACAAAACATTTATTAATAGTGCATTATTAGTTATCAATTACTAGTGCATATGGGCAGCTAGTCATTTGCATGATAAAAATAAATGTTAAGTAAATATGTTATAAATTATAAATATTATTAATGTAATGTTATTATTAATGTATAAAATTAATTATAAGAATATAAAATGATTTTTATCTGTAATGTTAATTTAAAAGTAACTAAATATATTGTGACGTAATAGGGGCAATGGAGGGATTGTTGATCGCTTATTTTTTAAGACTTCTGTCTGTAAGACCGGCATCATTTACGTTTGTGTTATTGTATAAGGTGTTAATCTGCCCGAATAAATAAATATGAATGTAAAAGAGTGTTTAGATGGAACGGCGCCGACATGCACTTACCTTAGTTCATAACTGACGGTGTTTTAACACTTAACATGAACGAAGCCATGGAGACAGATTATAGTAAAACCTATGGCGTACAGCCCTCAGTCGGTAGCGATACCCGATAGGGGGGGTCACGCCGCCAAGGTGATTTAATGCGAAGCAGATTATCTGCGTATGCCGCAAGTATACTGCGTCCATCATATTATCAGTCTTTTGACAGCTCACGCTCATTAAGTTTTGTATTGCTTACGTACAAATATCATACAAATAATATTTGTACTTTATGGATGGGTACCGCCCACTTAGTGATGTCACACATAATGGGTTACTACGATTATGCCACAGATTAAAAATAATCGGTAGAAATCGATGTTACGAGTATTAAAAGACATTTAATAACATTATATAAAGTTTTACTTTCTTCTTAGTTAATACATGAATACAAATAAAACAATCAGGATATTTTAATTTATTTTATTAGCACGAGTCGTCGGAATGATAATCAACACTAGACTCCTCCGATGAGGAGTCTTCAGTAGCAGTTATTATTAGCTCTTGTGTAGATAATATATTATCAAACGCAATATCACGTTCCCAATCAGAGAATATTACTCTTTTAGTTCTTTCCACCACACTTGCCCAGTTCTCGGCCGTTACGTGGGTGCAAGCATTTTTTAGCAATTGCAACATTTTATTCGCTGTGAATGGGGGGCTTGTATTGCATCTCGCAGCATGCCCTTTTACTTGTGCCCATATAAGTTCTATTGCGTTGTACTGGCAGTGGTATGGAGGAATCCGAAGAACAGTATGGCCATATTCTGCTGCCATTTCATTGATTACATAGCGTTTTGCTCTCTTTTTGGTTTTTAATATTTTTATTAATTCAACTTTTAACATTGAGTCGTCCACATTTTCTCCATTGTCCCGAAGCCAATTAATTATTTCATGCTTTTTATTAGCCTGTGTTGGCATTTTGTCAATTTGACGGGAGTGGTAGGGCGCATTATCAATAAAAATTATTGATGGTTCTTCCAATGAAATGAGCATTTTTTTGAACCACTCTTCATACACATTTGCATTCATCTCTTCGTGGTAGTCATTTGATTTCTTCGATTTTAATGCCAACAGTGCGTCTTGTACAAATCCTTTTGCTGTACCTGCATGGCAAATGATTAGGCGCTCACCTTTTCCCATTGGTACTGAGGAAGTGGAATCAGCAGTATCATCAGTCCAGAAACGAGATAGTGTGTGGTTAGCGTTGAGCCATGTTTCATCCGTGAAAACAATATTTGCCCAATCTTGTATTTTCTTTGCCTCTCTTAAAAAATCACAACGTGCTATAGCTATATCTGTGCGTTCCATTAATAATTTTCTTTTATTTAACTTTTTATATGAAAAGCCAATTGTGTTCAAAACTTTGACCAAAGAAGATTTTTCACCATGAAATAGACCACTTCTTTTCAAAGAAACAATAAGTTTTCTCAAAGTTGGAATTTCTTTTCTCAAGTAGTAATCTAGTTTACGTAGGTTATCATTAATCGAATTACTTAGGTACGTAATTCGATTAATGATAGTAGGTACTATAATCGGAATGGTATCGCATACGAGAATCTTTAGGACATCACTATCGTCAATCTGTCAAAAGATGGTTAATATAATGGACAGTGTATAGTAAATGAATTATGGGTACACTAGAGCACCATAAAACGAAACTATGAGATGTATTAAGGCGTATTACTACTGACTGTATATATTAAGGCGTATTACTACTGTATTATGACTGGCTCGTTGGAGCAGTGGGTAGTGACCCTGCCTTCGGCTCCACGGGTCGCGGGTTCGATTCCCGCTGAGGACCAACATTTTCTTTAAAATGAATTTGTCGGTCTTTGAGCCTGGGTGTATATTTGTATTTAAGTATGTATTTAAAAATATATAAGTATATATTCACCAGCTGTCTGTCACCCATAACACAAGTATTAAGTTACTTACTTTGGTGATGGACGACCGTGTGTGTAAGTGTCCCATATATTTATTTATTTATTTATTATTTATAGTATTAGGATAATTTATAAAATTAGGCGTTACTTGGCAGAGGTCCGTAATACAAAACTAATGAGAATATTATTTTGCTATAATCCGTGATAAAAGAAAATATATGGAATGCTAAATGTATAGTGTACTATTCGTTCTCATACCTGATACATGCAGAATTTCTAAAATTTGTAACAATTGAATTAAAATCAGTAGTTTTGATGATTCAAAACTACTTCTTATATTATACTAGCAATCGCCAGCTGCTCCGCCCATGTGGAAAGATTAAAACCGTAATATAGTATTTTGATAACCATAAAAATGGTTAAAGTAGGTTAACCTTAAAACTAGACATATGCTATCGCGAACTTTTATTTAGAACTTCTAGAGGGGAACAATTTTGTAATACATGGTTTTTGAATAACTATCACCATTTACTCAGCGCACGCAAGGAAAGCTTTCAAAATATTCTACTCCTCTCCTATTCATCTTAGCGTGATTTTATATACCCTATAGAGTTCCTTAATAAATAGACTATCTTAAATTGAAAGAATTTTTCAAATCGGTCTAGTTGTTCTTGAGATAAGCGCGTTCAAACAATCAAACAAACAAACAAACAAACCTTCAACTTTATATATTAGTATAGATAAAAATTTGAATACAGTATTATTTCTTACAGCTTCTTAACATAAGCTTCAATCTATTGCCAGAAGAGTACTCGGAAAAACTTAACGTGATTAAATGAAACAATTTTCAATTCTAATTTGTCTGAAGGCTTTCGAAAGCTCTCGCAAACTCCGCCCCTCATCTTAACGAGAATCTTATAGCCCTCTTTTATTGTCTTAATTAAAATGTCTAAAGGTATTTTGAAAATCTCTTACCGAATCTTGAAGACTCTTACATAGGTAAATAAATATTATGGGTGTGACTGAATTACGTGAATTGGATAAAATTTTCTTTTAACAGCCTGTTTGTATTCTAATGCGCAAGTTTCTTTCCTGGTGAATCCCTTAGTTGGGCAAATAATGGAGAGGTATTGGTGGTAGAGGGTTGGAGATTAAACCCACCACTCGAGTCTAATAATAATTTTGTTTTAATATTTAATTTATTAATTAATATCATTAATAATAATTTTGTTTTTTTTTTCAATTTCAAATATTTCATTTTCTTTGATTTGCTTGCGTTTGGTTTTAATCTCAGAAGATAAAAGATTAAGATTGTCATATCTTTTGGTTAAATTTAACTGTACACGCCTATAATGATGAAATAATGATTATTGTACTTAATTTTAATAAATCTTACTTAATTATACTTTTTTAATTATAATTACCATTGTAAAAATCTTTATGGCTAGGCTTTGGCTCCACGAGAAATTCGCAAAGCTTTGCGATTTTGTCGTGAAGTCTATCTCCTGATGATGCTTCGGTCGCAGGGCGAAACGATTGTTGAGTTTGTGATAGTGAACGTATGTAGTGCTTGTGTATTATGGTGGCGGCGGTGGAGGTTTGTGCATGTGTTTTTACGAATCCTGTATGTATCGGGAATGAAAACGAATTATTTACTCTACATTTAGCATTATATATATTTTCTATTTTACTTCATCGCGGATTATAGCAAAATAATTTTGTTATTACTTTTGTATTATGTATATCCGCAAAGTAACGTCTAATTCTATAAATTTTTAGATGACATATAAAGTCATTCGTTTGTTCAAAATTAGTTTCATTTGTATAGCAGTAGGGGCGTGACACTTGTCACGTCTGCACATACAACTGATGGGTAACGAAATATTTTAACGAACGCCCATCCGTAGAGTTTGGGAGAGTTCACGTTGTTAGTTCAAGGCGCTCATTAGCAGGAGGCGGGACTCACTGAATAACTTCTCAGAGCATCCTTAACAGTTCTCGAACGGGCGATTGATAAAGGTCTAGAAATACAGAAATAATATTAATGTTACTTTGCGGAACTCCATATAAATAAATAAATAAATATATGGGACACTATAATATAGCCGACAGACACGGTCGCCCGTCCCCAAAGTAAGTAATTTTTTAATACTTGTGTTATGGGTGAGAGACAACTAGTAGCTAAGTATTTTACGACCGGCCGCCTGCCTGACATCAACTTACCTTATTCGCCTTTTACAACACCTCGGTAAGAAATGAGGGTAGTCTACTCTACTTAACTGGATACAACACGGCGCGTCAACTTACCTTAGTCGCCCTTCACGATACCTCGGTAAGAAATGAAGGTGGTCTATTCTACTCAGCCGGCTACCACACGGCGGGTTGACTTACCTTAGTCGCCTTTTACTACACCTCGGTAAGAAATGAGGGTGGTACTATTCTATTCAGCCAGGTACCACACGGCGTTGTGAATATATACAAATATAATTTTTAAATACATACTTAAATAAAAATGTACACCCAGGCTTGAAGAGCGAACAAATTCTTTTATAAAAAATGTTGGCCCTCGGCGGGAATCGAACCCGTGACCCGCGGCGCTGAAGGCAGGATCACCCACTGCGCCAACGGGTCAGTCAAAAGTTAGTACAGAAGTTACAGTAAAATTACTTTGCTGTAATCCGCGTTTGTTAAGAGAATACTTGCAATGCTAAGTGTATGAGTACATAGTATCACATACCACATACATGCAGGACAAGCCGCCACATGTATCACAAGACGCCGCCAACACCAACACTCCATACAAGCGCTACACACACTCACTACCACAACCTTTACGATCGTTTCGCCCCGAATCCGAAGCATCATCAGGAAGATAGCCTCCATTAAACAAAATCGTAATGCGTGGTGCCTATCCTCCTGATGTAAGTAAAATGGTTGTAAGTAAAAACCATACAAAAATCGGTTTAGTAGATTTTGAGAAAATTGATCAGATACAAACAGACAGCTTTTGGGGACTTTGTTTTATATTAAGTATAGAAATTGACGCGAATAAAGTCATACTTACAAAATGTATTATTAAATTTAACCTTTATTGACTTTTAGCGACATTTAGCGACTGGCCCGTTGACGGAGTGGGTAGTGATCCTGCCTTCAGCTCCCCGCGACCGCGGTTCGATTCCCGCTGAGGACCAACCTTTTCTAGAAAAGAATTTGTTGGTTCTCCGAGCCTGGGTGTATTTAAGTATGTATTTAAATATTATATATGTATATATTACAACTGAATAGAGTAGAAGTAGTAGGGAATAGCCGGTTCTAACTCACTCCCAGCACCTTGAAATCCTTGAAATAGGCTAACTTAGCGGATTCTAAAAAAAGCTCGCCAAAGCAGATTCCAATCAGACTAAATTCCAATTGACCGTCGGAGGTCTCTTCGGATTTTCCAATTGGATCCTGGGTTGCAAAAGGAATTTCCTTACTTACCCTCGTAACGAATCGTTTTTTCTCGTATTTTATTAGATTAACTTAGCGGACTCCTTGACCAATTGGATTTTCCATTTGATCCACGACTTTCCTTTCCTTGATTAATTAATCAAATTAACTGAATTCTCATTACAGTATGAATGTCTGATATTTAATGGCCGATTCTGGCACATTGGCTTGGTTTTATCAAACTTGATTAGGTTTCTAATCTAAGATTTTTCTTAATAAATAACATTAATCGTTCAATTTTGTTTTTATCATTAATTTGATATCAAACTGATAATAATTGAATTGGATGTGTGTCAGATATAAATTCAATATGAAAATGTAAATAAAAAAAAAGTCTCGTACAAATAACTCAAAAGTTTTATTTTTTCGAAGAAACGCTTTGACTTTTTGCTGCTATTTCAAAGAAAGTGTCTCATAAAATAATATTTTAAATTAGACAGGGTCGTAGTAATTTATTATAATAGACCCTAATAAATCAATGGAAATAATGGGCATCGACCATTCGCCCTCTTCCTTATAATATTCTTTTATCCAGCCTAAACGTTGTATTCTGTGGCGACAAGTTTAGACACGATCTCGCAAAAAGCAGATGTAAAAGGATCACATGGCATCATGTATATCATAATTTATTATAATAGACCTTAATAAATCAATGGAAATAATGGGCATCGAACATCCGCTCCTTTTTTATAATATCCTTTTATCCAACCTAAACGTTGTATTTTGTGGCGACACGTTCAGACACGATCTCAAAAAGCAGATATAAAAGGATCACATGCATCATGTATATCACAAGATATTTTAATACCACGCGGCTAGTATCCAGGCTGACGTAGTGTTCAAGTGAAGGCAGTAACTAGGCAATTATTAATCATGGAGGTAAGATTACGTACTTATATAGTATAATTTCATGATATATATGAATATTCGTATTAAATTTTAATCCCTGTTGACCAAGTGACAAGAATACGTGTTACAACGATATCTTTGTTACTAGTAAAGTTAAATTAATAAGACCAAGATTAATATTTTTTATAATTAAAATCTTATGTTTCTAACCTAACCTAACCTATAACGGTCACAAAAATCTATAGATTTATTCTGCAATAAAAATAATATTAATGTATTAGATTTTAATAATAATAAAGGTTCTTACTGTATATGAATAATTTTGATGACACTAGTGATTATATTTACTTATTTCTATTTTTTTTTTCAGATCTCACCGAATCTCGATGAATTCAATGTAAAAAACTATTATTATCCTATTAACTTAAGCGATGACGAAAATGCAAGCAATTCTTGCATATTGAAAAATAAAAAAATCGCAACGAAAAGAGCTGGTAACAATATCGACATATTCTTTGAAAAGCCTAAGAAAAAGAAAAAAACCATTCCGTCTTCATGTGTGGCTCAAGCGTGTGATGGAGGTGTATCATTTATTTCTTCCAATGATAATGACGGAGCGAATGCTTCATACCTCATGAAAATAGAAATTTATGACATGAAGAATCTGAAAGAGGTTTCGCCTGTAGACTATTGGAAACATGCAGACTTGCGATTAAAGTACTACATACAATCCAATACTGATAAACATTATCAGAACACACGAGATATAATATACAACATTACAAAGCAGATCGCCTGCAAGGAAGACTGTAAAAAATATTTCATTGATAGAGACAGTAAGAAACAATAGAACTTTCTCTAACTCATCACAAATCAAACCCATAATATAACTTTACTTACAAAAACCTTTAAAAAAAATACAACCCCCACTGCCGCTCTCGCCTCGCAAACAAATTATAAAGAGATCAGTCATTCGCTACAAGCGTTCATACTAAGCACAACGAAACACAATGGCTGAGCTTGACAACTCTGTATACGACGAAGAAATGGTCGCGATATGTGAAGAAATTGAAGACAACTTTTTGCACCTATGTAAAAAAATTGAAAAGGACCATGCAGAGATGTGAGTGATCAATCTTGTTTAAACTTGACTTTTATGGAGGGGTTGATTTTGTATATAAATATACGGACATCTAGAACGTTTTATTCAGTCACGAGTACGCAGTGAATATATAAAAGTTACTATGGAATTCTTAACCAGTGATGATATTAGTTCATTTACAAAACAGTTTTTGATCGATAAGATGCATAAATTCATACGTTTGTGGTATATCAGTGATAGACTTCCAGGGTGGATGTTACAGGATCCTGATATAAAACCCTATTTTACTCCTTGTAGTGGACATTTTCAAACGTGTTCTGTATTTGATGATATATATGATGAAATTGATGGAGTATTCCCGATGGAAGCTTATTGTACTTTATGCAAAAAGTCTGAAAAATAAATAGTTTATGTAAGTTGAATATTTATTAACATCAACTTAAAACGTAACACGGAATATTATTTGAATTTTATATATTTATTGGTTTACTTCATTCCAGTACGGATCAGTTTGGAGCAGGAGTGAGACAAGTTGGAGAAGCAGTCAAAAGAAATGTCACAGAACATGGAACTCCTCAATATTCAAGGAAGCGTTTATACGCACAAAAGTCTACATCACCTGGGAAGGCAACAGCTTCACCACCGAACACAGAAACAGAGCCATCTGTAAGTTCTGCAAACTTAAATAGCATTAAATGCCCAACTTGTGAAATATTTGTTAACAAAAGGTACTTTACCAATCATCTTAAAAGTAATAGGCATAAAAATAATGTTTTCACGTTGATACCGAACTTAAATAATGTTCAGTTAATAGAAAAAGCGTTCGGTCAGAGATTAGTAACATACAGAGTATTCTCTAACTCTGCTACAACTGATACCGACTTTAAAACTCCTGAATCATTTCTTGGTTCAATTCGAAGCACTGTTCAAACATTACTGGAAAAAGTCTTGAAAGAAAATACCACAGTTAAAGTTAATTTTATTTTAAATGGGGATTTTGTTCAGGCAACGAAAAATTTAGAAAACTCCTTTGACTTTCAAACTTTTAATTACATGTTCTGTTTAGGTGATGAATTTGATGATATTTACTCAAATATAAGTTCTGAAATTTCAAACAAAATAAGTAATTTTGAAAAGAAAGATAGTGGTTGGAGTCTTAAAGAAATGAGATATGTCGATCTAAACATTAACAAATTCAACCCATTAAAAGGATCTTCATACATAGACCTACCGATAGATATCAAACGTAAACGAGCAGTAGTTAATGTTAAAAACAATGATTATCAATGTTTTCTATGGGCTGTTCTATCCGCTTTATATCCTGTGAATAGAAATGCAGACAGAGTTTCCTCATATTTATCTAAACAAAACTTGCTAAATTTCAAGGGTATTGCTTTTCCAGTAAGACTAAAAGATATTATAAAATTTGAACGCTTAAATAATATTAGTATTAACGTTTTTGGAATAGAAAAATCTAATAATAAATCTACGAAGATAATTGGGCCTCTCCATTTTACTAAATGTCGTAAATTAGTTCATGTAAATTTATTATATTTAGATAATGGTTCTAACGGTCATTATTGTTATATTAAAAACCTTTCTAGACTAGTCAGTCGTCAATTAACTTCACATGAACATGCAGTCTATATCTGTGATGGCTGCTTGCTTTATTTTCAAACATATGATAAATTGATTTCTCATAGACAATTTGATTGTAATCACGTTAGAACAGATTTGCCTGATATCAGTAAGGCAAAAATTTCATTTAACAAATTTGAACGTGAACTAAGAGTACCTTTTGTGATATACGCAGATTTTGAAGCATTTTTAAAGCCAATACAAGGGTGTGATAATAATCCATCTCTATCGTATACCAGTAATTTTCAAAAACATGATGTGTATAGTTTTGGATATTATATCAAATGTGCGTATAACGATAGCCTCTCCAAATATATAACTTATACAGGTAGTGATTGTGCAAAAGTGTTTATGGAAAGTTTAAATGAAGATTTAAAATATATATCTAAAGAGTATTATGTCAAAGTTGATCCTCATCCGCTTACAGATGAAGCTAGGAGAGGAATATCTTTGACAACTACTTGTTGCATATGCAAAGACACTCTGAAATTAGATAGTAGCTTAAATTTTGATAAATATACTGGAATCTTTACAGGTGTTAGTCATAAAGCTTGTTGTAAAAAGTTAGAAACCCCTCGATTTATACCGATTATTTTGCATAATCTTAGTAATTATGATGCTCATTTCATAGTGCGCGCATTAAATTTTGCTGAAGGTGACATTAAAGTTATACCACAGAATAAAGAACGTTACATTTCCTTCTCAAAGATATTAAAAATCGAGAATCAAAATTTTGAGTTAAGATTTATTGACTCTTTTAAATTTTTATCATGCAGCTTGGAATCTTTATCAAATAATTTGAATGATGAGGATTTTATCGAGCTGCGTAAAAATTTTCAGCACCCTGACGATTTTTATTTTTTAAAACGCAAAGGCATTTATCCATATGATTACATGACCTCATTTGAGTCATTAAAGTTAACTTCACTTCCCACACAAGATCAGTTTTACAATATACTAACTAATAGCGATGTTACAAATGAAAATTATAACCACGCTAAAGATGTGTGGCATCATTTTAAGTGTCGCAATATGGCTGATTATTCTGATTTATACCTGAAAACTGACGTGTTACTTCTAACTGATATCTTTGAAAATTTTAGAAACGTTTGTATCAAAACTTACGATTTAGATCCTGCACAATATTACACTGCACCTGGCCTAAGTTGGGATGCCATGTTGAAGCACACAAAAATAACATTAGATCTATTGACAGATTTTGATAAAATTGCTTTCATAAAGTCTGGTATACGTGGTGGTATTTCTCAATGCAGTAACCGTTATGCTCATGCTAATAATAAATATATGTTCAATTTTAGTGAGAAAACTCCTACATCTTACCTTACTTACTTAGACGCGAATAATTTGTATGGCTGGGCTATGTCTCAATATCTTCCTACGGGTGAATTTCAATGGGTAAATTGTGACACAAATTTTATGGTTCCAATTGACTCAGAAATAGGTTATATTCTTGAAGTGGATTTAGAATATCCACAAACTTTGCATGAATCACATTCAGACTTTCCACTATGCCCAGAAAATATATGTATTGGTGGTAGCAGAGAAACAAAATTAGTTCCAAATTTATATGATAAAACTAAATACGTTATTCACTACAGAAACCTCATACAGTGCATAGAAATGGGATTAAAGTTGAAAAAAGTTCATAGGATTTTAAAATTTCGTCAAAGTCCATGGTTACAAAACTATATAGATTTAAATACACAATTACGTATGTCTGCAACATCTGATTTTGAAAAGGATTTTTATAAATTAATGAATAATTCAATATTTGGGAAGACTATGGAAAATGTAGAAAAACGTGTGGATGTCAAACTTTGTACTCATTGGGAAAATAGGGGTAAATGTCAAGGTGCTCAAAATCTAGTAGCACGACCTGAATTTCATAGTCTGTCTATATTTTCAGAAAACTTAGTGGCCGTTCAACTTAAAAAAACAAAAATACTCTATAATAAACCCATCTATCTAGGACTTTGCATATTAGACATATCCAAAACGCTCATGTACGATTTTCACTATAATTATATGAAAAATAAATACGGTTCACGCTGTAAAATGATGTATACCGACACTGACAGCTTCATATATCAGATTTTTACTGATGATTTCTATGAAGATATTAAACCGGACTTGAACAAATACTTTGATACCTCTGACTATCCTTTTGATAATCTTTTTGGTTACCCTCAGATAAACAAAAAAAAGATTGGTTTTTTCAAAGATGAAAATAACGGTAAGATCTTTACAGAATTTGTCGGTTTAAGGTCAAAAATGTATGCGATGAACGTACAGAATAAATTTATAGCTAAAGCAAAGGGAGTTAATAAGTCAGCTACAAAAAAGTTTAATATGCGAAATTACAAAAACGTCTTATTTAAGAAAAATAATCAAATATGTGAAATGTACAGATTTAGATCGATAAAGCATGTTATTTTTACTCAAAAGGCTAACAAAATTTCTTTATCGCATTCTGATACTAAACGATTTTTAATTAGTAACTGTACTGATACTCTGGCTTGGGGTCATTATAAAATAAAATCATATAAAAGTGATGAATAAACTAACATACACTATTAAAATGACTTTATGTTTAAGAATTGCTAAGTATTATTATTATTTCGTCAATAGTACCTAAGAATGTAAATATGTAATTATAATATAAAATACGAACTTGTTGAGTTTTTTTTAATTGGATTCCTACCTCTTCCAAAAACACACGTATTCAAAAAATGTATCACTTTCTTCATCCATTTACTGCAATCGTGGCAGGTCCGAGTGGTTGTGGTAAATCAAACTTTGTTACTAATTTTCTAAAATATTGTAATGATATATGTAATACAAGTTTTGCACAAATTTTATGGTGCTATGACGAAATGCAGCCACTCTACAACCTAGAAAATGTATCTTATGTTCAAGGGTTACCAGATATGAGTATGTTCGACGGCATACAGCCACGATTAGTTATAATTGATGATCTTATGAGAGAGTCCGATGGTCGTATTGTTGACATTTTTACTAAAGGTAGTCACCACAGAAATTTAAGTGTGTTTTATATTACGCAGAACTTGTTTCACCAAGGTAGAGGACAACGAGATATATCTCTCAATACAAGCTATATTATTTACTTCAAAAATCCTCGAGATCGAACACAAATACGTTACTTAGCACGTCAAGTGTTTCCAGATAATTGTAAATTTGTTGAAGAAGCTTATAAAGATGCTACTGTCGAACCACATGGTTATCTAATGATCGACTTAAAGCAGAATACACATGATCTCTGTCGCTTTAAAACCAAAATCGATCCAATAAAAAATCTATGTGTTGTCTATGTACCAAAGAAGGGACTTAAATACAATATACATCAACCAATTATAGTTAGTGATAAATAATGGTCGAAGATAGCACAACGTTAGATGAAAAATCGTTAAGGTGTGCATTACAAACTTTCAAACCAAAATATCGTAAAATATTGCTAAAGTCGCTTAGTAAAAAAGAGATAGATCTGGTTTGTAAATATATTCAAGAAATTTTCAAAGATAAAACCCCAACAGAAAGAGTTAAACGATCGTCTATTGTTAAATTGAACTGTTTTCTTTCAACTAATATAATATAAATATTAAGTTATTTTAAAAATCGCTATCAGTCGGATATAATGCCTGGACGAGTGACAACTCATAAGGATTTATTAAAATCGTTACACACTCTCAAACCTAAATACCGCACAGCTTTATTAAAAGCTTGTAACGAGGAAGAAATAAATTGTATTTGCGAATGCATTTATAACACCTTAAATGGTAAAGTGGTTTTAAAAGAAAACGAGAAATCAAAATTAAGAAAACATAAAAATATTCTCAGAAAACTAATAGGTAAAGGTAAAAATAAAATAAGAAAAAGAATTATCATTCAAAAAGGAGGAGCATTTCTGCCTATCATTCTAGGAGCTGTGTTGAGCGGATTATTAAAAAAATTTTTATGATCAATTATTTTAATTAAAAAAAATGGATAATACTAAGAAAATGATTCTCATTGAACAAGATGTTATTGATAGACTTAAATCAAGAGACACAACGCCTGAAAGTAATTTATCTAGATTAGATAAAGAAATGCAAAATATATTAAGTAGTAAAATGGACGATCGCGAAAAATGGTCACTGTACATGCAAATCTTACAAAGATATCTCCATTTCGCTAATGAAAATCGAAAACCAATAAAACTACCCGTGACCGTTGAAGGTGAGCATAAATATTCAGAAGATTTGACTCCTCATAAAAAGACAATTAAAGACGAGGACGCACCAGTTAACGAAAACTCCGTACATGATAAGGACGCACGAGATGTATCAAATGAAACATTGTATACACCTATTTACATAAATAAATTCATTCCAAAGACGTATCGGAGAAGAAGTGAATTATTATTGGACACTATTCTCAATCATAAAGATAAAATTAGTTGGAACGAGGAGGGGTTGGTGTTCATCGATAATGAAGTTGTAGACGACAGCAACATTGTTGATCTCGTGAATTATACTCTTAGGCCTTTAAAGCGCCCGAAACCTAATGGATGGAAAAAGTTTACAGAAACTATTAAAGATATAAGGGTTCCTCTCACTTGTATTGGTAATCCGCAAACTCTTGAGTATATTAATAATCTTTCTCTGAAAGGACAACAACATCTAACACCAAGTGATGATAGTAATCCAAAAATCAAAACATCATATAAACTGAGAAAGAGAAAAGACATTTGGGAAAGATGGAATCCGTACTAGACATTAAAGATATATATTACGACGTATCGAATCCAGCGGGATACAGCAGTGTTGACAAGTTAACTCGAGCGTTAAAAGGTAAAATGAACAAAAAACAAGTAAAGGACTGGTTGCAATCCCAGGAAACTTATACACTACATAAACCGGTACATAGAAAATTTCAACGAAATAGATACATATTGTCAAATTTTAATGAACTGTGGCAAGCTGATTTGAGTGATATGCGGACTTATTCTCAATATAATGATGGTTTTAAATATATACTTTGTGTTATTGATGTTTTTAGTAAATACGCTTTCGCTAGACCGTTAAAAAAGAAAAATTCAGAAAGTATAAAGGAAGCGTTTGAAAGTATATTTACTGAAGCTAACGCGACCCCCACACACATACAATCGGATAAAGGAACAGAGTTCGTATCAAAGGATGTTGCACAATATTTTAAAACTAAAAATGTAAACTACTATACTACAAATAACCCAGATATTAAAGCTAGTATTGTCGAGAGATTTCAACGAACTCTAAAAAGTAAAATGTGGCGTTATTTTACACATAAAAATACATACACTTATATTGATATTTTGGATGATTTGCTTTATTCTTATAACCATAGTTTTCATTCAAGCATTAAGATGTGTCCATTTGAAGTTAGTTCTAGTAACATCATGAACGTTTGGAATAATTTATATGAGAATAAAAAATATAGATTGGATGTTATACAAAAAAATAAGTTTGAAGTTGGTGATCACGTAAGAATAACTAGACATAAGCATATTTTTCTAAAAGGCTATGAAACTAATTGGAGTGATGAAATTTTTATCATAACAGCTATAAAAAATAACATGCCTAAAGTAGTCTATACACTCAAAGATCTTCAGCATGAGCCCATTATAGGAACATTTTACGAGAATGAATTACAAAAAGTAATTTATAACCCCACTACTCATTATAAAATAGATAAAATACTGCGTTCTCGTAACTCAGGAAACAGAAAAGAGGTTCTTGTTAAGTGGAGAGGTTATCCCAACAAGTTTAATAGTTGGATCTCTGTATCAGAACTTGAAAAAATATGAGAGAAGACAGCTTTTATCTCACTTTGCTAAGTAACAGTTCCATGACATACTTTGCTGAAAACACTACAGCAAATTTTTTTACCAAGTTACCAAAGACTATGAAATTAGAAGGCGAATGGGAAGTCGCTATTGTGGAATTTCATTACCCATGTAGTATGTTTAATCTGGAAGAAAATGAAAATATTATTTACATCACGTCTAAAGGCGATAAATCGCAGTTATTCACGCATCTGGAATACATGACACCAACCAACTATATTAGTGTGGATCAATTCGTTATCGATTTTAATGAAAAATTAAAGGATAAAGTTAAGCTTAGATATGATACATTATCGAAACTCGTTACAGTGAGTAGTTGGGCAATCGACGTTACATCTGTGGTATGTAGTCCTAGACTGAGTGTGCAGTTAGGCTTTGCACCATTTACTAATTTAATAAAACATAACTTCGGAAAATATCCCGCGAATCTAAACTTGGGTCTACCTTCACAACTTTTAATATATTGTGATATAGTAGAACCACAAGTAGTGGGTGATGTCATGACACCTTTATTGAGAATTGTTTCGTTGGATCCCACCAAATATGTATATGGCGCTTCTAAAATAAATATCTTTTCGTCCCCTCATTATGTACCTGTTATGCGCAGGGAATTTGACGTTATAGAAATAGATATAAGAACAAGTACAGGTCAAAGAGTACCATTCCAGTTTGGAACTACGTGTATAAAGGTACATTTTAAAAAAGTCAAGTGAAAATATCAATCATGTCTTGTCCATATTTACATTATTATACTCATCAAGCTGGTTCTGGTATGGGGGTAATTTACAAAGGTGCACCACATCAGCGAGGTCATGGTATAGGGAGCTTTTTGGGGGGTTTGTTCCGATCGGTTCTTCCACTTTTAAAAAATGGTGCGAGATTTGTAGGCAAAGAAGCTTTAAATGCAGGTGTAGGTCTTCTATCTGACATGTTAAATGTTCAACCAATGGGTGAATCTGTCAAATCACGCTTGAAAACGGCAACTTCAAATTTGAAAAGGAAAGCTGATGAAAAAATAGATTCAGTAATGTCTGGATCCGGATATAAAATAAGAAAGCTAAAAAGGAAAATCATCACTTCTAAAAAACCTTCCAAACGGAACGGTACTAAAAGAAATAAACGACAAAATATTCAAGATATATTTTCTTAAATTACTTCTCGTAATTCAAAAATGGCGTTTTTACATCATCATTCCTGTGAATGCGTAAAATCAGAGTTGGATTTATTTGCTCTACCATCTACGCAAACGAGTATTGAGAGTGGTCAATGGATACATTACAATCCCATTTCATCATTGACTGACGATGGACCGATTGAGTTTTTAGTACCGGGCAATGGAGACGATTACATTGACTTGTCCCACACTTTACTTCATATAAAAGCTAAAATACAGAATGGTGATTCAAGCAAACTTTTAGCAGGAGTTCATGTCGCTCCAGTTAATAATTGGTTGCATTCTCTTTTTAGTCAGTGTGATATTTATCTTAATCAAAAGTTAGTGTCTCCTCCAAATAATACCTATGGATATCGCGCATACATTGAAACGTTACTCAATTATGGAAAAGCTGCTAAGGAAAGCCATCTTACTTGTGGACTTTGGTACAAAGACACTGCTTCGAGCATGGATTCATGTGATGTTTCAAATCGAGGATACGTTCAAAGAGAAGAACTGGCAAAGGAAAGTCACACTATTGAAATGATAGGTCACATACATGCTGATATTTTCAATCAAGATAAGTTTTTAATCAATGGTGTTGAAATGCGCTTAAAACTAGTTCGTTCAAAAGATACTTTTAATTTAATGTGTTCATCTGTAGATAAAAAATTCAAAGTCCATATTTCAAGTGCTAGTCTCATTATGCGTAAAGTTCGTATCAATCCTTCAGTATTAATTGCTCATGAAAAAGTATTAGCAACCACTCCTGCAAAATATCCAGTTACGCGTGCCGAGGTTAAGGTTTTGACTATCCCATCAGGAATCCAGGGTAAAATGCTCGACAATGTATTTTTAGGTCAAATACCTAAAAGATGTATTGTTGGGTTCGTTAGTAATGCTGCATTTAATGGTGCTCTTAATGTGAATCCGTTTAATTTTGGTAACTATGGTCTCAACTTATTTGGTTTGTATGTCGACGGTCAATCTATACCATCGAAAACGTTGGTTCCATCTTTTCATGATAATACATATATAAGTGCATATCATACCTTGTTTTCGGGAACGGGAATTCATTTCCTGAACGAAGGAAACGATATTTCCAAGGCAGAGTACAGTCATGGTTATTGCTTGTATGCATTTGATTTAACTCCAGATCTATCCGCTAACTCAAACTCTCATTGGAATCTTATAAAGCGGGGTAGTGTAAGGTTTGAAGTTCGATTCGATAAAGCTCTAACTACAACACTTAATTGCATTGTGTATGCAGAGTTTGATAATGTAATTGAAGTCAATAAAAATCGAGAAGTCAGCTTAGATTATAATAGTTAAGATAAATATAAGTGGAGATTTCTAATGTTTAAGTCATTCTTTGTTAGGTCATGCTATTACAAAGATATGGATACAAAAGAGATAGAAAATTATTTAAAACAAATAGATAAAAATATTGAGTTCAATGTGTTTGCGGCGAATCAAATGCCTGTGTATTTTACTAAGCCAGTATATCTCATTTCAAATTTAGATCCTGATACAAGACCGGGATCACATTGGGTTGCTATATATGTAGATATTTACGGATTTGGAGAATATTTTGATTCGTTTGGCCGTAAACCAGAAGGACATCATGAAATGTTTTTAAAAACCAACTGTAAAAAGTGGATTTCTAATAATAAAATACTTCAAAATTATTTCAGTGCGCAATGTGGACTCTATTGTTTAGTTTATATTTATTTTAAGTATAATCATGTTTCAATGTCTAACTTTATTGATTTTTTTTCTAATGACACTGTAACAAACGATAAACTTGTACAACAAATGTTTATTTCTTTATTTAAAACTTGAATAAACAATAACTATGTGAAATGAGGTTGTTTTATTTATTTCAATTATCTATTAAATTCTAAGCGTAATAAATAAAAACTTAATATAAATTTAAAGAAATTTATTACAAAAAATTAAAGTAAAAGAACATATTTGACTTAAAATTATAACACAATTATTATTTAATCTCCCATCGATTCCCAATCTATCTCCAGAGTATTCGATAGATTCTCCTGAAGAATCACGAATGGAATTGGGACTTCGTAATCTCTGTAGTCAGACACATGGAATGAATCAGGGCTATATAAACTTGGACTTGGAGACAGGATCACTAGTTCATCCGTTTCGTCTTCTTCAAATAATGGTTGAGACATTGGTTGGTACTCAACCATGTACTCGAAGTTTAATGGAGCTATTGGATTGGAATAACCCCTTTTAATTTGGTCCTCCACGTCCTCACATATTAACACTAATTGTTCTTCAATATCACTCTCTTCGTTCTTATCCAGGACACGACACATATCATTTTCTAATTCAATTTCTTCACATATCGCGACCATTTCTTCGTCGTATACAGAGTTGTCAAGCTCAGCCATTGTGTTTCGTTGTGCTTAGTATGAACGCTTGTAGCGAATGACTGATCTCTTTATAATTTGTTTGCGAGGCGAGAGCGGCAGTGGGGGTTGTATTTTTTTTAAAGGTTTTTGTAAGTAAAGTTATATTATGGGTTTGATTTGTGATGAGTTAGAGAAAGTTCTATTGTTTCTTACTGTCTCTATCAATGAAATATTTTTTACAGTCTTCCTTGCAGGCGATCTGCTTTGTAATGTTGTATATTATATCTCGTGTGTTCTGATAATGTTTATCAGTATTGGATTGTATGTAGTACTTTAATCGCAAGTCTGCATGTTTCCAATAGTCTACAGGCGAAACCTCTTTCAGATTCTTCATGTCATAAATTTCTATTTTCATGAGGTATGAAGCATTCGCTCCGTCATTATCATTGGAAGAAATAAATGATACACCTCCATCACACGCTTGAGCCACACATGAAGACGGAATGGTTTTTTTCTTTTTCTTAGGCTTTTCAAAGAATATGTCGATATTGTTACCAGCTCTTTTCGTTGCGATTTTTTTATTTTTCAATATGCAAGAATTGCTTGCATTTTCGTCATCGCTTAAGTTAATAGGATAATAATAGTTTTTTACATTGAATTCATCGAGATTCGGTGAGATCTGAAAAAAAAAATAGAAATAAGTAAATATAATCACTAGTGTCATCAAAATTATTCATATACAGTAAGAACCTTTATTATTATTAAAATCTAATACATTAATATTATTTTTATTGCAGAATAAATCTATAGATTTTTGTGACCGTTATAGGTTAGGTTAGGTTAGAAACATAAGATTTTAATTATAAAAAATATTAATCTTGGTCTTATTAATTTAACTTTACTAGTAACAAAGATATCGTTGTAACACGTATTCTTGTCACTTGGTCAACAGGGATTAAAATTTAATACGAATATTCATATATATCATGAAATTATACTATATAAGTACGTAATCTTACCTCCATGATTAATAATTGCCTAGTTACTGCCTTCACTTGAACACTACGTCAGCCTGGATACTAGCCGCGTGGTATTAAAATATCTTGTGATATACATGATGCATGTGATCCTTTTATATCTGCTTTTTGAGATCGTGTCTGAACGTGTCGCCACAAAATACAACGTTTAGGTTGGATAAAAGGATATTATAAAAAAGGAGCGGATGTTCGATGCCCATTATTTCCATTGATTTATTAAGGTCTATTATAATAAATTATGATATACATGATGCCATGTGATCCTTTTACATCTGCTTTTTGCGAGATCGTGTCTAAACTTGTCGCCACAGAATACAACGTTTAGGCTGGATAAAAGAATATTATAAGGAAGAGGGCGAATGGTCGATGCCCATTATTTCCATTGATTTATTAGGGTCTATTATAATAAATTACTACGACCCTGTCTAATTTAAAATATTATTTTATGAGACACTTTCTTTGAAATAGCAGCAAAAAGTCAAAGCGTTTCTTCGAAAAAATAAAACTTTTGAGTTATTTGTACGAGACTTTTTTTTTATTTACATTTTCATATTGAATTTATATCTGACACACATCCAATTCAATTATTATCAGTTTGATATCAAATTAATGATAAAAACAAAATTGAACGATTAATGTTATTTATTAAGAAAAATCTTAGATTAGAAACCTAATCAAGTTTGATAAAACCAAGCCAATGTGCCAGAATCGGCCATTAAATATCAGACATTCATACTGTAATGAGAATTCAGTTAATTTGATTAATTAATCAAGGAAAGGAAAGTCGTGGATCAAATGGAAAATCCAATTGGTCAAGGAGTCCGCTAAGTTAATCTAATAAAATACGAGAAAAAACGATTCGTTACGAGGGTAAGTAAGGAAATTCCTTTTGCAACCCAGGATCCAATTGGAAAATCCGAAGAGACCTCCGACGGTCAATTGGAATTTAGTCTGATTGGAATCTGCTTTGGCGAGCTTTTTTTAGAATCCGCTAAGTTAGCCTATTTCAAGGATTTCAAGGTGCTGGGAGTGAGTTAGAACCGGCTATTCCCTACTACTAGTAGACCACCCTCTTTCTTACCAAGGTGTCGTAAAATAAGACTAAGGTAAGTTGACTCACCGTGTGGTAGCCGCCTGAGTAGAATAGACCACCCTCATTTCTTACCGAGGTGTCGTAATAGGCGACTAAGGTAAGTTGACCCACCGTGTGGTATCCGGTTAAGTAGAATAGACCACCCTCTTTCTTACCGAGGTGTCGTAAAATACGACTAAGGTAAGTCGACAGGCAGGCGCCTGGGCGTAGAAAATACGTAGAAAAATCATGTGACAACATGTTTATAACATGTGCCGACCCCACTTAGAGTGGCATAAGGGCAGGAAGATGATGTATATATTCACCAGTTGTCTCTCACCCATAACACATGTATTAAATTACTTACTTTGGGGACGAACGGCCGTGTAAAAACGTCCTATATTTATTTATTTTCGGTCTATATTTACGAGGCGTGTTTAACTCTAATGATTTTCAATTCAAGACCCCTATATTCAAACATCCGACTTAAGTACGAGTTTGCAATCAACACAAAAGTGGTCTTTACCCTAACGAGGTCTCCTGGAGAGCCAGCGAGGCGTGTCGCCCCGCCCATCCGGCTTGAAGGACCATACTCGAATTGTCAACTACCTTCTATTATGTCTTTATAAAGCAGAAAAGAGAACGGGCCTTTAATTTTCACGCATAAATAACTACTATTAGTATTTTGATGTAATTGGTTTTGAAATAATTTTGGTATTAACAACGCATTTGCATATTTTGTTTTGCGTTATAACATGTAAAGATATTCAAAGCTTTTTCATATCACGCTGTGATTCAAAATAGCGCAAACAATTTTTGAGCAGTTGTGTTTATTATTTCTACCCTTTAATAAGTTCCTCTAGCCCTTATTCCACTCTAAGTGGGGTCGGCACAACATGTCCGAAACATGTTGTCACATGATTTGGCTACGTATTTAACAACCGGCCGCCTGCATGACGTCAACTTACATTAGTCCTATTTTACGACACGTCGGTAAGAAAGAGGGTGATCTATTCTACTCTAGCTAATACCACACGTTGGGTCAACTAAGGTACGCAACGCAGGTAAGTGGACCCGCCGTGTGGTATCCGGCTGAGTAGAATAGACCACCCTCATTTCTTACCGAGGTATAGTAAATGGCGACTAAGTTAAGTTGACCCGTCGTGTAGTATCCGGCTGAGCAGAATAGGCCACCATCTTTCTTATTGTATGTTGCAAACATCGACGAAGGTAAGTTGACGTTAAGCAGGTGGCCGGTCGTAAAATACGAAGCCAAGTCATATGACAACATATTTATAATATCTTGTGCCGCCCCACTTAGAGTGGGATAAGGGCAGAAGAGTGATGATATTAAAATAAAAAAAGGACTATATACACTCTGCTTATGATATCGCGGTATATCTTTATGAATTCGGCCAATTTGGCGAATGCTTTACATTAGTGGCCATAAATATAAATGCAATATTCCCAACTGCTATTTTACATATGAAGATAATAGCGAACGACTTAAATAATCGTCCAAAAATGAATAAAGTAGCAGCACTAAATAATAAAATTCTGGCGCGAGGCCCGGACTATGCAAGAATGTTCCAAGACACCAACTTATAATGGCTAGGTAACTACTGCTGTTTTGAATTACTACGATATTTTGTAAGTAAAAAGGATAATTTTTATTAAATTTTTCCTCTTATGCATTTATTTACGAATTAATTTACATTTTTAAATATTTTCTAAAACATACAGACAAAAAAAACATTTAAAAATATAAAAAAATTTATATCCACGGAGAGCGGAGAAAGGACCCAAGCTCCCGGCGGTTAGGAATACAGAGTGAGGAACCTCCTCACAATGCGTGCCGTCTCAAGCAACACTGTCTTCTGTATCCTGCCCTTGATCCAAGAAGTAAGCGAGAGCCTCTTGAGATGTTGGTCGAGGCTCTTCGCTAGTAGACCGTTTACCGATACAACAATTGGAACAATTATTTACTAAATTTTATTATTAATGTCCAACATTTCAAAATTAAACAAGATTGCAATAATATAAACTGTGCTCCATATACTATCTCCACAGTCTTATAAAAGAAAAACATCATCATCATCATCCTCCTGCCCTTATCCCACTCTAAGTGGGGTCGGCACGACATGTTACAAACATGCTGTCACATGATTTGGCTACGTTTTTACGACCGGCCGCCTGCCTGACGTAAACTTACCTCTGTCGTATTTTACGACACCTCGGTAAGAAGAGGGTGGTATATATATACCGGATACCACACGGTGGGTCAACTTACCTTAGTCGCCTTTTACGACACACAGGTAAGAAATGAGGTTGGTCTATTCTACTCAGCCGGATACCACACGGTGGGTCAACTTACCTTAATCGCCTTTTACGACACACCGGTAAGAAATGAGGTTGGTCTATTCTACTCAGCCGGATACCACACGTCGGTTTAAAATTAAACATGATGGCAATAACCTAAACTGTGCTGCATATATTATCCCCAGTCCTATAAAACAAAAGCTATTAAATGTGGTTGGGCGTATTTTGTAAAGCAAGTCACTGCCATGAACTTAGTGGTGAGTGACAGTGGTGAAGTCGCGCGACCAATCGAACGGTCGCGCTGCAGCCGCCATTGCGGTTTATCGCTGCGCTGCAATCGCCATAACGCTTGACACCGCCGACAAGTCAAGTCCGCATCGCTTCTCATCGTTTTGTCCGCATCATCGTTTTGTACCGCAACGGTCATCCGCGCCGCGCCTTCTTTGGATCCCGAGAGATCTAGAGCAGGCTACCACCATACAGTCCACAACCGCTAAGGTAAGTGCTTTGACTTGTTGTTGCACTATACGCCTTATCCGCCTATCCGCAGGGGAGAACATAGGGTCGCGGAACCGCCCCGCGGGTTTACCCACCAAAATGAAAATAATAGTAAAAGTTACATAGTAAAATATGAATATAAAAACAGAGTGTGCATGTGGCTGTATGTATGTGTGTATTATATTAAAAAAGTAAAGAAAATTAATATAAAAGTTAAAATCAAATTATTTTGCTATATTCCGCGATAAATTATATAGCAAGATTAGATTATAGCAATATATTTTTAATATTACTTTTGTATTATGGATCTCCGCAAAGTAGCACCTAATTCTATAAATTATTTAAAGTATTTAATTAAATATAACAGTACGGTCCGACACGCAGTCAAGTCATTGAGGTGAAATGATGATGAGAACAAATTCGAATTCAAATTCAAACACGCTTATAGAATAAGACTTTTTAAACGTCCAATGATTTTAAAGAAGCCATTACATATTAAGGAGGGTGCTACCACGCTAAGTAAGGAGGAAGGAGGAACAACAAGATGTATGTTGGATTTTCTTACTCAACGTTGTGTGGTATCCGGTTGAGTAGAATAGGCCTCTCTCATTTCTTAACGACGTGTCGTAAAAGGCGACTAAGGCAATTTGACCCGCGGTGTGGTAACCGGCTAAGTAGAATAAACCACCTTCATTTCTTACCGAAATTTCGTACAAGGAGACTAATTTAAGTTGACCCGCCGTATAATGTCCGGCTGAGTAGATTAGGGCACCCTCTTTCTTACCGAGGTATCGAAAAAGTCGATTAAGGTAAATTAATGTCAGAAAAGCGGCGGGTCTTAATGGTCATGTTGTGCGGATCCCACTTAGAGTGGAATAAAGGCAGGAGAATGATGATAATTTTCTTACTCGCTTCTTATTCGCAATAACTATGGCATTGAAGCAAATGGTAGGCGCCAAGTTTTTCATAACTCCCAGCTTGGATACTAACGCCGTAATGGGCAAGTCACTGCCAAAATAAATGTTGCTTAATACGCCGAAACTTTTGAAATATGCTGCGCTTAAATGTGCTGTTGAAAGCGTAATAATTCTCCCCTTTATGCACTAGCTTCTGGAGCTTTTTGTTTGTGCGCCGTGTATCTTTTTTATTGTCCAATATTTCTATGCAGCCTTTTGTGAACAAATTGTGTACGGGTTTTATATTGTACTATTTGAATACTGCGCCTTTCTTGTTAACTGTGTCAAGTGTGTCAAGCTTTAATATTTCAACCGAATTTGACACAGAATGGGTTAATATTTGCAGTTGGAATACCGATTATAATAGCTTAAATAGTGTATTTTGGGTGCAATAATACAACATGGTATCATTTAAAAAAGAATATGTTAACTTTGTTTTCAGGCACTGAAAAACTGTTATGATATTATTAGAAAATTGCGCTGTCATTTGCAAGGCATGATAGCTCAATGGGGAACTGGGGGAAGAGAATGAATTTTATCCGGGTAATCTGAAGTTTACCAGCATCGAGTCCAAAAAACATCGGTTTTTTTGTCTTTTTCTTTTTTTTAAATTTATTATTTTTTTATATCTGTTAAGCTCGGTCACTTAGTTACTGATGATTAAATTGGATAATATCTTGACTGTCTAACGCCGTGTGGTATCCTGTTGAATAGAATAGTACCACCCTCATTTCTTACCGAGGTGTCGTAAAAGGCGACTAAGGTAAGTCGACCCGCCGTGTGGTATCCGGCTGAGTAGAATAGACCAACCTCATTTCTTACCGAGGTGTCGTAAAAGGCGACTAAGGTAAGTCGACCCACCGTGTGGTATCCGGCTGAGTAGAATAGACAAACCTCATTTGTTACCGAGGTGTCGTAAAATACGACTGAGGTAAGTTGACGTCAGGCAGGCGGCCGGTCGTAAAAACGTAGCCAAATCATGTGACAGCATGTTTATAACATGTTGTGCCGACCCCACTTAGAGTGGGATAAGGGCAGGAAGATGATGAATATCTTGACTGTCTAGCAAGGTTCTAGTTAATCAGCTTAACGGACTTTCGGTGTTATCCAATAGATATTATTTCTAATGGTTAACTAACACTAAAAAACTTTTATATTCAAAATTTAAATACGGGAATTTTTTTACACGATTCCACGCGGCCGAAGCCGCAAGCACAACTAGTATAATATAATTTTAAATAAATACATAAATACACCCGACGAAAAACCTACAAATTGTATTAAGTAAAATGTTACTCGGCGGAAATCGAACCCTCGGTCTCTGGAGCTAAATGCAGGTTCACAACCACCTGTGCTAATGGACCTGTATAAACTGGAAATATAAATAGCATAACATTGGCTGTGCTATGGCTTTAACTTGTAATAAAGGTATATCGATACAATCTCTTCGACCTGATCTTAACGGGGTCGTTACAGAGTGGATGGCTTAAACATTCCACGCTCGGTCGCACTATTTCCATATTCAACTGAATGGTTACTGATAAAGTCTATTACCTACATTGCTTATTGCATTGGCTTACCTTTGGCTAGTGGACAATACAACAGTTATCAGCTAGCTTTATTTATTTGTTTAGTTAGAGAAGAGAAAGAAAAATTAAAATAGCACAGATAAAGATCTCAAAAGTAATAATAAAATTATTTTGCTATAATCCGTGATGACGTAAAATAGAAAATAGATATAAATCTATATATATAAAAGAAAGTTGGTCTAAGTTACACTATTTATAACTCAAGAACGGATGAACCAATTCGGCTGAAAATTGGTGGAGAGGTTGCTTAGAACCAGGAGACGGACATAGGATATTTTTTATCCCGTTCGACCGCATTTATTTTATCCCGTCAAGTCGCTATAAAACGTGGTATAACAAAAACGACTATGACATTGAATAACAAAACGCAAATGTCAGTGGAATAAAAAACATAGATGACAACTAAACGTAATTTTGTCTATGGTGAAGTATGGTAAAAAAATTGACAATTATCAAAATAATAGCTAAACGTCACTACATAGTATAAAACAAAGTCCCTTTCTCTATCTGTCCTTATGTCCTTATATCCTTTTGTATGCTTAAATCTTTAAAACTACGCAACAGATTTTGATGCGGTTTTTTAATAGATTGGTACTTACGGAAAATGTAAAAGTAAATAAGTAAAAATGTAGTACCTATATGAATTTAGATATTCCAAAGATAGCAGGGAATCTTCATGGCAATTTACTCCAAATTAAACGCGTGCGGGCCACGGGCAGTAATGAATAACACAAAACTAATGGATAGATTTTAATCATTTTTTCACTGAGTGACACAGGCTATATATTTTATACCCGTGCGAAGCCGGAGCGGGCCACTAGTATAATATAAAATTGTCGTAGAGTCTATCTTCTGAGAATGCCTCGGTTGCAAAACGATTGTTGAGTTTGTAATAGTGAACGTATGAAGTGCTTGTGTATTGTGGTGGCGGTGGTGGAGATTTGTGCATGTGTTTTTACGAATCCTGCATGTAGCAGGTATGAAAACTGATTGTCCACTCTACATTTAGATATCTATTTTCTATTTTACTTCATCGCGGATTATAGCATAATAATTTTATTGTTACTTTTTCTTTTCCCTATATTACTCGCATTCTCTTTCTTCTTCAATTCTTGTCCTTTTCCTTCTGTTACTCAAAGGTTGACTGGAAGAGAACCCTTTTAGGGATAAGTCCGCCTTTATATATGTGCATTTTTACTTTTTCTTTCTCTTTTCTAAATATATGTATACAAAGAAATAAATAAATAAGGACCTTTATCCTCATATAAAAGTAGAAATGCTAAAAACAAGAATAATAAAGAGATCATACCTTTCCTTGTAATAGAGATATATTGATACAATCTTCTCGACCTGCTTAAAGTAGTCGTTAGATGGCTATTAGATTCTACGAGAACTCACTTCAGACTATTTCCCGGTCGCGCTGAGTGTATTCAAGTTGCCGACATTACTTTATATCGACAATACACGGGTACTGATTGTAACATACTAGCTTTGCTTGCGGCTTCGCCCGCGTGGATGTCAATTATTTTTCAACATATATATATCCTCCTGCCCTTATCCCAGTTTAAGTGGGGTCAGCACAACATGTTGTAACATGATTTGGCTGCGTTTTTACGACCGGCTGCCTGCCTGACGTCAGCTTACCTAAGTCATATTTTACGACACCTCGGTAAGAAGGAGGGTGGTCTATTCTACTAAACCGGATACCACACGATGGGTCAACTTACCTTAGTCGCGTTTCACGACACCTCAGTAAGAAATGAGGGTGGTCTATTCTACTCAGCAGGATACCACACAGCGGTCAATTATTTTTCAACATAAAAGTAGTTATTGTAACTTAACTATGAGATAGAGACATGCTGTCGCGGACATCGACATCGACTTTTTGTAGCATTTTCGAAGACCTCAGCATCACTGACAACCTGCAACCTCTTCGACATAATTTACATAAAACCGTAATGGACCTTTAATTTAAACGTTTCGGAAGAATTGCACTACATATTAGTAAAAACCGTACAAAAATCGTTTCAGTTGATTTTGAGAAAATCGATCATGTACAGACAGCTTTTTGGGATTTTGTTTTATAATATGTATATAATAGTGGTACAACCAAAGTCGTTCGCGTGAACATTGAGCTCAAATATTAAAACGAATAATGAAACCTTTGAAAATTCATTTCGTTACTACTTTTGATGTAGAGGATAATAGATAAAATGTTGAGTGTCTATCCACGAATAAACCTCTAATACGCGGACATATTGGGGCAAATGTGTGGATTCTGAAAAAAATGTTGTATTACAAAAAAGAGCCTAAATTTACAATTTAAGTCCGCGTGATTCCCTGCGAGAGAAGTTTAACTAAGTGCACTTCTTGGTGCACGTCCCTGTAAATCCAAAAACATTATTCAGTGCCGGCAACAATTCCAGCCTGCTATTCCAGTTTGGAATGTTTGGCATTCAAAAGTCAAAATTTTCTTTACTTAAGTAAACAAGTGCTTTTGAATTGTTTACTCTACATCTGGTTCGGAAAGCTGTTCCTAACGAGAAGAGCCAGCAAGAAATTCGGCGGTTGCTCTTTTCAAAATAATGCTTATACCTAACTAATTGCATTAAGTCATTGTTGTCTTTTGTACAGTAATAGTAGCTATATCCACGCATTCCTATCATTTTAGTTATCCTCAACAGTATAGAAATCTTTATGTATCAGCCTCCCCTTTAATAGTATAGAAATTTTTTTATATCAGCCTCCCTTAAATAGGTTTTTTAAACTGATGTAATGGCGAAACTAAATTGATTGCTGAGCAATTATCTCGAAAGTCAACCCATTGATTCTTTCTTAACTCAATGACACATAAGGACGGCGACAATTTTTTTCTATATTATTGACTATATAAAGAAGGTTGTATCTGAAACATGTAACAATATACATCAACAATTGATTTATAATTCTTAAAATTTTTATTTACACAAATTAACTTACTTAAAATATACTGTGAAGCAAATGCTTAAACCTTTAAACCTTTGCTTTAAATATCATTCGCATGAAATCAAATTTTTTTTCAGTATTCACAAATTTATCACAATATCTCAAGTACATCAAAGTTGGCCAATAGCTATAATAAATTCCTTATAAATCGCTAATCTAAACCACTCCATGAACACCGGAATAGCGGGCTGGAATTATCGCCGGCACTGAATAATATTATTGGATTTACGGGGGCGTGCGCCGGCGTTGATTTATACCTTCCTTCGGCGGTAAATTATGCTTCACTGATAATACAAACTGCTTCTACTCGATTTACATCGCTCGTTGGGATTCTGAAAGCATTGTGTCAAGGATTTGAATGCCTACCTGCGACGATATCATAAGGTATGGATATTTATTTGTTGCATTCAATTAAGAGTAATTATTTAGTTGTGATACGCCGTGTGGTATCCGGTGGAATATAACAGTACCACGCCCATTTCTTACCGAGGTATCGTAAAAAGCGACTAAGGTAAGTTGACATCAGGCAGGCGGCCGGTCGTCGTGTGGTATCCGGCTGAGTAGAATAGACCAACTTCATTTTTTATCGAGGTGTCGTAAAAGGCGACTAAAGTAAGTCGAGTCGTGTAGTATAATAAGAAGTGATTCTCATAAGGCCGCCGTGTGGTATCCGGTTTAGTAGAATAGACCACCCTCTGTCGTAAAAGACGATAAAAGTAAGTTGACGTCAGACTGCCGGCCGGACGTACAATACCTAGCCAAATCATGTCACAACATGTTTATAACATGCTGTGCCGACTCCACTTAGATAAGGGATTGGATAAGAGCAGGAAAATGATTTTAGAAGAACGCAGCCAAATCGTGATACAGCATGTTTATAACATGTTGTGCCGACCCCACTTAGAGTGGGATAAGAGCAGGATGATGAGATTCTCATAAGAACATTACTATAAATACAACATCTGGTACCCGATGGGCAAACAAAGTGCATTCATCCGTTGATTCGCAGCAAGATTATCATATTTAATACAACACTCGTTATTTATGGCATGTTGCAACGTAAATTACACGCGGTTACGCCCTAAGATCTCAATATGGATGGGCCCGATAGTGGAAGAAATATAGCGGCTATCCCGACATCCTTGTAGCGATATAAATTGAAATAATTATGTTCGCGTCTTCTTCTTGCATCGGAAGATAAATGGTTTGGAATGCATAATTACAGTGCGTTGAAAGTGATAATTAATATGTGATGGTAAATATGGGTTTTATGAAATTATATTATTAAAAAACGCTTTGTATGAAAAGCAAATAGGTGTCGCTGCACTTATAATATATCGCACTGACATGTTTGCTCAAAGCACAGGTCATTCAATGGTAATAATTGAATAATTTTCGTATAGAGATTGTTTTCTCGGAACCTGTCGTGATAGCCGAACCATGGGATTTTTTTCGGGTCACGGATTCGAATCCCTGGCACGTACCAATTTATTTTTTATTAATACTTATGAGTATCACTACATATTATAAAACAAAGTCCATATTTCCGTATGTACGCATAAAACTTTAAAACTACGCAACCGATTTTGATGCGGTTTTTTTTAATAGATAGAGTTATTCCAGAGGAAGGTTTGTACGTATAATAACATTCAATACGAAGTAGAAAAATACTGTAATTTTTGAGGTTTCTGTAAATAATTACATTTTTTTCCGCTTACATTGCAAACGCAGGCTAAACCCTACGAGATTTATCAAAATGATGTACTAAGTATTTGTACACCTTAAAAAGGTCTACAGAAAAGTCCGCGATGGTATATATCTATCTCTTATGGATAATCCACAATAGCAGTTTTTTTCATTTACTTTTTACGAAAAATGATGCCTTATGTTCAAAGCAATTTTTATACAATACAGCATTAATCCTTATCCAATTGAGTACCTTAAATAAATTGTTGATTTAATATAGATCAATATTGCCGTTTACAGCATGTAGTTTAAGTGAACATTTTCGGAGATATTACAGATTTAAAATCCCGCGAGGAGGTCGCGCTTCGACCTATAAGCACTTCGAATTTAGCAGCGACCGGAGGCGCAACTAAATGTCCTTCTTTCAAGTTTATATTGTCTAATGATAAGAAAGCTATGAATGTTGTATGTAAAGACATTGTCTAATCAATTGTAAAAATAAATAATATCACTACATAGTATAAAACAAAGTCGCATTCTCTGTCTGTCCCTATGTCCGTATATCCCTATGTATGCTTCAATCTTTAAAACTATGCAACAGATTTTGATGCGGGTTTTTTTTTAATAGATTTGTGATTTTAGAGGAAGGTTTACATGTCTAATAACATTCAATATGGAGTAGAGAAATACTGTAATTTTTGAGGTTTCTAATGTGATGTCGTAAATAATTACATTTTTTTCCGCTTACATTGCAAACGCAGGCTAAACCCTACGAGATTTATCAAAATTATGTACTAAGTATTTGTACACCATGAAAAGGTCTACAGAAAAGTCCGCGATGGTATATGTCTATCTCTTATGGATAACCCACAATAGCAGTTTTTGTCATTTACTTTTTACGAAAAATGATGCCTTATGTTCAAAGCAATTTTTATACAATACAGCATTAATCCTTATCCAATTAAGAACCTTAAATATATTGTTTATTTAATATTGATCAATATGACCCTTTACAGCATGTAATTTAAATAAACAGTTTCGAAGATATTACAGATTTAAAATGCAGGGGCCGCGCCGCGAGCCTATAAATAGCGCGTCGGAGGTCGCGTACGCCCTTACCGATTAATGTTTTGCAGCGTTTGCAAAACAAATTCACGCGTATAGCCTCCGGCTGTCCATGGTACATGCGTAACGTGGACCTACATAGAGACCTAGGTCTCCCCTCCATAGCCAACCTATTCAAATGTTTCATGAAGAAATATTTTGAAAAGGCAGAGGCACATCCGAACCAGCTCATTGCTAAAATGGTTCAATACCGATGCTATGACAATAAGTTCAGAGCTAAAAACTATAGGCGCCCTAGAAGTGTTCTATATGACCCTGACGATCATCTTACGATCGCTAACGCCAAACACTTTACACACACTCACACACAGCGTATTCGCCGGCGAAGACGAGGTCCCCGCTTTCTCACGTCTAGCGGCCGGGGCGTCCAACCCCGTCCGTTATGACACTAGGACTCTTCCACAGTCCGATAATAGTCCTCCACAGCGCGTCGCTTTAAGCCGAGGTTCGGCCTCACGGGAGGCACCCTTAAGGCGACGCTCCCAGGATGCTGCGGGCCTCTCTCCAGACCCGCTCTCCTAGCACTTCACCCCCGGCGATGCTTCTGCGCTCGCCCACTCTCCCGGTGACGCTGTCAAAGCCTTCATGGCTTACAGCCTTAGTTAGTGTCCGAAAAAAAAAACGCGGTTCGCCCTTTAACCATTTGAATTTAGCAGCGATCGGACGCATTTATGATCGGAGCTCTCTAGCGAGGAAAATAACAATAAAAACGTGCTTTTCACCGCTGAAAACGTATCCGTACTTATAAGTACGTTACAATAAATAATTGTATGATAGTAGTTTAAAAATTAGTGAATTCCTTTTTAAGACAAAACGTGCTTTTCAGCGTGTCATTTTTCTGGTCGTAGTTTAATTTATCACTATCACTACATATTATAAAACAAAGTCCATATTTCCCTATGTACGCATAAAACTTTAAAACTACGCAACAGATATTGATGCGGTTTTTTTTAATAGATAGAGTGATGCCAGAGGAAGGTTTGTACGTATAATAACATTCAATACGGAGTAGAGAAATACTGTAATTTTTGAGGTTACTGTAAATAATTACATTTTTTCCGCTTACATTGCAAACGCAAGCTAAACCCTACGAGATTTATCAAAATGATGTACTAAGTATTTGTACACCTTGAAAAGGTCTACAGAAAAGTCCGTGATGGTATATGTCTATCTCTTATGGATAACCCACTATAGCATTTTTTGTCATTTACTTTTTACGAAAAATAGAGCCTTATTTTTGAAGCAATTTTTATACAATACAGCATTAATCCTTATCCAATTAAGTACCTTAAATAAATAGTTGATTTAATATAGATCAATATGGCCGTTTACAGCATGTAATTTAAGTGAACATTTTCGGAGATATTACAGATTTAAAATGCCGTGAGGACGCCGCGCTTCGCCCTATAAGCACTTCGAATTTAGCAGCGATGTCGCTCTTTCAAGAGTTTGTTTAAAGACATTCTGTAATTAATTGTAAAAATAAATTACATAGGGAAAAATGTTAAAATAAATACGCAAATATGTACTATATGAATTTAGATATTCAAAGATAGCAGGAAATCTTCTTGGAATAGGGAGAGGGAAATTGTTTTTCTCCAAATTTAACTCTTGCGGGCTACGGGCAGTAATGAATAAATCAAAACTACTGGATCGATTTTAATAATTTTTTTTCACTGAGTGACATGGGCTATATATTTTATACCCGTGCGAAGCAGGGGCAGGCCGCTAGTAATTGATAATTGCAATTTATCACACGCTTGTCGGTGAAGAATAACATTTTGAGGTAATCTGGATATCTCAAAAATCTTGGAACCTTGAAAAATATATGTAACCTACCAATCCGCAACCAGGTCACTTCTCTCTCTCAGATAGTTCTTCTCTTTCTCTTCTTCTGAGAAGAGAGAGACTCTTTGCTCCTACCGAGAAAAGCCCCCGTTAGGAGAAGTTTTGCGAACCAGCAGTAAAGTTGATGATTCAAAAGCACTTATTTGCAGGTTAACTTGAATCTATACTAATATATAAAGCTGTAGAGTTTGTTTGTTTGTTTGTTTGTTTGTTTGATTGATTGATTGATTGTTTGATCGCCCTAATCTCAGGAACTACTAGAATGATTTGAAAAATTATTTCAGTGTAAGATAGTCTATTTACTGAGGAAGGCTTTAGGCTATATAACATCACGCTAAGATGAATAGGAGAGGAGCAGCAATAAAAAAAAACAGTACGAAAACGGCAAAATTTAAAGCTTCCTTGAGTAAACGGTAATAGTTATTCAAAAATCATATGTTTCAAAATTGTTCCCCCCTAAAAATTCTAAATAAAAGTCCGCGACAGCATATGTCTAACTTTTACGAATGACCCGCTTTTACGATTTTTATGGTTATCAAAAGATTATATTGCGGTTTTAATCTTTCCACGCGGGCCACTGCTAGTTAAGAATATTTTGAATTCGAATTTCAATTTCATTTAGGAAATATCTTTCAGTAGAGATTTTAAGTTTAAATTAAAGTTAAACTTCGATCTTTAACCAAATAGCGAGCAATAAAACTGTGCAGGCGTTTCGCCAGCCGCTATATATTGCTCTTACATCGCTGTAGGCGTTTTAATTATTACCACAGAGACGTGTTAACATCTCACAGCTTTGATTCATTGGTTATAGTCTCGCCGGGGTTTGAATAATTTGTTAATAATTACTAACTTTCACTTACCTGTATAAGGTTAAAGGAAACTGTATGCTATTATACAATGCAATACAACACATGTTCAAATCAAACCAAAGTAATCTTTATTCAAATAAGTTCTTTCAATTAATTGTGAATCGTCGAGGATTGATATGATTAATGAAGCTACAACTAGATCGGAATGATGTTCTTACTGAGAAGAACCAGAAAGTAACTCGGCGGTCAATCTTTTAAACATTTTCAATTTTACATTATTAAACCGCAGTATTGTATGAAGATGATAGGATTTTCAAATTCAGGCATTTTTATCATCCAAGTAATCTTCAATTTTGTAATATGCTTTACGTATAAGCTTATCTTTTACACTTAATTTAAACCTTTCTGTAGACTGTATTGAACCCAAAATGAAAAAAGATGAAAATGGAGCCAATTACAAGTTAACTATTACTCAATTTTTGGCTGTCAATCAAATAGCAGAGTTATAAAAGATTTAGCAACAGTGAAATTATGAACCTCCTATATGTTAAAGATCTGTGTTGTCGCCATTGACTGCCGCTTTGTATTTTATAGCAACACAGTCATGAAACAAGAGTATCGCGCCCTTTTTGACTGAAATGGTCGCAACACCGTGCCGTTATTGTTTCCAGTAGAGTCTTTCTATTGATAAAACGTTTCAGTTACATTCAGTCTTTGTTCGTCATTCAAGAGAAGTGCATCTCGGAACGGGTATTGTGGTATTCCTATTATATCGTGTTATATTGTATATAGTGTGCGTTAACAGCTGGTCGCAAAACAAGAGGCGAAATCATGTGACATCATTTTTTAACATGTTGTGCCGACCCCACTTAGAGTGGGATAATGGCAGGAAGACGATGATGAGTCATGTAATCATTGTTGTTTTTTTGACATTTCGTTAACTTTAATCGATTACAATTCGACAACAATATTTTATTTGTGCCAAACACATTTGTAAAGATTTTTCAATTTCCAGATTGGAAACTGTACTAATTTTTGTATAATAAATATATTTCTTTGTCAAAGACATACGTTAACGTTTCAACATTAAGCTCAAAAGTCCCCGCCTTCTTTTAAAACCGAAGTAACACCGAGTTAAACTATAGGGCAAACTAATTTCTGAGATTTTATGTCTGCTCTTCACCGACGATAATCGTTAATTGTGTGATCGTCTATAATCAGCACGATGATCGTGCTAGTATCCACACGATCGTCCATATTATCATACAATTAAAACGATCTACGTATTGTATTTTTGAAAACGCTTCTAACAGTTTTTGATTTTATAAATGTTTAAATAAAAACTTCTTGAGATTAAGACCGTTTTCATACCTGTGTCAGGTATGAAAACGGATTGTCCACTCTACATTTAGCATTATATACATTTTCTATTTCACTTCATCGCTAATTATAGAAAAGTAATTTTATTATTACTTTTGTAGATTTAAATGATATTAAAATAAGCTCAGTTATATTATCACCTTTAATAATATCTTAATTCTAAAAGTACTTATTACGTATTCACGCAATGCCATCATCTCGACGTGTAAATGTCTTGTTAATATGAAATATTGAATGAAATTTCCTCATCACTGCCTCACGGCATAATGATTAAGTCATCCGACTGTCAGGCCTGTGCGATTGTTGTGTCAATCGCCACCAACCGCTGTATATACAGTTAGCCTAATTTAAATTCTAATTGACATTCTACATTATATTTTACATAATCGACATTTGGGATAGCTTTTTTATTATTTTTTAATGCACTATTCAAATTCAAATTAAAAATATTCTTTAATCAAATAAACTTGCTTTTGAATCGTCATCTCTACTGCTGGTTCGGAAGGCTGTTCCTACCGAGACGAGCCAGCAAGAAATTCGGCGGTTGCTCTTTTAAAAATATAATTCTTATTACTAGTTACATTAGTTATTACTGTCTTGTACAGGGTCGAAGAATGGTTACTTCCACGCATTTTTGTCATCTAAGTATTCCTCAATAGTATGGTAGGCGTTCTGTATTAGCCTTTTATTGATAGTGTTCTTAAACTGCTGTAATGGCAAAGCTAAAAAAACGTACTAAAGGCGGACTTAAGCTGTGATGGCCTAGCGTTGCGACCGTGTGAATCTCTAGAGACGATCATGGGTTCAAACCCGGGCAGACACCAATGAGTTTTTCTATTAAAACTTATGTGTCTAATTGATAATTGCAATTTATCACACGCATTTCGGTGAAGGAAAACATCGTGAGGAAACCTGCATATCTCTAGAAAATTCTGGAGATATGTGTAACCAATTCGCATTGGAGCAGCGTGGTAGGTCTTAGTTCCAATCCTTCTCTCTTATAACGGAGAGAAGAGGCCTATTCCCAGCAGTGGGATAATAACAGGCCGCTACTTTAAAGGCGGACTTAACACTAAATTAAGCGTTCCCTACTAGTCTCTACTCTAGTCAACCTTAGGGTCAAACGGAAAATTTAAATAGGTGCAGCAAGCAAACAAACAGAAGAAGAAAAGTAGTAATAGGCATAAATAATTAAGAAATGAAAATCATAATTAATGTATATAGCGCGGCGATAACGTCGCGTAAAGAGCTCATGAATAAGAGCTCCGTATGGGCTTGAAACTAGTCGGGCTCATCCAATAATAGAAGACGTTAGTATAGCCGGTTTCTATACATTAATTATGAATACTACTCGCGCGGGGGAAACTGCACGCACAGCTAGTATATATAATAAAATTAAGTCCCCAAATGCTGTCTGTCTGTTTGTTTGTGATCGATTTTCTCAAAATCTATTGAACGTTTTTTTGTACGGTTTTACTTATAAATATAAATACATATACATTACGGTTTTAAGAAAGTTGAGTGTTACATTTACGTTTTTCATTCCGTGTGGTGTCCGGCTGAGTAGAATGGACAACCCTCATTTCTTACCGAGGTGTCGTAAAATGCGACTAAGGTAAGTCGACCCGCCGTGTGGTATCCGGCTGAGACAGTTTTTGGAGATTTTATTTTATAATAAGTATGCAAGGATACTCACACCGCTATAATTTTATTTACGTAGATTGTTGTCTGTGGCACACACAAATGAAGAGATCATATTTCGTCGTTTCATACGCGAATTGAATGAATAATTCGCAATTAATTTTTATTTATCACCGGCCCCCTCTAAATTGGACACGACGCGCCCGATTGATAATGGAATGGTTTTTTTTATTTATCGCTCGATTGTTTTGTTCTATTACAATGAAATATGGCGGTTGCGCTTTGCCGGTTCGCGTATGCCAATATAATCCAAAGTTATTGCCAATATACAACCATAATATTCTTATATGATTTCTTGGATAGAAGTTATAACGGAATTATTTTGCTGTAATCCGCGTTTGAGAGAATCTTTGTCATGTTAAGTGAAGGGTGTTGGCGGCTTTTTGTGATACGTGTGTCGACTTGTACTGCATGTATAAGGTATGTGAAGCATTATATTCTCTTAATAAACGCGGATTATAGCAAAATAATTCTATTACTTCTGTACTATGAAATTCCGCAAAGTAATGGCTGCTTCTATAAATGATTAGAATAGAATCTTAGGTATCGTTGATATACCTACATCAGATTTCAATATTTTATTAAAGTGTGAACGACTGCTAAACAGAATAGACCAACCTCATTCTTTACTGAGGTGTCGTAAAACACGACTAAGGTAAATTGACGTCAGGCATGCGGTCGGTCGTAATATACGTAGCCAGATCATGTGACAACATGTTTATAATATGTACCGACCCCACTTAGTCAGGACTTAGCTTCTTAGATAAGGACAGCTAGATGCCGTACTGATCCGTTTAATGTTGGAATAATATTCCTCCTCCAATAAAGAATGCGAAGTCAAAATTATTATTATGTTATTATGCTACAGCGCGTTTTCTATCCATCCGGGTGCCACACGGCGGGTCGACTTACCTTAGTCGCCTTGTACGATATCTCGGTAAGAAATGAGGGTAGTATATTCTACTCAGCCGGATTCATTTATAATATTCTATGTATATTTTAATTATCGAAACCACGACGTCATTCAACTCGTTATTATGTAAGTATAAATCAATGGAAAGAGAAGGTCTAATAATTTGAAATAAATTATACGTGTCCGATGATAATTTATGTTCTCTCGTATAATTTATTTCTAAGTATTAGCAGTAATTTATGTAAGCACTGATAACGCAGTGTCTACTGCAATTGTCTTTGTTATTATGTTTATCGATTACCGCTGCATTTATTTAACCACTTCAAAGCCTCACGACTTGACCACAGGCCGTCACGACATAACTAGTACACCGAGATACGGCTGTAAGATCTGTGATGTTGCGAAAACATGAATCTATACTAATATATAAAGCTGAAAAGTTTGGTTGTTTGTTTGAACGCGCTAATCTCAGGAACTACTGGACCGATTTGAAGAATTCTTTCAATGTAAGATAGTCCATTTATCTATGAAGACTATAAGCTATATAACATCACGCTAAGATGCATAGTAGAGGAGCAGCAATAAAAAAATTACAAAAACGGTTTTTAGTGCCCAAAAACGGGGATAAAACAATTTTTTTTTTTAAATCTTGTTTGATTTTTCCCCCAAAGTCCCCGACATGCTGAATTTCACGAAAATCGTTGAAGCCGTTTCCGACATTCCGAAAATATATTTATATATTATATACATACACGATTAGCTCATTTAAATATTAAAGATAAATTATTCAAGTTTCGATTTTGGCAGGGACTTCCCAAATCTAATCTATACTAATATATAAAGCCTTTAGCTTAATATATTAGTATAGATTAGATTTGGGAAAACAAACTTAAATTTGTTTGTTTTGTTTGTTTGAACTCGCTAATCTCAGGAACTACTGAACCGATTCAAATAACTATTTGAGTGTAAGATAGTCCATTTATAGAGAAAGGCTATAGGCTATAGAACATTGTGCTAAAATGAATAGGAGAGAAGCAGCAGTAAAAAATATAACGAAGACGGCAAAAGTTAAAGCTTTCCTTGCGTGCGCTAAGTAAACGGTGAAAGTTATTCAAAAATCATGTATTACAAAATTGTTCCCATCTAAAAGTTCTACATGAAATTCCGCAACAATATGTCTAGCTTTTAAGGTAAGACCATTTTAACCATTTTTATAGTTATCAAAATACAATATTACGGTTTTGATATTTTCACGCGGGCGGAGCCACTGGCGAATACTAGTTAATTTTATAACAGTATTCTATACCTCTATAATGAGTCGGTCATTTCTGGGATTATCAGTGATGTGGCCTGTTATTTACTGCAATTTTCCAATCATAAAGAAGCAACTTTTAAGCTACTAATTTTATAGCGATTGATGTTTTATGGATGTTATTATTAACTAGCGGCCTACCCTGCTTCGCACGGGTATAAAATATATAGCCTATGTCACTCAGTGAAAAAAAATATTAAAATCGATCCAGTAGTTTTAATTTATTCATTACTGCCCGTGGCCCGCACGCATTAAATTTGAAGAAAAACAATTCCACTCTCCCTATACCAAGAAGATTTCCTGCTATATCTAACATCAAAGTAATTATTAATTATAAAGAAAAAAAAGTAATTATCTACGACATCACATTAGAAACATTACAGTATTTCTCTACTCCATATTGAATGTTATTATACATTCCTCTTGAATCACCCTATCTATTAAAAAAAACCGCATCAAAATCTGTTGCGTAGTTTTAAAGATTTAAGCAGTCATAGGGATATAGGGACAAACAAAGAATGTGACTTTGTTTTATACTATGTAGTGATAATCCCTATAGCATGATTCAGTATTCACGCGCGATGGCTTATTATTAGCGTATTTCATGTATAACTTTGGTGTTTCTATACCGATTTCAATTATTCTTTTTTTATACAATGGTTAATACTATTCACTTTTTTATTTAGGGATGATTGAGAGTGATATAAACGTAGGAGTAGACAAATATAACCAGAAAGCTTCGAACTGCTAAGCTATCGGGAGTTACACGTCTTATTGTGAGTCAACCATAAAAGATAGACATATGCTGTCGTGGGATATTTTTTATATAATTTTAAGGAAAACATTTCCGTCATACATGATTACTGCGTAGCTTTAACCATCAAGGTTGCACACGCGACGGAAGCTTAAAAAATGGAGTAACTTCTCCCGTTTTCCCGACATTTCCCTTCACTGCTCTGCTCCTATTGATTGTAGCGTGATGAAAAGTATACTATAACCAGCCCAGGAGTATGAAAAAAAATTGTACCGAGTTTCGTTAAAATCCGTCGAGTAGTTTTTGTTTCTATAACGGTTATACAGACAGACAGACAGACAGACAGACAGACAGACAGACAGACAGACAGACAAAATTTTTACTGATTGCATTTTTGGCATCAGTATCGATCCCTAATCACCCCCTGATAGTTATTTTGGAAATATATTCCAGTTACAGAATTGACCTCTCTACAGATTTATTATAAGTATAGATGTGTCTGACGACATTATGCCTGTTCGATGATTACATTATTATACTTTACTAGCAATCGCCAGCGACTCCGCCCGCCGTAAAAACCGTAATATAATATTTTGATAACTATAAAAATAGTTAAAGTGGGTTAACCTAAAAGCTATACTAATGCTGTATGTGGCTTAGAGTAATGTAATATAGCCTATTATAGCCTTCCTCGATAAATGGACTATCTTACACTCAAAGAATTTTTCAAATCGGTCCAGTAGTTACTGAGATTAGCGCGTTCAAACAATCAAACAAACAAACAGACTCTTCAAATTTATATATTAGTAGTTAGATAATCCATTTGCAAATAACTAGTCTTTTTCATGTACTTGGTGGAAAATCTTTTATGTATATGTCTCTTTATTTTATATATTAAGTATAGTTTGTGGTACCCTCAATTGTACCCACCATGAAACGCAATAGACTGACAGATTTTCGCATTTATATACTATACCTATTATAAAACAAAGTCCTCAAAAGCTGTCTGTCTGTATGTTATTGATTCAAATCAAATCAAAAACCGAGATCGCGCGGTGTAAAAAAAATCGTTCGGAGCTTTAATCGCGTGCGCTGCGTAAACCAACGTAGATACAGTAAAGTAATGTATTAGAGAATTGTAGATCTACAAAAATACTCCAAAAAATTCCATGACAACGTGTCTCTATCTCTTATGGTTAACTCACAAAAACTACTTTTACGTTCAAAATTTCAATTCGGGAAAAAATTTTGTGTCACTGATTTCCACGCAGGCGAAGCCATTGGCACTAGTATAGTATATGAAAAAGAGATGAAACTCATCCGCTTCATTATAAAAAGCTTGTAGGTCAACGAGGTCTCGAACAATCTATAAATTTATTACAAAATAATAAATTATATCCCATTTAGGTCGGATTACATTTATTTAAGTTTTATAGATACACGAAATTTATCACATAATCTCCGATATTCCGACCATAAATTAACTTCTATAATTTAGAACTTCTTATCGCACGCACGATAATCGTCAAATATCGTATTTGTAACCATTATGTTATAAGAAAACTGAATAAATAACAAATTTTGATTTGCCAAAATTAGAGCGATATCCATAATATTAAATTGAAAAATTCCCATAAAAATATAAATATAATAGTTATGATAATAATTTATTTATTTTATTTTTTCGATTTTTTTTTAGGTCGATAATAATTGCGCTTTTCAATGTCATCCTATTCCTGTAGAATTAACAGAATTTCTATAGCCTATATTTTATCACGGTGTATAAGGAATAATTGTGCCAAATTTCATCGATATTGGGTTAGCGGATTCGCCATGCAAGAGTAACAAACATACGAGGTGTGTTCAAAAAGTATCGCGAATTTTGAATTTTCTCGGGTTACGTATATTCGAATTTCGTTTTTTTTGTGGCGTTATGTTGGTACATTTGTCCCTCACTTATGCTGACAAGTTTGGCCATTTTGAATTTTCAGTTAATTGTTGACAGCTGCTTTGCTTGCTCGTGTTTTGGTTCGTCTTCGATTTTTACTTATTCAAAAAAATGGACCACGATAACGCCCCTGCTCACACATCGCTGCTTGTACGCGACTTCTTGGCCAAAAACAACACACTAATGATACCGCAGCCACCTTATTCCCCAGATCTGGCTCCCTGTGACTTTTTCTTGTTCCCGAAACTGAAAAGGCCCATGAAAGGACGACGCTACGCCACGACTGACGAGATAAAGACGGCATCGAAGGAGGAGCTGAACAAGATACAAAATAATGATTTTTTGAAGTGCTTCGAAGATTGGAAAACCCGTTGGCACAAGTGTATAATATCCCTGGGGGACTACTTTGAAGGGGACAAAATAAATATTCACGAATAAATAAATAGTTTTTGAAAATACACAAAATTCGCGATACTTTTTGAACACACCTCGTACATCCATACTCACAAACTTTCGCATTTATAATATTAGTAGGACTAGCTACTAGCTATTGTCAGCGGCTCCGCCCGCGTTGAAAAATTAAAACTGTAGTATAGTATTTTATTAGTCATAAAAATAGTTAAAGTGGGTTAACCTTAAAAGACAGACATATGCTGTCGGAGACTTTTATTTAGAGCTTTTAGAGTGGAACAATGTTGTTATACATGATTTCTGAACAACTTTCACCGCAAATAAAACTTTTAAGTTTGCCGTTTTTGTAATATTTTTTATTGCTGCTTCTCTCTTATTCATCTTTGCGTAATGTTATATAGCCTATAGCCTTCCTCGATATATGGATTATCTTACATACAACGAATTTTTCAAATCTGTCTAAAAGTTCCTGAGATTAGCGCGTCAAACAATCAAAGAAATAAACAAACTCTTCAGCTTTATAGTATAGACTATAGGATAAGATAGGATAGGATTGCCTTTATGAGCACAAAGTGTAAATGTAGGAGACATTCGCACTTTGTCCTAATAAAGGCAGTACAAATGTTTTTCTTCACGCAGTAATATTTTACCACTATCAAAATGACACATTGATGTTTTTACTTTCCGTTGGTATTAAATTGTTGTCATAAAAATAATCGTATTGGCCTAAATCAACCAGATTAAGGTGATTAATTTGGCATTGGTTTTTCCGTTTCTAATAATATTTAACTCAAAGAATTACAATGATTAAGCGATCGACTGATAGATTTATTATTATTGATCGCTGTTTTATTATCGGTTTATAGGAATTTATAGATTATCGTATAAATATAAATAGCGTTGGGTAATGTATTTTTTTTTCTTCGTATTAATATAATTATTAATGTGTTTTCCTTCTTTGATGGGCTATAAGTTGACCCGCCGTGTGGTATCCGGCTAAGTAGAATAGACCAGGGCTTTTTAAACTTTTTTATATAGCGACCCCCTTCAAGCTTAGGAAATTTTAAACGACCCCCTCCTCGATATAATGAAATATATATTAACCGTAGATGTAGATGTAATATCGCACTATTTTACAATGTAAATAACAGTTTTGCATTGCCACGTTTTTCAAAAAATAGTTATAATAAAACTACAATAGTGTTTTGTATGATTTTTATTTGTACGTAGTGTGTACTAATTTTAAAATTTTATTTATAATTGTTGTATAACTTTAACCAATCATAAATTTAATAAAATCTATTTAATTAAAGCCTGCAGCCATGTAGTTGTATCAATAATGATTGAAAAGTATCAGATTTTTGCGACGCCCCTTTCAGTAGTCTCGCGACCCCCCTGGGGGTCGCAACCCACAGTTTAAGAAGCCCTGGAATAGACCACCCTCATTTCCTACTGAGGTGTCGTAAAAGGCGACTGAGGTTAGATGACCCGCCGTGTAGTATCGGGCTGAGTAGAATAGACCATCCTCATTTCTAACCGGCTAAGGTTAGTTGACGTCAGGCAGACGGAAGGTCGTAAAATACCTAGCCATATCACTTAACAACATAGTTAAAACATGTTGTGTCGACCCCATTTAGAGTGGGATAAGGGCAGGAGATTGATGATGAATATTTGTGACCACCCACATTAAAGTTCTGTGTGTTTTTTTCCAAATCCACTAGTTTTCGAGTATGGATGTATATTTGTTACTCTTTCACGGCGAATTCACTGAAGCAATATCGATGAAATTTGGCACATTTATTTCTTATATGCCGGAATAACATATAGGCTATAGAAATCCTGTTAATTCTACGAGAATAGGATGACATTGAAAAGCGCCATCTATGATCGACCTATCACACGACAACAATCAATGCGAACAAACGGGTAAAAGCTATAATAATACCAGGATCTTAAACTGCCAAATGAAATCTTTATACACGCGTAGCGTGTATGTGGTAATCTCAGTACATTCACATATCGCCAGTCGCCGCACAGCGCGTTGTGCGACATAAATCGCGCTGTAATCGCGCGATCTGACGGGGCCCGTTGAAATGAATATTAGTGATAAATCACTGTTTAGCGGCCACCGAGAATAGCTGAACAGAGAACGGCGTGGAGAGGAAGCTTATATATTTTTATTTCTTTAACTAGTAGATACCAGTTGAATAGATATCAGTGTGTTACAGATATGTATTTTAGTCAATTTACATAAAACCGTAATGTACTATTATCCTTAATCTTCAGAAAGGAAATGCACCTTTTAAAAGAAACCGTTTAAACATCCATTCAGTAGAATTTATGAAAATAGATTACAAACAGACAGACAGGTTTAAGGGACTTTGTTTTATAGTATGTAACGATTACGGAAAACGCGTTACTTTACGGAGTCCCAAATAATTACCAAATACTGAATTGTTCTATGATAGTCAGTGATTTAGAGAAAATTTATGTAATGATAAATGTAGGTAGGAGAACATTTATGTAAAAGGTTGTGATAACCCAGTGATGATTCTACCAATAAAATAATCGTATAACAAAGCACAAACAAACATTGTTTTTTTCTTTATACGTCCTATTACTTAATAATGAAACCCGCAATATACAATCAAAAATTCATCTTTTCCTTTCAGGAAGAGGAAATAGTGTTATACGGTTACTTTATATTTACATATTTGTGGATATTTTAACACTTAATTTGATGTAAACTTGTCAAAATTCTATACTAATATTATAAAAAGGAAATATTAGTATGTATATTTGTAATGTTTTAACACAAAAACTAATGGGCCGATTTCAAAAATTCTTTCACCATTGGAAAGCTGCATTTTTACTGAGCAGCATAGGCTATATAACATTAACTAAAAATAGGGATCTATAATAAAAAGTATTGATGTAAAAAAATTGTCATAAAAATTTATAATCGCATGAGCTTCGATGAAACTATTGATGGTATATTTAACAAAAATGAATGCATAGTCCGACTTAATTCATAATGTTTGATATTTGCGTACCTTTTTCTTTAATATAAATTGTCTCACCTCGTAGGTTAGCTGGCAGAGATCTCTGTCATAGGGGTAAGTTGACCTTTGTACACTTTTTTTACCAATTATGTTTTTTTCCAACATTTTTTATGGTACATAAATAAATAAATAAATAAATAATATAATAGACTTTCCACTGCTATGAGATCGGTATGTACGCGGGTGAAACTGCGAGATATTACCAGTAATAAATAAAGTCGCAATAATACAGCTCCAAGGAACTCCCTGTTCGCATCACTGAGGCTCTAATGACGATTTCCTCAGCACTGCACGTCGGTTATTACGCGGCGTCCATTACTATTTTACTATGTTAATATGCGCTGTCAATACCGCCGCTAGATTATCAGATTTATTGACGTATTTATGCACTCCTGAGTAACTGTTATTTCTTAAATCAACATTACTTGAATTGACTTAACTTATCAGTGTGTGATAGTCATTCATTCGCATTTAAGTTATATATGGAGGTTACATTGCATTTTTATTGACTTTAGTGTTAAAATAAATTGAATTATGTACTACAATGTTTTTTGAGAAAAAACGTTTATTTTTATCTTATATAATCTGGTATCAATTGGACTAAATTCGATCTATATTATTCCAACAGAATACTTGTACAAGCATTACAAAAATACAGACAAACTTTTGCATTTATAATATAATATTAATATAATGTAAATTGACGTATTGTTTTTATAAAATTTTTACTAACCACATCACGCAGTTTTATCCGTGCTGCAATAAAATGCACTGATGAGAATAGGCCTCCTCTCCAAAAATGGAGAGGAGGCCTATTCTCATCTGTGGGATAGTAACAGGCCGCTACTTACTTACTACTAACAGAATACAATAGTAAAACGATATCATCATCCTCCGGCCTTATCCCACTCTAAGTGGGGTCGCACAGCATGTTAAACATGCTGTCACATAATTGGGCTGCGTTTTTACGACCGGCCGCCTGCCTGACATCAACTTATCTTAGTCGTCTTTTACAACACCTCGGTAAGAAAAAGGGTGGTCTATTCTACTAAACCGAATACCACACGATGGGTCAACTTACCTCAGGCGCCTTTTACGACACCTCGGTAAGAAAAAGGGTGGTCTATTCTACTAAACCGGATACCACACGGTGGGTCAACTTACCTTAGTCGTATTTTACGACACCTCGGTAAGAAAGAGGGTGATCTTTTCTACTAAACCGGATACCACACGGCGGGTCAACTTACCTGAGGCGCCTTTTACGAGACCTTGGTAAGAAATGAGGTTGGTACTATTCTATTCAGCCGGATACCACATGGCTTACAATAGTAAAACGATAGTGGTTCACAATTCAAATGTGACATTGTGGGTAGTTTTCATTCGTTCACGTCATAAGAACGAATGAATGGGTCGTGGCCATCGTATAAATGCCGCGCTGTGTGCGGCGGAATCACTCATTACATTCATCAAAATGATTGATATTGGAGATAGTTCATTGAATTATTAAATCATTCACTTGACGTTTATAAATGTGATTTAGTGAACGCTAATCGAATTCGATGTAATTTATAGTTTAGTAATCGAGTGTTAGTAGCTGTGATAGCATAACGGTAAATTAGCTGTACTCACAAGAAGGTCGCGAGTTCAAACCCTGGGATACCAAAGAGAGTTTTATATACACCTATTTGCCTGATTGATATTTACAATTTTAACTTTAATATATTCATATATTTAATACTTTTTGGTGTGTGGTATCCGGCTAAATAGAATAGACTACATTCTTTCTTACTGAGGTGTCGTAAAAGGCGACTAAGGTAAGTTGCCACGCAGCGTGGCATCCGGCTGAGTAGAATATACCACTCTCTTTGCTACCTAGGTGTCATAATAGGCGACTCAGTTAAGTAGACCCGCCGTGTGGTATCCGGTTGAATATAATAAAACACCATCATTCCTTACGGAGTTGTCGTAAAAAGCGACTAAGGTAAGTCGAATCGGTGTGGTATCTGGTTAAATAGAATAGACCACCCTTTCTTAGTGAGGTGTCGGAAAAGGCGACTAATATAAGTTGAGGTCAGGCAGGCGGCCAGTTATAAGATACCTAGCCAAACCATCAATAAAATGTTCATAACATGTTGTGCCGACCTCAGTTACCAGTGGGATAAGGGCAGGAGGATGATGATGATGACTTTTTTACAAATTAAGATATGAATAACTTATTAAAGATAAATTTATACTATACAAAGGCGGTTCTATTGCTGTAATAAATCTCTTACTCACAAACTTTGGTGAAGGGAATGATAGAGTATATTTGTTAACGCACACTATATACAATAACACGATACAATAGGAATACCACAATTCCTGTTCCGAGATGCACTTCTCTTGAATGACGAACTAAGACTGAATGTAACTGAAACGTTTTATACATAGGGAGACTCAACCGGAAACAACACGTTACAGTGTTGCCACCATTTCAAAAAAAAAATCAAAAATGTTTTATTTCATTAACAAGCATAGTACATTCTTACAAATTGTTATAAATGAGATCTCCTTTTGAGCATGTAAATGCTTGTGTTAGGAGATCCCCCTCTTCCTAGACTAAGTTTTTACATAGTACTATTAATCAATACATACTTTATATTTGTATCTAATATTTGCTATTGTGTGTGTATGACTGTGTTCGTTGTGTATATGTGTGGATGAGTGTGTGCGTGTGTGAGTGTGTGTGTGTGTTATATGATTTTTATGGTATATAAAAGCTTTATTGAAGTGGTTTATATAATAGGTTTATAAGTGAGTAAAAAATTTCTAATAATTATAAATAAGTATTAAATTTTAATCTTCTGTAATAATGCTTCAGTCTCTTCGTAATTCTTAGTTTTAAGCCATTCTATTAGTGTCACTTTGCATTGTTTTAGGGGCATGGGGTAAATATTGATATTTTTGTTAATGATATTGTATAAGTAAGAAGACTGACTAGAATATTGTCTCTCAGCAAAGAGGGTTTTAGTACGAACTATGGGGGCTGCCAAACGCTTTATTCTTTTAGTGCTTTCGTCTGGGTTAAATACTAAACACTTGTGAAGTTTAAGAACAACTTTTAATATATATAATTTTCGTACTGTCAATATGTCGGATTGCTGGTAAAGACTCTCAGTATGGAATTTAAACGGTTTTAAAAAACATTATTTTTAATAAATATCTCTGCGCTCTTTCTACTTCTAAAAATTTCATTTTAGAAGCGCCACCCCAAACTGGTATACAGTATGCTAATACAGATTGAGCTAAGGAAATGTAGATTTGTTTTAAGAGAGATTTAGTAGCTATATTACGCAATGACTTGAATATCCAAACTAATTTTCTAGTTCTATTCATGAGAAGTTCTATATGCGAATGCCAGGTTAGCCGTTGGTCCATCATTACACCTAGATATTTGATTTTATCTAGCCTACTGATTGATTTACAAGAGCATTTAGTAATGGGATTAGTGATACATGTATGGATTTTGATTTCGAAATCAGGCTTTGGTTGTGTAGTAATGTAATTAGTGAAACATATATAGTGAGTCTTATCGGTATTCAAAGTGAGCAAATTAATATTCAACCAAACCGCAATTTTAGCCAAACCCTGCTCTGCTATTTCTTTTACTTCTTCCCAAGTATCAGCTGTAAAAACAACGGCTGTGTCATCTGCATAAGTGTAGAAGCGCCCTCCGCAGAGTTCCATGTCACAAAGGTTGTTGATATAAATAAGGAACAAAGTTGGACCCAACACACTTCCTTGAGGAACTCCATACGTAAGACAAACTTCATCACTTATACGATCACCGATTTTAACTCGTTGGATTCGGTCACTGAGATAACTTTGAAATAAAGCAAGTTGGGTACCTCGTATTCCCATTTTAATCAAAAGAGCGCGATACTCTTGTTTTATGACTGTGTTGCTATAAAATACAAAGCGGAAGTCAATGGCGACAACATATTCTACCTCCTACTAATAAAAGCGAAAATTTATAAGTTTGTATGTGTGTTTGTAACGCATTTGAATAAGTAACTTGTTTGTATAAGTTTGTACGCTAAAGCACTCCAACGACTTGCCGGATTTGTACGGAATTTGATGAGTCTGAGATGACATGTCATGATGACAGACCCAAAAAAACATTAACACTGTAAGCATGTTCGGTGCGGTTTTAAACACAAGCCGCTACCCTCCGCTAATTGATGTATCAGGAGCATCAGATACATCCTATAAGTCTTGCATAATCCACTTTTGACCACCTAGGCAGCCAGTTGACTAAGCGATGTGTGGGGCCCACTGATTGATGTCCTAAATCAGCGGTTCCCAACCTGCAGAACGCTCCACTGGCGGTACGCGGGGTCCACAATTAATTTCCACATTTGTAAATGCGGAAATACTGAGCATTACTGTTATGAACATTACTATTTTAATTTTTACACCGTGTGGTATCCGGCTAAATATTCAAATTCAAATTCAAATTCAAAATATTCTTTATTCAAATAAACTTGAAAACAAGTGCTTTTGAATCGTCAACTCTACTGCTGGTCGGAAAGCTGTTCCTACCGAGAAGAGCCAGCAAGAAACTCGGCGGTTGCTCTTTTTAAAAAATACAAATCTTTAATGCTAGTTACATTTAATGTTTCTATCTTGTACAGTGTCGAACAATATTTATATCCACGCATTTTTATCGTCTAAATAATCCTCAACAGTATAGTAGGCTTTCTGTATCAGCCTCTCCTTAATAGTGTTTTTAAACTGCTGTAATGGCAAAGTTAAAATTGATTGTGAAATTTTATTATAGAATCTTATACCCAAACCCACAAACGACTTACGTACTTTTTCAAGGCGCAAAGCAGGAGCCGCAAGCTTATGTCGGTTCCTACTTTGTCTATTATATACATCGCCTATTGTTTTATAATTCTTTATATTTTTATATACAAAAATTTTAAAATAGAATAGACAACCCTCATTTCTTAACGAGGTGTCGTAAAAGGCGACTAAGGTAAGTCGACCCACCGTGTGGTATCCGGCTGAGTAGAATAGACCAACCTCATTTCTTACCGAGATGTCGTAAAAGGCGACTAAGGTAAGTCGATCCACCATGTGGTATCCGGCTGAGTAGAATAGACCTCCCTCTTTCTTACCGAGGTGTCGTAAAATATGACTGAGGTAAGTTGATGTTAGGCAGGTGGCCGGTCGTAGAAACGCAGCCAAATCATGTGACAGCATGTTTTGCTGACCCCACTTAGAGTGGGATAAGGGCAGGAAGATGATGATTACTATGTTAATTTTTATGTATATAGCCAGACTACTCTACCTCTCTACCCTAAACTAGAATAAACTGTATTTCAGGAGCCCGTGCCCTCCCTTAATAATAGATCAATATACAGTAGTGTTAGGTAAGTTAGTGACAGTAATTTTAAAATAGGTTAGTATCTGTTATTTGCATTATTGTATATGTGTATATCTAGTTAATGTATAGAACCGGCTATACTCATATATACTATCGGGTTAGCCCGGCTAGTTTCAAACCCATCGGGGGCACTTATTCATGAGCTCTTTACACGACTTTATCGCAGCGGGAACTAGTCGAGCTAACCCGATAGAATAAGATGTAAGTATAGCCGGTTCTATACATTAACTATGAATACTACTCACGATAGTTTTAATTTAAAAAATGTGTATATCTGTTTGTGGTTTGCGTGCGTGTGTGCGTGTGTATGTGTGTGTGTGTGTGTGAGTGCGAGTGTGTGTCTGCAATTAGGTGATGCTTATAGTTAGAAGATTGGATTGTGTGAAGTATGGCATGTACATAAAAGGAGTAGTGCCAGAGTTATGAGTTTTCAAAGGAGAGGAATTATTCTTAAATGAAAAGTTTAATTATGGAGTACGCGGTAAAAAGGTTGGGAAGCACTGTCATAGTTGATTTATTGAGTATTTTATTGGCGTAGATTGTGTACGCGCTTCAAATGGTATAACGACCAATGTTCATTGAAATTTTAATTGGTCGATTAATTACTGGGTTTAGGGGGTGGGGTCATTTGGTGTAACAGCTCTTGTTAACTTGAACTATTAACGATAAAAAATATAGAACCAAATGCAACTAAACAATTCATCTATTTAATCTAACCGTATTCTAAAATATACGAGAAATGAAAACCGTATTCTAAAATATACGAGAAATGCTATCACACACAAATATAATGGACATGTTGACATTAACAAAAAATCATGCGACTTTGTTCGCGTGGGCTTTAATGTTAAAACACCTTCAATTATACAGTATGCGATTTTTTCATAATTAACCGTGTGGTATCCGGCTGAATAGTATAGAACACCCTCATTACTTACCGAGGTGTCGTAAAAGGCGACTAAGGCAAGTCGAACTGCCGTGTGGCATTCGGTTGAGTAAAGTAGACACTACCATTTCTTACCGAGGTGTCGTATAAGGCGACTACGAAAAGTTTCAACGCCGTTTGGTATCCGGCTGAGTAGAGTAGTCCACCCATATTTCTTATCGAGGTTTCGTAAAAGGCGACAAAAGTAATTTGACGCGCACTGTAATATCCGCCTGAGTGAAATAGACCACTCTCATTTCTTACCGACGCGTCGTAAAAGGCGACTAAGGTAAGTTGACATCAGGCAGGCGGCCGGTTGTTAAATACCTAGCCGAATGAAAAAATATGGTTAATACATGTTGTGCCGACCGCACTTAAAGTGGGAAGGGCTGGATAATGATGATGTTTATAATAAATCTATGACAAGACTGTCTTGTCTTAGAACATAATAATCCTTATTAAGACGGCGCGAAGTAATTCCCTACGGTCAATATTTCATAGCTGTAATAGGAATAATCGATATCCGACAACTTACATAAATAACATCTTGTAAAGTGGCGCGAAAGTTAAGATATTGCTCGGAGGTTAGTTTAACGTTGTATAGAGATAACTCACGTGGAAGCTGGTTTGGATCGTAGATAGGTTTGTAGAGTTATTTATGAAACTTTCTAGTATTAGACGCTTATTTCAGAAAAGAATATTGACAAATATAAATTCTGCAATAAATATTAGCTTTGCCATTACGGCAGTTTAAAAACACTGTTAAAAAGTGCCTAATGCAGAAAGTCTACTTATACTGTTGAGAATTACTTAGATGATAAGAATGTGTGGATATAGATGGATGGATGTGGATCTCTCTTGGATTCTGTACAAGATAGTAATGACTAAATGTAACTAGTATTAAGAATTATTTTTTTAACGAGCAACCGGCGAGTTTCTAACTGGCTCTTCTCGGTAGGAACAGCTTTTCAACGATGTAGAAGAATATTTTTTTAAATTACCATAAAATAAATCGATTATTAATAATCGATTTTTTCATTCAGGTTAATCGATTTATTTTAAAGGGAGAAAAATCGATTATTTATTAACCGGTATCTCCAAGTCACATTAATGATATGACAGTGTTGGTTAATTGAAACGTGCAACGTGTATAGCATTCAAATCCGTAGTTAATATAACAGGGTAAAAGTAGCGGCCTGTTATTATCCCACTGCTGGGAATAGGCCTCTTCTCTCCGTTATAAGAGAGAAGGATTGGAGCTAAGAACTACCACGCTGCTCCAATGCGGATTGGTAGGTTACACATATCTCCAGAATTCTCTAGAAATATGCAGGTTTCCTCACGATGTTTTCCTTCACCGAAAAGCGTGTGATAAATTGCAATTATCAATTAGACACATAAGTTTTTTTTTTATAGAAAAACTTATTGGTGTCTGCCCGGGTTTGAACCCATGATCGTCTCTAGAGATCACATGGTCGCACCGCTAGGCCATCACAGCTTGGTAATAACAGGGTAATGGATTCATAAATAAGTAATAATGAAGATATAACTAAATTATATCGAATTCCCGGTTAAAACTCAATGGAGGGGGAACATTAGTCCAACAGCAGTCAAACAGTCCAGGTAGCAGTTGCTTAAAACTATTACAAAACAATTAAGGCATTTGTTTTGGTGCTCCCACTTCTTCTTAGTCTTCTCGGATCGATCTGATTTTTATGTTGGAGATATTTATAGAATTAGGCGTTACTTTGCGGAGACCCATAATACAAAAGTAATAATAATATTATTTTGCTATAATCCGCGATGAAGTAAAATAGACGACGCTTTGCGATTTTGGTCGTGGTGTCTATCTCCTGATGATGCTTCGGTTGCGAGGCGAAACGATTGTTGAGTTTGTGATAGTGAACGTATTGAGTGCTTGTGTATTGTGGTGGAGGTTTGTGGATGTGTTTTTACGAATCCTGCATGTATCAGGTATGATAACCGATTGTCCGCTCTACATTTAGCATTATATATATATTTTATTTTACTTCATCGCGGATTATAGCAAAATAATTTTATTATTACTTTTGTACTGTTTATTCCAAGACTACGAACGAAGTTACAGGTAAAAGCTAGTTATAAAGAAACGGGGAAACAATTCACAATACTTTACGTTTTACTGTACGTGTTGCCGAGCCCTAGACCATATCATTACAACGTCATTACCCTGTCATTAAGCGGTGCTGTGCAATTTAATGCTTCACCTCTGACAAATACAAATTACAAGTTTACAACTCAAAAGTGACAGGCGATTATGTTGTCCCCGTTCATTACAAGGAACCAAACACTGTATTTTGTTGGGCCTACAGCCTTATATTACGGTTTATTTAACTATTATTAGTTATGACAAGAAATTTGTAATACGCTGTTATTTATAAAAAAGTTATTTATTTCCAAACTAGTGGTAAATATGTGGACGGATATGTAACTAGAGAAATTACAATCACATGTTATAAACATGCTGTCACATGATTTGACTGGGTTATAACGACCGGCCTGACGTCAACTTACCTAAGTTGTATTTTACGACACCTCAGTAAGAAAACGAGTGGTATAGTCTACTCAACAGGTGGGTCAACTTACCTTAGTCGCTAGAGAAATGACAATATTGTCGAAAAAGTGATGGATTATGTGAAGCATGACATGCATATAAAAGGATCAGTTCCATAGTTGAGTGGTAGGTGAGAATGGAAGAGAAAAACATGTGACGACCCCACTTAGAGTGGGATAAGGGCAGGAGAATGATGATCATTATAATAAGTTCGGAAACTGAGTCTGTGACAACTTACTAAATAGCGTATAGGTTACAAGTGAATAAAAGGTCAGTTGATGCAACTGTGCATTTGTTAGCCTAGAATAATCGAGAGATCCAAAACAAGCACAAATGTCACATTGACGGCGACAAAATTTTCTAGATTATTGATCTAATTATTTGAAGCAGGTTGTATTTGAATGTAAAAGCCGATGGAAATAATTAATCCACTCGAGAATAGAGTCTAGCTAGGACCACGATCTTCAGTAATGAAGAAACGACCGGAGAGAGAGAGTATTTGAAACATGTTGTAAACCATTAAACGATACGCGCACATAACAGCGATACAATTCTTCCGTCAGATTTCTTTGTCGTAATCTAACGCTTAGTTCCAACTTACGAAAACCTACTGACATAACCGTCTAATAATAGCTTCGATAACGATCAAATGTGTATAAATTGTTTATTATATTATAAAAACTATCTAATCTAAATTTTATTGGGATATTGTGGCATCATTATGACGAAAAATTGTTATTTCTACGAACAGATAACGGGCTGTATTGTATTTTCCCTAATGACGGTTGATTATAAAGGACATGTGTCACACGGCTGTAAATTATAGGGAGCGACGTCATTCGCGTCAACTTTATTTAAAAAAAAAATGAATAAGAAACAGCCTGTTGCTATTCCACTAGTGGGCATAGACATTAAGACATTTTGGAGGGAAAAGTTGGAGATTAGACATTTTTTTATCATCATTCTCTTATATTTATCCCAGTGTAAGTGGGGTCGGCATAATATGTCTTCTTCTTCCATTCTCCTCTATCATTTGTCAACTCTGGTGCCACTCCTTTAATATGAATATCAACTTTCACACAATCCATACATCTTTTTTTCGGCCTCCCCCTAGTCATACATCTATCCACATTCATATTTAAAACTCTTTTGGTGACATGATTTTTATCCCTCCTCATTACATGATCATACCAACTTAGTCTTGCACTTCACATCTTATTATCAAGCTTAGACACTTAGACTTTTTATCTGGGAGAAAACTTTCTAAAAAATCCCGGAACACTTGAGGTAAGATCCGGTTAAGTGACATTCCTACCCTCTGAAAACCCCTCGATTGTCAGCCTCCGCACATGCAAAGAGCTTCCGAAATCTCTGTGGAACTCTCTAGTACTATGCACATTGATCTCTTCCGTATATAGTATGAGACTAATTCGCAGCATACCTTCAGATATCCGCAGGTTTCCTCACCATGTTTTCCTTCACCACAAAGCGTGCTATAAATCAGGCACATAACTTTTACAGACAAACTCAATGTTACCAGCCTGGTAATCGAACTCTTAGTCACAAAGGCCACCGTTTAGCTATTACGGCTTTTTTCTGGATTCCGGTTGGTAAAAATTTATGAAAACTAATAGATACAATCATATCATTTTGATTGCATCGAATTTTTAATCATTAACGTAACGATTAATACGCATAGAGCTATTAATACTAGATCAGGGGAGCCATATGTTTGTAGGTGATTGTGACACAATAAATAATGAGACAGAAGATGAGACTTGTATACTTCGTCCCTATCTAATCATACATAAAAAGGTGCCCTAGGTGCGACTAGGTTAAGTTGGCCTGAAGTGTGGTTGAGTAGAATAAACCACACTCATTTTTATTCATTTTTTTCATTTTTATCGAGTTAGTTATTTTATACCGTTCTGAGCGACCAGAAGGTTAAGGCGGCATGCGATGGTCATGAGCGAGTCGCCTAGCGTTCGGCTCGCCTGCAGCGGAGAGGATCAAAGGACTCGACTTCTCGGATCACAATTCTCAGCAATGGGATTGTAACTTTACTTTACTTAGATTACACAACAAGGTCAATAAATTGTACAAATTGTGTACAAATGGCCAAATAAAGTAAAATAATTCTATGGTAACACTGATCAACTGTACTGAACAAACGTCTCGTCATTTAGTCATTCATTATATATAATCGATATAAATCAAAATTAATGCCGAATTATCAGCTTAGAATGATTTCGTGACAGTTATTGATAGAGGTATTATTGATCGAGCCCGATAAGATACCGATGGCCCGGTTGCGAGCGCGGTGTTTGATTCTTTGTTACTAATTGATTCGTATGATGAAATTGGGAAATCACATGCTAAAGTCGAACAGTGCGTGTTGTAGGATGACATAGACGGTAAAACTAGTAACACTATTGACTATATGAAGCTTAGAGTTATTCAGTGGTTCTGTATATTGAGTTGGACATTGATTGATTTATCTATACTAATATTATAAAGAGGAAAATTTCTTTGTATGTTTGTAATGTTATCACACAAAAACTACTAGACCGATTTCAAAAATTCTTTCACCATTCGAAAGCTGCATTTTTACTGAGCAACAGGCTAAATTACACTTTGAAACTTGAATGGAAATTAAACTTTTAAGTTAACAACATTAAATCTATAGTCCGACTTAGTAGACTTTCCACTGCCATGAGATCGGTATGTACGCAGGTGAAACCGCGGGATAGTACTATATCCCGTATACGTATGTAAAAGTAAAAAGTAAGTAGCGACCTGTTACTATCCCACTGCTGAGAATAGGCCTTTTCTCTCCGTTTTTGAAGAGAAGGTTTGGAGCTAAAACCTACCACGCTGCTCCAGTGCGGATTGGTAAGTTAAACATATCTCCAGAATTCTCTAGCAGGTTTTCTCCTTTTTTTTCGCCGAAAAGCGTGTGATAAATTGCAATTATCAATTAGACACATAAGTTTTAACAGAAAAACTCATTGGTGTCTGCCCAGGTTTGACCCTGTGATTTCCTCGTAAGAGACGCACGGTGTTACCGCTGGGCTACCACAGCTCGTATTGTATACGTATGTATATAAAATTAATTAAATGTTCATCAGCAAATGTTTAAAGTTTGTGTACGGAACCCCATAATTTGAACAGTTATCAAACGCAAGCAGTAAACGATCTTAATTAATTACATATCAGCATATATTTCCACGTTATCCATCATCGCGTTAGACTTAATTATATCGATCAATCAAAACATTCAAATCGATTTGTTTGACATTTACACGACAAAAATTTTGAAATTGAATATAATTATTATCGAGTTAATATTTATATATTAATTACATTTATATTCCATTTCCCTGATCTATAAAAAAGAACATACATTAATTTATTATTCAGTATATAGTTATATATGGAGTACATAAATAAATTGACATTTACGGGACAAAATTAACATATTTAATATATTTTAATTTAAATATTATGATTGAACAAATTATATGTATTTTATACTGATCTTCAAAAAAAATTCATTAATTAATGATTATATATAAATAAACAAATATATAAATAAACAGACATTTATGTAATGTAACTTTTTTGTTTTATAATAATTAATATTTTCATATTTATTGATATTACAAAAATAGAAAACAAATGTATTTTATAAATCTCAATTATATTAATCTCATTTAAGTTTACAATTAAATCTTATATTCTTTAATTTATAATTTATTTAATTAATTTATAAATATTCTTTGAATACATTTATTTAGTGATTTCTATCGATAAATCTTATGATTAAACTTACGAGTAAATAATTTGACATTTAAGAGACATACATTTGCAAATGGAATATAATTATAAATAATACTTATATTATTACCGCTAGTTTAATAACAAGGCTAAGATTTTATTTGCAAACCATTTTTTTTTTATTTAGGTAAAGAATATTTGTGCCAAATTTTATTGATATTGGATCAGCGGATTCGCCGTGAATAAGTAACAAACATACATCGATACTTACAAACTTTCGCATTTATAATATTAATAGGAAAGTAATTGTGTCAAATTTCATCGATATTGGTTCAGCGGATTCGCCGTAAAAAAGTAACAAACATACATCCATACTCACAAACTTTCGCATTTATAATATTAATAGGAGAGTAATTGTGTCAAATTTCATCGATATTGGTTCAGCGGATTCGGCGTGAAAGAGTAACAAACACATTCATACTCACAAACAATCGCATTTATTTATTAATTTACTTTTGGCCTACCAAGAAAATTACATGTTTGTTAATCCATAAATACTTGGTTTAATTTGCTAATTACATATAATTTCACTTATAGATAGACACAGCATGCTTTTATAGACAACTACGTACGATAAACAAACAGACAAATGTAGTACTAAAACTATTATACCTAACATTTATGTAACAAAAACTTAAACTATTCTCTAAAAATACTCTACTTCCTACATACAAGAAATATCAGCATAGGATACCGTCAAATGATATTAGTAGGATAGTATAATATTAATTAAAAAAAAAGTTGGTAACTAAACTAGAATTTTGCAACTAGCGGTTTTTATAATTGTATAATAATTTATGTATTTTGTAAGAATTTACGTATGGTACCCTTGTAAGCATGCTAGGTTCACATCAAGAAGACAACAGTTATTGTAAGCGAATTTTTATATGTTGAAATTTGATATCCTCAATTGTATGTCAGTTTTTTGAACAAAAAAAAGCAAAATTAGTAGGATATAAGTAAGTGGGCTAATAATGGCGTGTTAAATATAAAACGGTATCTTTAAAATGGACCTCAATCCTTTCACCCTCCCGCCATTATCGTATTCCATTAGAAGGAACGGACCGAACGGGTTGACAACTCGGCAACATTAAAAACGTCGTGACACTGACAAATTGCTGACCCGTTGGACGCGAGGCGACAGCTGGTAAACATTAGTTGGGAAAAATTTATTGTCCACTTTAATATTGCTACCGAGATCGTGGACAACTTATTTAGATTATACCTCGCGCTAATGAGGTGATTAATGTTCCCAAAGTTATATGTCTTACACTTGCCAGCGGTTCCACCCGTGTGGAAAGATTAATACTGTAATATAGTGTTTTGTAAGTAGTAAGTACCGGCCTGTTACTATCCCACTGCTGAGAATAGGCCTCTTATCTGCGTTTTTGGAAAGAAGGGTTGGAGCTAAGACCTACCACGCTGCTCCAATGCGGATTGGTAGGATACACATATCTCCAGAATTCTCTAGAGATATGCAGGTTTCCTCGCGATGTTTTCCTTCACCGAAAAGGGTGTGATAAATTGCAATTATTAATTAGACACATAAGTTTTAACAGAAAAACTCGTTGGTGTCTGCCCGGGTTTGAACCCGTGACCTCCTGAAAGAGTCGCAAGTTGTTACCGCTGGGCTCACAACTCTTGATAGTGTTTAGATGACCATAAAATGGTTTAAGTGGTTTAACCTTGAAAGTTATACATATGCTGTCGCAGACTTTTACTTAGGACGTTTAGAGGGGAACAATTTTGTAATACATGATTTTTGAATAACTTTCGCCGTTTACTCAGCGCTCGCAAGGAAAGCTTTAAATTTTGTTGTTTTTGTAACATTTTTTTTATATATTTGTGCCGTTTGCAGTTGAGACCCTAGGGCCATAGAGTCAAAGTGCAAATTTTTATCCATTTTAACACCTCGGTTAATTGCCATTTCAGGTGACAAGAGGGCTGGCTCCTTTTTCGCACAAAGATTTAGCTTAGCCAGTCTGCAAGGAAATGCTGCCAGTATTCTTGGGACCATTCCATGTGGGCATGATTTGTATAGTCCTAGCGTGTAACTAATTTAAGATGGATATAATTTGCACATTTATACTGTATGTAAAAAAAAACGTTTATAGATATAGGTTAAAGTAAAAAGAGTTTAGAAACAACTGACTACAGTGTTTCCTAGTTATTTATCCTGACCATAGAATTATAACAAAACGAATGAGAAGACTATATTTATTGCAATTTAAGATATACAACGATAGTGATCTATTTATAAATGGAAAATGAGTGACAATGGAGGCCAGGCAGAACTGGTCGAGCGTGATGAATGACCGCTGCGATAAACATGGCCACTTTATCATGGGGGCGGCCATGATTTATTCAAACGCTTGTCGGATATGAGAGCTTGCACTTTGTTGCTCGAAAAGTTTCTATAGTCATTTTGAATGAGTTATACCCGCGACTATGTTTGTGGCAACTTTAATGTTGAAATATCATCAATTATGTATTGAGTATTTTACTGTTTTTAAAGGTAAAGCGTAATTTCTGTATCCTATATGTTAAATTGGTATATAAGCTTTAACTGTACGAAATTTTATAATAGTAATAATTTTAAATCACTGAAAAAATAAAAATAAAAGATCCCTATTGGTCCATCGTTGTAACCTTGAAAATGTAACATGTGATTGACAGATACTACTACTATAGATACAATCCGGCTGAGTAGAATAGACCACCCTCATTTCTTACCGGGGTGTCGTAAAAGGCGACTAAGATAAGTTGACCCATCAAGTGGTATCCAGTTTGGTAGAATAGACCACCCTTTTTCTTATCAAGGTGTCGTAAAATATGACTAAGGTTGTTTTGATTTTGAATTTGATTTTATGGTACGCTTTCACATTATGAAACTAACGCTTGAACATTATGAAATTAATTGAATTTAATAAAGTTCCGCAAATTAATTAATAATTTGTTTGTTTGATTATTTGTTTAATTATCTATAAAAAAAAATTACGTCACAAACGGAAAAGAAAACATGGAGTACTTCGGCGTATAAAACCAACGCATCGGCGCAACGGCGCATCGCAGCTAGGCGAGCTCGGGAGCTGATATGCATAGTAGGAAATGAAAGCACTTATACGGAGAATGAGTATTTATCATATCAAGGGGGGGGGGGGAATTTAAGGAGGGGGAGGAGCAGAACAGTGACATTTGGGATGTGACGAGATCCAACTTATTTTAGCATGTCGTATGTTATGACCTAAGAAGAGATGATTTGAAGAAACCTGGCAGATTGTGCCGTTCGGTTCAGCCAATATGCAGATAATGCATCCCGTCATGCGATCGGCAAACAAAAGCCGGCGGTAATTACTCAACACCGGCGGCGATACCGATTGACTTTGATAAAACGGCCCAACCTACTTGTTTAACACGATTTATTACCTGCGAGCCGAGAACGGAGCTCCTACGTCCGTTACAGTGATCGCGAATTTTGGACGAGTTATTGGACCATTTTTAACCCTAGCCAAACGGATAAGCCAATAAAAGTTTGCGATGCGATTTATTTATTCAAAGAAACAACTTGTCTACATAAATAATATGTCCATCGTCTTTTCAGTCTTCTTTGATGTCCATCGGCATTTTCTTTTCAGTAAGTGTAAATCTTTGGACTTAGGTCTTTTCAGAGATTTTCACTTTACACGATCACGCGCTGGTTTCAATTAGCGACTTTACTACGACCTCTTAGAGTTCACTTTTCAATAATTTAGAGAATTGGGATGTATAAGTGACTGGTATCAGGTTCTATTCGAAGACTTTGACCTTCGAGTTCTTAGGTATTTGACGCAAAAGATCTCGCGTAACTTTGTACTAGACCAATCTACAGGTTTAAATTAAGTACAAGAGCTATATTTATATGTAAATCATATTACAAAATAGAAGATTATTAGGATGATAAAAAGCCTGGATTTCAAAATCCTTTCGGCCTCATACAAGACTGTGGTTTAATAATATAAAATTGAAAATGTTTAAAAGATTGACCGCCGAGTTTCTTTCTGTTTCTTCCCGGTGAGAGCAACATTCTGAACTTGTGGTAGCTTCTTAAAATATAAACAACCGGGTCACATCGCGATAATCACGTTACGTTAGAGTTGCATCCACCGTGGTCACGAACTGACTGACTCCAATCAGTTCGTGACCACGGTGGATCTCTGCCGAAACGTCGAACCTTATACAAAGGTAACGTGATTATCGCGATGTGACCCGGTTATTTATATTTTAATTAGTATGAATCGCGAAAGTTTAAAATCTACTAGTGGTAGCTTCGTTAATCATATTGATCAATGATGATTCAAAAATGCTTGAAAGAGCTTATTTGAATAAAAGATTTGATTTGAGCATATTCCCGATATGTGACCAAAGCTTATTGCAGAGGATATTATGCGGAATCCCGAAAATAAAGCTTAGATTCGGTTCGTCTAAAAACCACGGAAATTGACTGCGTTGGGCAAGTTACGAGGGGCGTATGGACTTTGGGGTCTTATGGTGTCAGAGAGAGGTTTTCGCACCAAAAAGACAGCACTAGTAAATCCCTGTTAGGTTTTTAAACGACCTCATAGTTCCGCTAAATCCATCCGACCAACTCAAGACCGTGTGGCGTAGAAATTCCTTAAAGACAATGTTTAATTTGAGATTGAATTTATGTTTAACAATCGTCATCGTCCTGACCTTATCCCACTCTAAGTGGGGTTGGCATAACATGATATTAACATGTTGTTACATGATTCGACTAGGCATTTAACGACCTTATGACGACACCTCAATAAGAAAGAGGGTGGTCTATTCTATTCTACTCAGCTGGATACCACACGGCTTAGAGAATTAAAAAATAAAGATCGAAAGTCGATCGAAAGTCGATTTTTGGGTATTGTTATTTCCTTTTTATATTGAATAAAGCATATATATTTAGCTTATTATTTAAAATCGTATTTGTATGTATGTTATTGCGTATAATATGTCAGGTCAAAGTGTTAGCCATCTTGTTGAGATTGACAGCTGAATCGCGTTTCATAGCAATGTTAAATCATTGGAATTATATTGAATTGGAAATGTTAATTAATGTATATTGTTAAAACTTAAATTCATCGCTGTGTAGTAATAGACTAGGCCACCCTCATTCCTTAACTAGGTGTCGTAAAAGGTGACTAAGATAAGTTGACCCGCTGTGTGATATCCGGCTGAGTAGAATAGACCACCCTCATTTCTTACCGAGGTATCGCAAAAGGCGACTAAGGTAAGTTAATTAACGTTAGGTAAGCCGGTCATAAAATACCTAGCCAAATCATGTGACACGATGTCTATAAAATGTTGTAACGACCCCACTTAGAGTGGGATAAGTGTAGGAGAATGATGATTCTTTAATTCTCTTTTAAACCGAGATTAAAATTATTTTCACTTAAGTACTGGTGTAAATTTTGGACATATTTGACTCGGTCATTACTTTCTATGTACATTTAAAGTATTTTACATAATTACCTAAATTTAAAAATCTTTAAATAAAGAGTTATAGGACACTGCATTTGTAAATATAGTCCATTTCAGGATAAATCATTCACATATGATAAGATAGCCAAGCGCCAGCCATATCGTGCTAAAAAAACTTGCAATGATAAATGACAGGAAGTATAAAGGGTTTATATCAAGCTAGCATACGAATGTCAGGAAGTTGGATTATATGTTACTTGCCACGTAAAATACTACAAATAACTTCGGAGGTAAATATTTGCCACATCCGAGCTCAGTCACGTAGATGTTTCGCACGCCGCGTCCAACTACGATGATCTATCAAGTTGTCTGCACAAGATTAATGCGTACGGATGATTGACGATTTGCGGTACGTCGCGTCCCCCTAATGGCCTATGTGGGCCAGTGTTTGATCAAACATCACCAGTGTCTCTAACTCACACGTGCAAGGCCCATGTCTACAATAAGATTCCCTTCAATATTATTTAGACAGTACACACCATATTGAAATTTTTATCAACGCGAACTCAATATGATTATTCAATCATATTCATCATCCTCCTGCCCTTATCCCACTCTAAGTAGAGTAGGCATGTTACAAACATGTTGTCACATGATTTAGCCGTACTTTACAACCGACCGCCTACCTGAAGTCAACTTACCTAAATCGTATTTTACGACACCTCGGTAAGAACGAGGGTGGTCTATTTTACTTAATCAGATACCATACGGTGGGTCAACTTACCTTAGTCGCCTTTTACGACACCTCGGTAAGAAATAAGGGGGGGTTCCTATTTAAATTTAAATTACTGTATTTTAACTTAATTAATTATGAATTTCGACTCGACTCGACTTTTTCTTGGTATCTTGGCAATTCGTTGTTGTATTAACTTAAACACGTGAAAAGTTGCTACTTGTGTTTTTTGTTTGCCTGACATCAGAAGTGGGATTGTTTTTCTTAGTGTTTACTCACTATAACATTGCGTCGCTTATTCTATGATCATATTAATTAGTGACGCTACGTTTGTATGATCATTTCAGCAATTAGTCTATATAGCCAGATATATCAAATAATATCTATAATTTACTAAAAGATTCAAGGTAAGAAAGAGTCCTATGTCCAATGTACCATACGTCAAGCATGTTGAAATTATACACCAATATTTGCGTTGGCCGAAACATTGCCAAAGTTTGGCCAAACATTTGAGCTCACTTTCTCTGAATGCTTGTTTATTGTTGATTAATGATGAAAAATGTATTTGAAATACGCTTCTATTTTGAGACTTGTTGACGTTTCTGACTAATCATTTTCACAGAGTATCACAACTGCAATTAGTATGTTAAAATAAAATGAATAGAGAATCTTATCTTTAATTCTGAATGTGAAACAAAAATATCAGAAAAAAAAATAAGATAGAAAATACTTTAATGTCAGAACGACGTTAGTTTGCGGAATTCGGTATTACATAAGTTATGATTATATTTGCTATAATTCGCAAGAAAATCTATCGATAGAAAAATCGTTCTCATACCTTATACATGCAGGATTAGTTACCACACGTATTACAAGACACCCAATCGATAAATGCTTTCCGACTTTGTCGTGGAGTACTAACGATGCTTCGTTTCTGGAGCAAAACGATCGTTGAGATTGTCATAGTGAATGTGTGTAGTGCTTGTGTAGTGTCCTATTGGTGGTGGTGTCTTATGAACAACAGTAGAAATATTTCCACATACTTTTAGAATTCTGAGCTTTGTTATGCTAATGGTTTAAATTATTTATAGAATCAGACGTTATTTTGTGGCAGTCTTATAATTCTTTACTTTTATTCTTCCTTTTTATGTACTTTACTTCTTTTATATTTTGTTATTTCTATTTTTGTACTTCTTTTTTACTTTTGTGCTTTTTTTGTACTTCTTTTTTGGCTTTTGTTTCTTCTTTTTGTACTTCTTTTATTCTTTTGTGTTTCTTCTTTAGTATTTTTTTTTACTTTTGTGCTTCTGAATTTCCACATTAACTTCTTTTTACTTTGTTTTGAACAACATGTCCATAACAACTTCCATATAAAAAATTCTTGGCAATCAATCATTAAATTCATAAGAATTTACAGAAAAACAAACTAAAAACAAGAAAACTTAACATTCTCGTATCCTTTGGTTCCGGCACGTTACCCGTCACACGCCGTTACCAACTGTTATCTCTCAGTTAATTGTGCAATTTAGATAAAAATCTTATAATAACCCTATAAAAGAATGGCTAAATTTATTCAGTGCAAATTACATTTCTATACGCGTACATTACGGATTTGACTACAGTTAATTTATCTGCTAAATCTAACCTAATCCCGAATAATTTTTTTATAGATTACAGTCTAGTTTATTAGTATTAGCCTCCTTATTAACTAAACTAGCATTAGATCAGTCTTCCAAAACACTAAACTAATACGTAATTCTGTCTGTCTCACGCTTTCACGGTTAATACACTAGTTTAATATTAATATTGACTTTGGACTTTCAAAACTTTTCATTCAAGAATCGGCAATAAACAGTTCAAAATTCAAGGTATTTTAAGACTAAAGTTGGCGCGAACGAAGTCGCAAGTAAGACGAATCTATACTTATAATAAAACAAAGTCCCCAAAAGCTGTCTGTATAAATATTATGGATTTTTTCAAAATCAACCTAACCGATTTTGTACGGTTTTCACTAAAATATAGTGCAATTCTTTCGGAAGATTTAGATAAATCGCATATTACATTTTTATGTAAATTGTCTTGAAGAGGTCGAGCGTTTGTAAAAAAAAAACTCGCCTATTAGGAGCTTTAGCCGCGTAAGCCGCGTTACAGATATACACTAAATGTACAAGAGAATTGTAGATCTACAAAAATACTAGCATGTTTCTATCTCTAATGGTTAACTCATAATACCTTCTGTTTTGATCGAAATTTCAAATAAATACTGATTTCTGAAGATGCGTGTGAAGATGCAAGCACATGTTGTATATCAATGTGTAACATATTACAACAAAGAGCTCGCTCGACAGGCGACTTGTTCAGCTGCCACACGCCGTCTCCGTGTCGGCCCGACGCGACTGTAAATCAGACGGCCCTAAGAGTGACTGCACTCGTGTGTATAAATGGAAAACGACACGACACGACACTTTTCCACGCGAATGTTGCCATAAATGGTGAGCTACATCTCATGTATACAGAACTCTGGTGGTATCTTCGATAAGGGCCTCGTATAGATTATTTTGATACATTTAATAGTCATCACTGGCAACACGCACTGTTCGATAACCTTAGTCTTCAGGTATTTTGGAACAAAAGATCTCGCGTAGCTCCCTAAACGCTGCCCATGTGATTTCGGCGACTGACCTCTTTCTCTATTTATCTAATCCCATAAGCGTCTAATAACCGTTTGAGTCGAGTTTTGCAACTCGCTTCAACATGACAAGCTCATCCATTTATAGCACGAGCCTCTACTCTTCTATTGGTCGCGTGATTATCGCGCTGTCAGTACACCCGGTATTAAAATCCTAAGAGATGATATTTGTATACTTCGTTTCCGACAACAATAATAATAAATTACACCTTGTTCTCTTGTCAATGGTGAGTATTAGCACAGACATAACCAAGTAGCCACAATTATCCAGCAGCAAGTTGCTCTTAAATATAGCCTTGTGAGAACCGAAGTTCTTTATTACAAATATAGTCCAACCCCAATTCTTGAAAATGATCATGCTCTGCTCTTGGACCGATCACTGACATATATTGCCGCCAATAAACCTGATAGGTATAGTTTTGTTAGATCGGTCAGCGCGTCGGGCAGTTATTTTTGATATAACTATACCACATGATAGTAAAGTCATAAAAGCTGAAAAAGAAAAATTGACAAAATATTTTTATCTTACTCATGAGATTATCGCCGTGTGGAGTATTGAGTCAACAATAATTGTTTCAATTGTTTTATCAGCAAATGGTCTACTAGCGAAGAGTCTCGATCAAAATCTCAAGAGGCTCTTGCTTAGTTGTTGGATCAAGGGCAGGATACAGAAGGCGGTGTTGCTTGAGACTCTACATATTGTGAGGAGGTTCCTCTGTATTTCTAACTGCCGGGAGCTTGGGTCCTTTCTTCACTCTCCGTGGACGACAATCTGTTTATATATTTTAATTTTTTTTTGTTTTAGTAAATATTTAAAAATGTAATTTAATTTGTAAATATATGAATGAGTGATACAATACCAAGAATATCTCACTTTTTTTAACTTTTTATCTTATAACGATGCTGCTACAAAAAACTGACTATACAATCGAGGATTATTTGAGTGATAGTAGCATATCTTAACTGCAGTCACGCACCAAGCTACAACGATTAACTTGTAACCATCAATCAAATTGTAATTATTTTTTGTTGAAAAGATTATATATGTATCTTGCTGGTTCTTCTCGATAGGAGAAAGCTTACGAATCAGTAGTAGCTTCTTTAATAACATTTGACGATTCAAAAGTACTGAAAACAGTCTATTTGAATAAAGAATATTTTGAATTGAATTACGATATAAAAGTGCACAGACAAACATAAATATCGATAACTACATCCCTATTCAGGTACAGCGGTCAGGAATACATCAAAGATATTCCCATCACATGCCAGCCCTATTCCGGCCCATTCACGCGACGATAATAGAAGGCGACGAAAGGTTGTCGCTCCGACGTCCGCGGCCTGTCACGACGAGCTGACAGCGTGTCACTGGGCCGGTAATTAGCTAATTGTCACCACCAGCCAACTTATATCTACACTTGAAATGAACCTTAAGTTTAGGATATAACGTATATATTCCCTTAATGATACGCTAATGCGAATTGCCAACAATAATTGCAGCCTTGTTACATTATTGAAGAATGTTATTCCCATTTCAGTTTCAGCCTTATTGACTCTACAGAAGAGTTGATTTTTGATTTGCAAATTATATTTAACAATTTCCCACAATGTAGCTATTAGACCACCATTAATTTACACCAAACCTATGTACATAAAAATTTTAAAAGCTGAAGAAAAGTTTTCTATCCTGTAGTACAATGTAATATTTTTTATATTTTAATAACAACTTTTTGAATTGGGTCACTTTAATACTAAGCGTGCGATAAGTATTTTTTGTAGCTTTTTGGGTTGGAAAGTCTATTATTAAATAACAAGAATGTTTAACAGTGCATTAGAAAATGACGCAATTTTTGGAATGTAATGACTAATCTAAGCCATAAGCCGAATCGATATTGATGAAATTTGGGGCTCTTAAAGGATAAAAAATATTGCTAGTCCTTAGATCATAGACAAAATTATATACATCCTAGTAAGAAAGTTTGTGAGTTTGGATGTATGTTTGTTACTCTTTTACGGGGAATCCGCTAAAACAATATCGATGAAATTTGGCACAATTATTCCTTATACACCGGTGTAACATATGTCGTTTAAATTCGGCATCTATTATCAACTTATCACACGACAACAGTCCACGCAAACGAAGTTGCGGGTAAAAGTTAGTAGGTAGTTCATAATTAAGTTTGCTTTAATTATTATGCAACTATTACTGAATAATACTAACTAATAATAAACTAAAAATTACAATAAGCACAACACAATAGCGAGCTCGGGATCGTCATGTCATCGCATGTTTAGGCGTGTCAGATAATGTCAGATGTTTTGACACGACCGACAATGTCAGTGTGTCATTGCCATATCGTGACGCGTTAATCCACCGGGTGATTGACGGTTGGTTTGAGATTAATGAATCGGTTTATTAGTGGATTAATTTGTCTCAGGGATATTTAAAATTCGTACGTGGTATTAACTATTTAAGTCCGCGTGATTCCCTGCGAGAGAAGATTGAGGAAATAAGTATTCTTACTTAGTAGGCTTCACATTATATTATTTTCGCAATATGGATAACTACTTGCAAGGAAAAAAATTCAACTCCGATGGAGCAGTCCAAACCGCCTTCAAAGCTTTTATTGATTCCCGCCCGAATGGTTTTTTTAGTAAGGGGATCAATGAACTACCTATGAGATGGCAAAAGTGCATACATAGCAATGGTACATACTTTGATTAATTAAATATATTTCATTAAAAAAAATCGACTTTATGTTCCTCCCGTAGAAAACGCCAATTTCATATGAAAGGACCTAATATTTTAAGTAATTTAATTTTTGTATATAAAAATATAAAGAATTATAAGACGATAGGTGATGTATGTAATAGACATAAGCTTGCGGCTCCTGTTTTGCGCCTTGCAAGTTACGTAAGTCATTTGTGGGTTTGGGTATAAGATTCTAAAATAAAATTCCACCATCAATTTTAGCTTTGCCATTACAGCAGTTTAAAAACTGTTAAAGGAAGGCTGATACAAAAAGCCTTCTGTACTGTTGAGTATTATTTAGATGATAAGAATGCGTGGATATAGCTACTATCCGATGCTATACAAGATAGTAATGACTTAATGTAAATAGTTATAAGTATTATTTTAAAAAGAGCAACCACCGAGTTTCTTGCTGGCTCTTTTCGGTAGGAACAGCTTTCCGAACCAGCAATAGAGTTACAACTAAAAAACATTTGTTTGCAAGTTTACTTGAATAAAGAATGTATTGAAGTTATTCATACCTATTTCCTTAAACTACTCTTGCAGGGAATCACGCGGACTTAAATTGTAAATGCCACGTATGGATCTTTTTCGTAATACAAAAATTACTGGGCATATACCTGGTCTCTCTCTATCTCCATTTTTGGAAAGACGAGTTGGAGCCCAGACCCATAAGCTGCTCCAGTGCGAATTGTCGGATTACACATATCCCCTCAATCCTAGAGATATGCAGGTTATTATAATCAATTAAACACATAAGTTATAAAAGAAAAACTTATTTTGTCTATCAAGAGTTTAAATTAGAGTCTCGCAGCTTACTTAGAAGCAGCTTAGAAAATTTAATTAAAATTAATTTACTTGTTTTGCCGTGATAAGAGCATAACAGCTCATGTCCATAATTTTATTTTAACAGATTCTTTAATGCAGTATAAAACTATTTTGAATAAGCTTTTGATTCATTACATATAGAATATAAAAGAAAATTTTTATTTGTTCTCACACAATACAATTGCAAAATAGAAATAAGTAAACTTACTAATAAATAAGTTAAATTAAATAAAATAAGCTTTAACCTAATAATTAATCTTACCCAGTTAGTGTTAGTTTTAGTATATGTTTAAAGTATTTGTACAGTGGTGTGACACCAAAAAGGATGACCACTCAGCTGTAATTGGATCATAACCCCAAAACTCGCATAATAACACCGCCGCACAACCACAACCGCCGTAAAATTAAAAGTAAATAAATATATGTGTGTAAATAAATATTTGTGTGTATGTATGTAAGTATTTGTATGTTGTATATTTTATTTAAACACGTTTAAGTTTCAATCTTACGATCTATAAATCATTTGCAAAGATAATATCTATACCGAATAGATTGCATCTAGCCAAAGTTTTTCCTTGTAACGAATATTATCATGCATCTATGGCATGATTAATTGATGCTAATGAATTTTATAATATCAACGAAATATTACCATACTGTATTATAATAAAGTATCCGGGTAACCGAGCCTAACTTTTTTTAAAAATATAAATAAATGCAATAAAGAAAAATAAATAAGAATGGGTTGGTGATATCTGAGACTCGATCCCGGGTATTGTCATTTCTTTACGAATAATAGTACAATTAACTTATGTATTTTATTTCTATTTCAGCAGTTTTTCAATACCTGAAAACGGAGATAAAACGAATTTTTTTTAAATAAAACCTAGTTAGTTAATTTATCGCCCCGAAAACTCCATACATGCTGAATTTTATGAAAATCGTTGAAGCAATTTCCGTAATTCTGTTATATACATATAAAAGAAAAGATTAAGGGTTTCACAATTTACTGATAAAGTATTGGATAGTTAACCGACAAATAAACTAAGCAGATAAATGTCTCTAAAAAGACCATTTTGATATAAGTATTTGCTATCCAGCAGATAAACAAAATAACAGTCACATGATCTACCTGTTAACTTATTAGGGACTTTAAGTGCTGAATAAGCCTATCAGAAACCTGAGATACGCAAAATTCTGAGATATGTGTCAGATATGTTCCGAATAAGTTAACAGACAGTTTATTGGTAACTTGTGAAACAAGCTTAAACATGCCCTAACCGATTTAAATAAGTAGAATAAAGATGCTACTAATATATAAATACTTGAGACAAACATTTTTTAGTCTGTGACTTAAATTTGAATTTGATTTTTTCGAATTTGGATAACTTTTGCTGTCGCTCTGGAAATTCCGAGTTAGGTCACAAAGCACAAATAAACGCATTACATTTATCAAATCGAGTTGTATGATTACGCGACGTGTGATTAATCATAATTAAATTCGATTATAATCTGATTTAGATTGATATAAGTAATTAAAGGGAAAGTAAAAATAACATTACTCTTTTATTATCCATATTAATATTAAAAGTACGTCTGTCTGTTAGGGTATAAAAATTACTGGTATTCCTTCAATAACTGGTAAAAACACATAATTTATATTTGAGGGTATTTTAACATGAATGTCGACGCGATTAACGTAGTAGGTATATATTTCATACTCATCATCCTCCTGCCCTTATCTCACTCTAAGTGGGGTTGGCACAATATGGTGTAAACATGTTGTCGCATGCGTTGGCTAGGTATTTTACGCCCGGACGCCTGCCTGATATTACCTTACCTTACTTACCATAGTCGCCTCTTGCGAATACCTCTGTAAGAAAGAGGGGGATATATTTTACTTAACCGGATACCACACGTTGGGTCAACTTACCTTAGTCGCCTTTTATGACACCTGGGTAAGAAATTAAGGTGGTATAATCTACTCAGCCGGATACCACATGGCGGGTCAACTTACCTTAGTCGCCTTTAAGACACCTCGGTAAGAAATGACGGTATATTCTACTCAGCCGGAAAGCACACGGCGTACTAACGTCAACATTCTGTAATCTATACCAAGCTTTGTAACGACTGTTTGTGGGTACATAAAATATGAATACCCATTCCAAATTCAAAATCACCTGACAGCGGAAGTAAACAACGGAAGTAATGTCGCTCTGTCGTGACAAGTGACAGCCGTGTCACATTTTAAACATGGCCGCCTTGCGCATGTTTTTATTAAAGTTCAATAATTATTTAATAACTAACTTAACGCTTTTTTATGATTTGAATATGTTGACCTCGGTTTTTTAAATTCTAACTACATAATTGTACTCTGAATTTATTTTGCTGATTTCAATTTGGTACTCGAATTGGCAACACCAAAGTTAAAACTTTGGTGTTGTCAATTCAAAAATTCTTATTAATTATTAATGTTATTATTTTCTAGTTATTATTATTGGCATATATATATTATATATATTTTAATTTTTGTCATTGATTGATTTCACATTTATCTGAATTATAGATTCCTAGAATTTTTTGTATTCACAAAAAAAATGTTTTTTTCATTTCACTAGTCAGCTGACCATGGGTAAGTAAGTAAGTATCTGTTGTAGTAAAGGAGAACTACGTTTATGATTTTAATGAAAATTGAAGCTTTGATAACCCAGTGCTGAGTCACCCTTCGAAGGAGTCGCAGGGTGCGACTCCTTCGAGGGGTGACGAGTTCAAACCCCGGGCAGACATCAATGAGTTTTTCTGTTAAAACATATGTTTAATTAATATTTATCAAACTTTTTCGTTGAAGGAAAACATCGTCACTAAACCTCTCTAGGCATATATTATGTAACCTACCAATCCGCATTGGAGCAACGTGGTAGGTCTTAGCTCCAACCCTTCTCTCCAAAAACAGAGAGAGGAGGCCTACGCCTATGATATTAAGAGGCCGATACTATTTTTAGTAGTTTTTTTATGTGTCATGAGTTTTCCGTTCCTGAAGAATAAAATGGGAATTTTTTAATCCTATATGCTAGCTAATCTAGTAGAAAAGCTTCAATAATGCCAAATCTCATCTACATCGTTTAAGGTAAGGTAATGTTTAAACGTTACAGTCCGATCGACACACAGATTTTTAACATTTATAATATTACTTTGGTGCTAATTTATATAAAATTAATAATAAAATTGCAGGTATGAAAACGGATTGTCCACTCTACATATAGCATTATATATATTTTCTATTTTACTTCATCGCAGATTATAGCAAAATAATTTTAGTATTACTTTTGTATTGCAAAGTAACGCCTAATTCTATAAATCAAAATTAATGTATCACCTTTGTAAAACATGCCTAATTTTTTTTATAATTTATTCAATATTTTATACCAAAAACTCCAATGTCATTTTTCTAATAAACAATTCAACACAATGCGTCAGGAGTTTAATTAAATCACAAAGTCATTACGTTGATTACTTGATAAATCCAAGATTGATTCTCCGACTTAGCATTAAACCATCGCCCACTTACAAGGTTGTTTGTGAATAAGCTCGCCAAACATACACTAATCCAATGCCAATGCCAGGTTGGCTATAATTTTGTAAAATTGAATTTTAAAATGAATTTCGTTTCCTTTTAAAGTTTCCTTCCGTTGTAAGTGAGAAGTCCTCTACTAAAAACTCACTATGTACTATCCGTTTTACAAAGGCATCATAGTTTTTTTTATATATTGGAAAAGTAATGATTGAGCAGTTAATAGCAATAGTTAAAATCAAATCGCTGAGATAAAAAAATTCTATAGAAATCGAAATAAGTCTCTGGTATTATTGACAATAAGATACTGGCATATCATTACTCAATGGCTGAGCATGCTACAGAAGACATATATCCCAAGAAATTATATGTACAGATGTTATAAAATTACACCAGTGCCACAGAAATTTATATAATAAACGTAACAAGATAGACTGCTTGCAACATTTCGCAATTAGTGATGAATTCTCTTTAGATACTTATAATTTAACGATTATTTATTAGCTTAAAATAATGCATATATATTTACTTCGAGCTAATTAGATGATGATGATGATTACGTGCTTATTAGATGATTAGTTAATCATACAATATTCTTATTTTTATTCTTTATTCTTATAAAGTAAGGTAGCAACCCCAGTGTTGGATCACCTGATGCTGCTGCCAAAATTGGCTTCAGACGAGGAGACTCCTCAACGGTTAACATAAAGAACATAAATTATTTTCAAAATCTTTTTTTTGACTTCTTTTTGTTTGTTTCTCACAATAATTGATAAAATATTTCCCTTTACTAGGTTAGTGTACGCCAACCTTAATATCAGCGTACATTCCATAAACCTACAAGTCACGGTATATCAATAATAAAGCACACTATCGTAATTAAATCATTTGACGTTAATAAATCACATTTTATTCTTAGACTAAAGAAACACATAGACTGAGCGTGCAAGTAATGCGATTATATGTTAACATAAAGTTTTAATTTTAAATAAATTTAACTAATAATTAGTGATCGTGTTATTCTTATTAAATGATTAAATATTGAGTGACTGCATTCCGTCCGTATATAAGTTTGAAATATGAATCTAAATCTATACTTATTACAAAACAAAGTCCCCTTGCCCTTTTTCCACTCTAAGTGGGGTCGACACAACATGTTATAAAATGTTGCCACGTGATTTAACTACGTATTTGACGACCGGCCGCCTGAATGACGTCAACTTACCTTAGTCGAATTTTACGACATCTCGCTAAGAAAGAGATGGACTATTCAACTCAACCGGATAGTAACACGATGGGTCAACTTACCTTATTCGCCTTTTACGACACCTCGGTAAGAAATGAGGACGGCCTATTCTACTCAGCCGGATACGACACGGTGTATCAACTTACCTAAATCGCCTTTTACGACACCTCAGTAAGAAATGAAGGTGGTCTATTCTACTCACGGGGTCTATTCCACAAAGCATTTTCGATGAAAGAAAACATGAGGAAACCAGCATATATCTGGAGGTTTTTTGTGATATGTTTATCCTAACCAATCCGCAATAGAGCAGTTACCTTAAACCATTCTCTTCAAAACTGTCCAACAGTGGCATAGTAACGCATCGCTAACTACCTTACAGGTAATATATTGCTTCGACAGTCATTCCTGATCGTATCGCGGCATCGATAATTGTAATAAATAGGTTTTTAGTTCAAATCATTGCGATTATCGCCTTATATGATATAGATCAATAAAAATATGTTATCAAAGTTGCTTATCATTTGATCAACGTTCTGAGTAATTAGACATTATATAAAATATCACCTAATTAAATCTTAACAGGCACAGTGCGTTAAAGATTTGTGTAGTAGTTAAAGATAGAAGAATTAAAGGAGCTTAAAGACAATGGCATTGGTCAGTCATTACTTCGTCTTCTCATTCAACTTATAGACAATCTCATAAATCTCTTTTAGAGATCTCCACAGCACGCGGTCTTCGGTTGCAACTAGAGACCCGACAATTTTAAGTGACCTTCCCCTCCTAGAAGGTCTATCAGCGCTTCGTTTTCTGGTTTGGATCATTCTATTTTAACAACTTTGGATCCCAACTCTCTTCTTTCTCTGCTCTACTCATTGCCACTTTTTATAACTTTAACTTTTTTCAACTTTAACTGCAGTCAGCTACGCATCCAGCTGCAACGATTATCTTGTAACCATCAAATTATAATAATTTTTTAAAAGATTAGCCGCCGAGTTTCTTGCTGATTCTTCTCGGTAGGAGCAAACTTCCGAATCAGTGGTAGCTTCTTTAAAACATTTGACGATTCAAAAGTACTGTAAACAGTCCACTTGAATAAAGAATATTTTGAATTTGAATTTGAATTTGAATTTACGAAACGCTCACATAAATTAGAGTTTGTGGATCATTTATTTTTAGATGATTTTATTTAGTTTAGCTATGCCAGCGGCTTTTGCGTGGAAATTAGAGTGCCACAAAATTTTCCTAAATTAAAATATTGAACATAAAAGTACTTATTGTGAGTTAACTATACGTGATAGAGACATACTATTACGGACATTTTTGTAGTATTTTTGTATATATATTGTTTAGTACATTGAGTGTATTTCTATTAGTTCAAGCGGCGCAAGCAACTAAAGCTCCCAGCAGGCGAGCTTTATTAAAATCGCGCGATCTGTTCATCATAATTTACCTAAACGGTTATATAATAATAACCTAAATCTTCCGGAGTAATTGCATTACATCATCTTCCTGCCCTTATCCCTCTAAGTGGGGTCGGCACAACATGTTATAAACATGCTGTCACATGATTTGCTGCGTTTTTACGACCGGCCGCCTGCCTGACGTCAACTTACCTCAGTCGTATTTTACGACACCTCGGTAAGAAAGAGGGTGATCTATTCTACTCAGCCGGATACCACACGGCGGGTCGACTTATCTTAGTCGCCTTTTACGACACCTCGGTAAGAAATGAGGATGGTACTATTCTATTCAGCCGGATACCACACGGCGTGGAGTAATTGCATTACGTTTAAGTAAAATCCGTTCAGTAGATTTTGAGAAAATCGATGACATACAGGCAGAAAGCTTTCGAGGACTTTGTTTTATAATAACCATAGATAGATACGAAAGTCTGTCTGTGTCTCCCATTATTACTATGGATTAAAGCTCCAAAAATGTATATAAATTAAAGAAATAGGATTTTTGAAGTTTTATATTGTCTTGTTACATTATACCCAATCATTTTTACATCCACGAACATGTACATCACGTTCAGACACGCCAGGGCGCCACCTGAGAGCAATTTGTTATATTAACACAAGAATTAAAATGAGCCATTTCGGCGAACACAATTCACTTTGCGGCCCTTCCCCCGCTTTCCAGTTACCCCTGCCACAGTGTACACTTTCGCAGTATATTTTATTTATTTATCGGTTATTATTATCCCACTGTTGGAAGCATCTGATGATGCCCGCAACAGAACCATCTGATGATGCTTCTGTTGCGGATTTGATAGAATATACCATTCTCGTTTCATACCGAGGTGTCCTAAACGGCGACTAAGGTAAATCGACCCACCGAGTGGAATACGGCTGAGTAGAATAGACCACTCTTATTTCTGTGAGGTGTCGTTAAAGTCAGGCAGGCGGCAAGTCGTAAAATAACTAGCCAAATCGTTTAAAAACATGTTTCCCCATTTATAATGGGATAAGGGCATGAGAATGATGATATAAAATTATCATTATTCGAGCAACTGAAAATAATCATTATTATTAAATTTTCTATCTATCTAAAGTTTCTAAGTTTTTTTTTTCTAATATAAGGGACACGGTCGTCCGTCCCCAAAGTAAGTAACTTAATACTTGCGTTATTGTAGACTGAAAACTGGTGAATATATACATATTTAATTTTTAAATACATACTTAAACAGAAATGTACACCCAGGTTCGAAGAACCCACAAATTATCTTTTAGAAAATGTTGGCCCTCGGCGGGAATAGCAGCTGAAGGCAGGATCACTGCCCACTGCGCCAAAGGGCCAGTCAAGTTGTTTTAGCGCTAATCGATAAAATTAAAGGTCCTTTATAGCGTTGGTATACTGTTATCGCTATACTACCAACTGACACCCCAACACCCTGACGGTGAATGATGACCCGGCGCAGTGATTAACGACTGCGCCATCCATCATACCGGCGTGACGGGACGACGCCGACGCGATACGTCAACGACTCCGACACGAGGTATTAGTTTGATTGACGCTTTTAATATTCCTACGGCCGACGGTATATTGTGATATAGCCTCGGTGGATAATTATTTATTAAATCCGATAAGATAACCATTGTTTGTATCCTATCCTACTAAGTTTGTGAGTATGGATATATGTTTGTTACTCTTTCACGGTGAATCCGCTGAACTAATATAGATGAAATTTGGCACAATTATTCATTATTTATTTATTTATTTATTTATTTTTACAAAATCCACAGCTCTTAATCTAGTAACTTACAAAGTATTAAATTAACAGTACATACAGCCAATAACGGATTTTAAATTTGTTAACATATTACTTATTATAATTAGGACGCCAGAGAAGTATGTGATGTGTATGTATGTGTCTGTGTGTGTGTTGCGTGTGTATGTGTATGTTATGCGTGAAATATATATAATATAATAATATAAAATTAAATATGTAATCTTTATTCTATTATGTTTATTTCAAAAAATACTTTATAGATATAATTTAATTAATGTACTATGAAGTCTGCATTATATCGAGAATTTTTTTCCTAAAACATATACACCGGATATCCTGTTAGTTCTAAGGAATAGGATGACACTAAAAAGCGCCATCTACTATCAATCTATTAAGCGACAACAGTTCACGCAAACGGAGTCGTGGGTAAGAGCCTAGTTATTTATTAAATCAGATAAGACGGCTATTGTTGTATTTCGTTATATTTACGCTACTAGGTGTATTCGCGTCTTCGTTCAGTTGAACTTTATGTAAAAAAGTAAAGTAAGTAACGGCCTGTTACTATCCCAGTGCTGGGCATAGGCCTCTTCTCTCCGTTTTTTTTTTTTTGGAGAGAAGGATTGGAGCTAAGACCTACCACGCTGCTCCAATGCGGATTGGTAGGTTACACATATCCCCAGAATTCTCTAGAGATATGCAGGTTTCCTCACGATGTTTTCCTTCACCGAAAAGCGTGTGATAAATTGCAATTATCAATTAGACACATAAGTTTTACTAGATAACTCATTGGTGCCTGCCCGGGGTTTGAACCTTAGACCTTCTCGAAAGAGGCGCACGGTGATACCGCTGGGCTACCACAGCAACTTTAAGTAAGTTACCATCAATTATGAATAGTGCAAAAATTGCGATGCATTACGATTTTTTCGTTGAGCCTATCCTTCTAATGATGCTTCGGCTACGGGGCGAAACGAACGTTGAGATTGTTGTAGTGAATGTGTGTAGTGTGCTGTTGGTTGGTGATTGTGTATTGTGATACCTGCGGTAACTATACATATGTATAAGGTATGTGAACGGTTTTGCTGCCTACACTTAAAATTTCGATTTTCTTCAAACGCGGATTATAACAAAATAATTTTATATTAACTTTTGTACTATAGAATTCCGCAAAGTAACGCCTACGTTTATAAATTCTTTATATTATCAACAAAGTTGTGCAATTAACGCAACTATATTAATTACCGTTTCGCCCTTGACCGCTGTCTTAGAGTCAGGTGGTGGTAAGTTTGACAGAGATTAATATACCCTTACAAAATTAGCATTTGTCTAACGATATTTTAATTTCATTTCATCTTATTCTAAAGGGAGATTCAATAAATAAAGCACACAAGTTAAGCTTGCTGGGTTTGTGATGAAATTTTGTAACTCAAATCAAAATACTAAGGAAATTATGATCAAATTGAATCTTTTTTTTGTTGATTTATGCGGCGGTAGCGGAATGGTTAGGATAACGGACTTGTGATATAGAGGTCGTGGGTTCGCATCCCGGTTATTGCCGACGTGAAGCCACCTTAGTTTCAGATCCGTAAATCATCACTGGCAACACGCACTGCACTCAGAAACCATATTGCTTAATTATCCGCTTATTTAGTTCTAGTATATAAATTGTTACTTGTTTGACTGGCTCGTTGGCGCAGTGGGTAGTGACCCTGCTTCGGCTCCGCGGATCGCGGGTTCAATTCCCGCCGATGGCCAACAGATTCTATAAATGAATTTGTTGGCCTTTGAGCCTGGGTGTATATTTGTATTTAAGTATGTATTTAAAAATATATAAGTATATATTCACCAGTTGTCTGTCTACCATAACACAAGTATTAAGTTACTTTGGGGACGGACGACCGTGTATGTAAGTGTCCCATATATTTATATTTATATTACTTATTCAGTTTATAATGTCAAAGTAGCATGTAACTGTTCCTTTTATTACTTTTATAAAGCGTCGTCATTAAAGATAATATCGCAATTAGCGAACGCATCAGGTGATATAAAATATGGCCATTCCCGTCGCATGGCTGATATTTTAACGGAGTGCTATTTAAGGTGAACTTGTCGTTGATATAATTATACTTAATTATTTTTACACTTTGGTATTGTAATGTAACTTTAAAAATGTACTATCATTTTTCCAGCTTTCTTTTATACAACAATTTACATCTTTTCTATGTCTTATTTAATGACAAATCTAAAATTAATAAGTTATGGGATATGCTGAAAATTCTGACAACGTTAAACCAATATGTCTTTTCTCAGCCTTTAAGACCTTAAACCTACTATCCAGTGTTTTAAATATTATATTGTGACATTATTAATTTGGCAAGAATATAATATATTAATGGCATCTTTATTCATCTACCTATTCAACAAAATATAATTAAAATATTGAACTAAATTTACTATTATCCTGAAATGTAAATGTTATACATTAAATATATTACCCGTATTTATATATTTAAAAATTTATTTGCGTAGAATTTATATTTCACAAGGATCTCATATTAATATTTGTTGTCTTCTCAGCTAAAAAACTATAGAAAAGTGTCCAAATATAAATTTAGTTTTTAAAAGACATGTTTTAATAAAACAAAAATTCAGAAAATCAATTCTACAATTACGAACCGCGGTGTTAAGATGCAGAAAATAGTATAAGCAATATTATAAAATACCATTTCTTCACCAATATTAATACCTTATTTCATATCCCAGAACAGTGGCAAGTGTGCACAGTCGCTCCCGCACTCAAATATCAAATAATTCAAATATTTGGGCAGACCTCATCGATCACTTACCGATGATGGATGGAGTTGTTTCCTCCAGTACCACAGAATCGGAACGATGAAACTCAGAATGTCAGCAATGAAAATGAAACTCTAGTCACAGTAAGACAACGTTTGAATTCTTTTGCCAATGTTATCGACATTCTGATCTTAGTTGAGTTATTGCAAAACAAGTTTAAGTAGAAATATGTTAAGGTTGAAATTTGTAATACAATGGGAATGTAGGAACGTTGTAAGTTGGCCCTAATAACCATCGGGTCAATGTTTGTACAATTGTATAGGGCCCACGTTTGCTCGATTGACATTATCATTTGTGTTTCACTTAGCCATAATTTATTGATGCGGCTGTCGTGGATTAGATATGTGTTATTGATGAGCATAATGTGCGTTTTGTTAATCGAATTGTGTACTGGAAATGTCAAGGGTTGGGTAATTGGATTAAAAATAATCGTTGGACACTCCTAAGATGGATGGCTGGTGTTACGTAGATAAAATGCATCTGAATAACAAATTGATTTTAAAAATGTAACAATTTCAACATAGGCTTTTGCTTGCTTGCTTGCTTGCATTGCTAGAAACATGTCTCTCCCTCTCTATCTCTTCTTCATCCAAAGGACGTCCACTTTTGGAAATAGGTCTCTTTAAAGGATCTCTACACTACAAGGTCTTGTGCCGCTTTGATCCAGTGACTCTCTACGACCTTTGTGAGTTCCTCTATCCACGTTTTAGGGTGTCTGCTGAGGCGGGGTTTTCCGGTACGAGGTCACCATTCTAATACGTTAGGGGTGTAAGTGGGAGGCTGGCCTCACACGAGGCACCTTTAGGACAATGTTCCCCAAAGCTAGTAGAGCTTCTGCGCTCTACTCTCCGCATTTCGCACTTCGACGATGCTTCTACACCCGGTGACGCTGTAAAAGCCGTTAAGGCTAATAGCATACAGTCAATTAGATAAAAAGGGGGGAGGCTTGTCCCATTCAGTACAACCGATTGTCAACCTCACCTGCTCGTGGCGGTTAATGAGGTATAAACATTTTTTAGCTGACCAAAATGTTACTGATATATAGTCGCTGCCGGTACGACGTGGTCACATGTCAAGCGTAGTGCTTACTGAGAAAACTCTCATGGTATTACGAAGAAATATATATATTCAATGAATTTCTTAGCTTAGCGTTTTCTGCATAGGTACTGTTGCGGCCATAATCATCTGTGGCCATTCAAATGATTTGGGCCAATCATTGACATGTGGGCGAAATGTCTGCTGCACCCATACGTCAAATTCGATCGTTATAAATTCAATTGTCATATTGTCATTATTCATTCAAAATTTAGTAACGCTAACTATATGTACTCCTTTTAACTTTCAATCAATTATAATAAGTTCACAGTATTGTCGAGTGTTTTAATTAACAAAACGAAGCCTCCTATAAAGGCTTAACGCAAGCGCAAACAGGTACTATGATTCTGTTGTTTTATGCGTTAAAGATTTTTGTGATAAGCAAGCGAATAAAAAAGGTTAAGAGGACAGGCTATCTTAATATAACACAAAATAATGCTGCTTTACCGTTTAGTCAATAAGAATGATTGTGATGCTTTTTAAGTACTTGGGTTAGTACTTATAAAGCTTTTGTCATTAACCTAGTCGTAATGGGAATATTTAGCATGTGGACTTTTAATTTTTTTATATTTTTTGTAACAGAAAGGCTGAAGTAAAAGAAGGCTATTATCGTTAACATAATATTAGTTGGGGACGCTATAGCGGTTGTCAATTTAGCGAGCAGACCTCAAGTTAAGGAAACCTTTTTTTCTCCTGGAGGCGGGGAAATCCTGAGAAATATCCCACAGGGGAGTGGACTCCCACAGATTAAAACTCCTGCTCATTTCCTACCCCTTCTACGACAGCAATTTCCTTACAATGACGAAAGGTGGTTACGGCATTGTAAGAAAACCTGCAAAAGGGTAAAATTAACAGAAGTTACAATAGAATTATTTTACTGTAATCCGCGTTTGTTAAGAAAATCTATTACAAATTCAAATTCAAATTCAAAATATTCTTTACAGGTCACACAAGCACTACACACACTCACTACCACAATCTCTACGATCGTTTCGCCCCGAAACCGAAGTATTATCAGGAGTATATATTTATAGAATAACGACAAAATCGTTATTCTATAAATCGGGTAAAATTAAGTTAATACCTGCCGCCGTCGTTCTGCTTAATAAATTTAATGAAAACCTCTATTAAGTTACAGGTTATCTGTATTTTAAACTCTTTGATAATTAATTTATAGAATTAGGCGTTACTTTGCGGAGATCCATAATACAAAAGTAATAATAAAATTATTTTGCTATAATCCGCGAAGAAGTAAAATAGAAAATATATATAATGCTAAATGTAAGTGGACTATCGGTTATCATACCTGATACATGCAGGATTCGTAAAAACACATGCACAAACCTCCACCACCGCCACCACAATACACAAGCACTATATACGTTCACTATCACAAACTCAACAATCGTTTCGCCCCGCAACCGAAGCATCGTCAGAAGATAGACAAAGCGATTTGATAATTCTTATTTGCTAGGTATTGATAAAAAAAAAGACAAGTACTGTTTTTTTTTGCATCACGCTTCAGTGTAAAAGCCTTTCTGCGTGTTCCTCAAAATCTCTTAGGTAACAAAAAAATTGCAAAGAGTTATTAAAATATATATTCATCGACAACAATTTTATGTTTTCTATATAAGGTTAACAGTTGAAAGATATTGGCAGTTCATCGTTATTGATTTTTAACGAACCGATCGATCTCCGATAAAAAATTGCTATTCTGATATTTCTGACAGATTACTTATAAAGCGTCGATTTATGAGTATGTTATTGATGCGATGATTCTTAAAAAATATTATCAGACAGTAAATTGGTAGAAGTTTTATTCTAAAACGTATGTTTTTAACGCAATGGATTTTACAGCCAGGATTACTTTTATTATTATTTTTACGCCGTGTGGTATCCGGCTGAATAGAATAGTACCACCCTCATTTCTTACCGAGGTGGCGTAAAAGGCGACTAAGGTAAGTCGACCCGCCGTGTGGTATCCGGCTGAGTAGAATAGACCAACCTCATTTCTTACCGAGGTGTCGTAAAAGGCGACTAAGGTAAGTTGATCCACGGTGTGGTATCCGGTTTAGTAAAACAGACCACCCTCTTTCTTACCGACCAGTCAAATCATGTGACAACATCTTTATAACATGTTGTGCCGACCCCATTAAGTGTGGGATAAGGGCAAGAAGATATATATGTGTGTCTTGCCTGTACACATTGTACCCGCTAGATAAGCCTAGGCTCTCTTCTCTAAAAGGATAAAAGCCTTGCTATAGTAAAAATATTATAATATTAAAAGCACATTAAAAAACCAAAAATTTGACCAACACAACTAAATTCACCATAAGAATATTTACGTTCACGTATGTTTTAAATACTAATCAACCTATTGCTTGAAAGTTTATTCTATACGAAACTAAAACAGTGATTAAGTAGCGGTCTGTTACTATCCCACTGCTGAGAATAGGCATCTTCTCTCCGTTTTTGGAGAGAAGGTTTGGAGCTAAGAGCTACAACGCTGATCCAATGCGGATTGGTAGGTTACACATACCTCCAGAATTCTCTAGAGATATGCAGGTTTCCTCACGATGTTTTCCTTCACCGAAAAGCGTGTGATAAATTGCAATTATCAATTAGACACATAAGTTTTAACAGAAAAACTCATTAGTGTCTGCCCGGGTTTGAACGCGTGACTTCCACGAAAAAGTCGCACGATGTTACCGCTGGGCTACCACAGCTTATATTATACATCCGAGACTATTCACAATCAACTCATCGCACATCATATCGCCTCTTAATGTTACTTTAAGTCAATCACCTGGCAAATAACAGTAATTTCCAACAACTTTGCAAATGTTTGAATTCTAAAAAGCAGTTAAAGTCTTACTTATCAATCTATACTTATTATAATACAACGTCCCGAAATCTGTCTGTTTGTATGTGATCGATTTTCACAAGATTTACTGAATGGATTGTTGTACGGTTTTTATTCAAAAATCTTAGCTTTTTCACTATACTAGCGGTAATAATAAATTGATTATAATTATATTCCATTTGCAAATGTATGTCCCTAAATCATCCACCTGCTCTTATCCCACTCTAAGTGGGGTCGGCACAACATGTTATAAACATGCTGTCACATGATTTGGCTGTGTTTTTACGATCGGCCGCCTGCCTGACGTCAACTTACCTTAGTCGTATTTTACGACACCTCGGTAAGAAAGAGGGTGGTCTATTCTACTAAACCGGATACCACACGGTGGGTCAACTTTCCTTAGTCGCCTTTTACGATACCTCGAAAAGAAATGAGGGTGGTCCATTCTACTCAGCCGGACACCACACGGCGGGTCGACTAACCTTAGTCGCCTTTTACGACACCTCGGTAAGCAATAAGGGTCGTCTATCTATTCAGCCGGATTCCACACGGTGGGTCAACTTACCTTAGTCGCCTTTTACGACACCTCTGTAAGAAATAAGGGTGGTACTATTCTATTCAGCCGGATACCACACGGCGTAAATGCATGTCTCTTAAATGTATAATTATTCAAATTTAATTAATCGACACAATTAGCCATATAAATGTATCCAAAGAATATCTATAAATTAAATGAATGAATATATTTTATTACAAACTTGAATGAGATATATATAATTGAGTTTTACAAAACATATTTGGTTTTCTTCTGTTGTTATATCTATACATATTATACAATAAAGTCACTAAAAGCTGTCTGTATGTGATCGATTTTCTCAAAATCTACTGCACAGATTTTTGTATGCAGTTTATTAAAAGATGTAAATTCTTTCGGAACGTTTAGGTTAATAGAACATTACGGTTTTATGTAAATTGTTTTGAAGAAGTCGCGCAGTTGTTTAAAAACCCGCCCGCATAGAACTTAAGTCGCGTGCGCCGCTTAAACCAACAGATATACACTAAAGTAATGTAGTAGAGAATTATAGATTTACAAAATTACTATAAAAAAGTCCGCGACAGCATGTCTCTATCTCTTATGGTTAACTCACAATATCTACTTTTATGTTCAACTTTTAATTAGGAAAAAATTTTGGGACACTGATTTCTACGCGGGCGAAGTCACTGGCACAGCTAGTGTATAAACCGATTAAAAATAGTATAAAAAAACTTTGATAACACGTGAAGTAGAAGCCGCATAATAAAAAAAAACAAACAGTAAACCATAAGTTAACTTAAATAAATTCAAATATTAACGTCACATATATTTGCCTTGTAGAACAAACAACGCGGACAGTTAACACCTCAATTTACCAGCCGGGACAGATAAGGGCGTAGTCAATGAAAGGGTGATATACGAGGTCAGATACCGGACTGACGGCTGCTTACTTCAAAACAGCCGCGCCACTTTGTGTTGGAGTACGTACAGGGTGATTCTTATCCAAAAATAATCCAAATGATCAATCTTTCTTTCTTACATAAATTAATTAATGGAGATATAAATTATTATATAACGCCGTGTGGTATCCGGCTGAATAGAATAGTACCACCCTCTTTTCTTACCGAGGTGTCGTAAAAGGCGACTAAGCTAAGTCGACCCGCCGTGTGGTATCCGGCTGAGTAGAATAGACCACCCTCATGTCTTACCGAGGTGTCGTAAAAGGCGACTAAGGTAAGTTGACTCACCGTGTGGTATCCGGTTAAGTAGAATAGACCACCCTCTTTCTTATCGAGGTGTCGTAAAATACGACTAAGATAAGTTGAGGTCAGGCAGGCGGCCGGTCGTAAAATACGTAGCCGAATCATGTGACAACATGTTTATGGCATGTTGTGCCGATCCCACCTAGAGTGGGATAAGGGCAGGAAGATGATGATAGATTATTATATAAGTTCAATTTTTGTATTACAAAAAGAGCCATTAAATTTACAATTTAAGTCCACGTGATTCCCTGCGTGAGAAGTTTAACACGTTAAACGCCATGGGGGTCACCGGTGACCTCACCCTTCCTCTATCATAGCGCCATGGGGGTCACCGGTGACCTCAACGTATAGTCATATTCAAACTACTTTTTCTCGCCGCCGGCCATACTGACTGTTACTTTATTCGTACTCCGTGACCGGCACGGCGCTGTAGAACTATACTGCGCAGTGGGACAAACATACCTTGTAAGGAATTGAAAAAATGAAAGATAGCGAAAAAAGTAACCAAAATAAAAATTCAGGATATATAATTCAAATTAGTCTTTATTATTTAAACGAAAATTAGCAGTCTTTATTTTTTAATGAAATACAAACATAAAAATCAGTTTTACTGAAAAATAAAATAAAGTTCTCATTAGTAAGCATAATTACAAACAACCATTAGAAATATAAATAATTAGCCATAATATTTGACAAAATATGCTGTAAAAGATGAGATAAGAAACCTTTTATAGCATCAACATATTAGCGATGGACATAATTGAAACATTTTAGACAAAAGTGAGGCTCCCCCTTACATTGCACACAGTACGTACTCACTTTCTTAGCTTTATTCTTAGCTACTTTACGACCAAATTCCTGTACTGAATCTTTATAACATTGCACGCAAAAACGACGCGTGTCTCTTACTTTTCCTTCCTTTAATTTTAGAACATGCTTGAATCTTTTAGGTCTTTCATTAATAATTATTTCTTGGGAATCTGCTGGCCGAGTCAAATAATTTATGAGAACCCTCCTAAAGTCGACAATTGAAGATTTGCTCTGCTTATTTTCATTGTACATGACCCAAGCATTTACAACTGCCGTATTTAGAAGTAGTTCTATTGCCAATTTTCTATACCATTTTACGGTTTTCCGCAATGGCGAAGAATAGGCACCCATCTGGTCACTCATGTCTACAGACCCTTTCGATTTATTATAATCCAAAATAACTTTTGGTTTACGAATCTGTTTGCCTTTTTTCACCACCACAGCAATTTTGTCGGAATGCTTTGTCGACAGCATAAGCACGTCCCTCTTATCTTTCCATTTAAGCACTGTTACTCCATCTTCATTCTCCATAGCCATTGTTTCACCTTTTTGCAGTTTCGAATCAACAACAGCCTTAGGCAATCCTCTTCTGTTTTTTCGCAATGTGCCAATTAAATGGGTTTGCTTCTCCAATAACCGATAAGCCAGTTGCAAGCTAGTGTACCAATTATCAGTTGCTAGCGTGTGTCCTTTGTCAAATATATTTTCACATAGTGCCATCACCACATTTGTTGGCGTAGTATTTATTGCGTCAATGTTTTTCCCACTATACAAATTAAGTTTGCAAGTATATTTGGGAACAGTACATAACTTAAATAGCTTCATGCCATACTTGTGTCGCTTACTTTTATTGTATTGCCTGAATATTATTCGACCTCTGAAAGGTACTTGGCTTTCATCCACACAAACATCTTCTTTAGGCGAATAATATTTCTGGAAAGTAGCATTGAGAGCATCGATTAAAGGTCTTATTTTGGCAATACGATCGTTTCTGTCGACAGATAAATTGTCGCTAAAGTGTAGGTATTGCAGTAGTAACTCGAAGCGGTTCCTACTCATAACGGTGGCTGGAAAAGTTTGTCCAAGTATCTTGTCTTTGCTCCAATAATAAGCTAATTTCGGCAGCTTTACTACGCCCATAAACAAGACCAGCCCAAGAAACTGTTTTATTTCTGTCTTGTTTGTTGGCTTCCATGAATGAGACCTTGATCCAGGCTTTGTTTGCCTGGCTGTGATGTTTTGACTTGCGAACAAATTTGTCTGCTCAGCAATCATTTCAAGAATTTCTTCAGGCACCAATAGATCATAATACTGGTCAGGGCCAGCTTCTTTCAGCAAATTAGAATATGGAGGTTTCATACCCTCGAACTCGGTGAAAGGAATCACTGATGGCTGTCGTCTTTTTGGCCTCGACCATTTTGAGGAAATACGGTCATTTTGCGATATATTGGCGGCAACAAAATTTTCAGCCGACTCACTGTCACTATCACTCGCGATAACAAAACGTCTTTTCTTTTTCGGTAATTGCATGGGTTCACTATCCGATTCTAGGACAGAGTCATTGTTAATAGAAGCGTTCGAAAAAGAAATTTCTAACGCGTTGATTTGCTTCCATTCATCCTGCGTAAATTCGAAGTCCTCCATAGCTAAATCCATATCTAAAGACTTGCACATTAACTATTCAATAAGGAAATTATGACAGCTAAGATAGTAGGAACGTAATTGATCTAGTAACACACGTTGTATCACCGTAAGCGCGAGCGCACTACTGGTGTAGCGGGTGGCCGGCGGGGTGGGCGGCGCGGCGCCGGGTACCGGAAAATATATTTTCTGTATTTGTGCGCCATGGGGTGCACCGGTGACCTCGGCTATGTATTTGACTGTAACTATGTAACCCATGTACAGAATTGAATAAAACTTATTTTCTATACGTATCGTAACATAATAAACAAATTACGACCGAAAAGTATTTTTACGATTTTTATTTTTTTCTATCGGCGTTTAACGTGTTAAGGAAATAGGTATTCTTACGTAAGCTTCACAGTATATTTTTAGCAATTAAATTTTTGTGCATAAGAATATACATAGTTATAAAAAGATTGGCGATGTATATTAATAAACAAAGTTGAAACCGACATAAGCTTGCGGCTCCTGCTTTGCGCCTTGCAAAAGTACGTAAGTCGGTTGTTGGTTTGGATATATTCTATAACAAAATTCCGCAATCAATTTTAGTTTTCCCATTACAGCAGTTTAAGTAGTAAAGTAGTAGTAGCAGTTTAAAAACTATTAATAAAAGGCTAATACAGAAAGCCTTCTATACTATTGAGGAATACTTGTATGATAAAAATGCATGGATGTAGCTACTCTTCGATCTGTACAAGACAGTAATAACTAATTTAACTAGTATTAAGAATTATATTTTTAAAAGAGCAACCGCCGAGTTTCTTGCTGGCTCTTCTCGGTAGGAACAGCTTTCCGAACCAGCAGTAGAGTTGACGATTCAAAAGCACTTGTTTACAAGTTTATTTATTTACAATAAAGAATATTTCGAATATGAATTTGAATATTCCTGTCGTCAGCAGCAGCAATATGGAGCCTTGTAATGAGTATTTTTTCAAAATTCATTTACTTATATTACATTTGATACAAAAGCTTTCAATATAAACAGGAGGCGGCGGAAATAAATACTAATTCTTTCAAGTCAAAAGAGAAAATAAAAAGAAAGTACACCCTGTATCAACATTATCGTACAACTGGTCTTAGCCACTCGGCTACCTACATGATTGATTCATCGTTTGTGGAAAACGAAAGTGACAACCTTTTACCATCCCACTTCTGATCAAAGTTGATACTTGTTTTCCCTAGGTTTGTCTGAAATTTTGAAGGTCTATTTTCTTTCCTTACCCACGATTAGAAAGTAAAGACTTTCTTAATTCACATGACCTTATTCTACAAAAGCGATATCTATTCAGTAAATCTTGATGGGGATTTTGACTGGCCCGTTGGAGCAGTGGGTAGTGACCCTGCCTTCAGCTCCGCGGGTCGCGGGTTCGATTCCCGCCGAGGGCGAACATTTTCTATAAATGAATTTGTTGGTTTTTGAGCCTGGGTGTATATTTGTATTTAAGTATGTATTTAAAAAATATATAAGTATATATTCACCAGTTGTCTGTCACCCATAACACAAGTATTAAGTTACTTACTTTGAGGACGGACGACCGTGTGTGTAAGTGTCCCATATATTTATTTATTTATTTGTTAGTTTTTTCCGTTTCCGCGCTTCTTTGAGCGTGAATCTAATATTTGTTTAACGCTTAAATTTAAGGCCGATATGATAAGATTAATATTTTATGGATTTTTATTTGTTTACGACATTTAAAGTCTAACTTTGTGCCAAGTGCCGTGGGGTATCTGGATCTGAGTAGTAAAGATTACCTTCATTTCCAACAGAGGTGTCGTAAAAGGCGAGTAAGGTAAGTTGACCCGCCGTGTGGTATACGGCTGCGTTAAAAAGACCACCCCCATTTCTTACCGAGGTGCCGTAACAGGCGACTAAGGTAACTTAACCTGCCGGGTGATATCTGGCTGAGTACAATAAACCACCATCTTTCTTACCGTGGTATCGTAAAAGGCGACTTAGGTAAGTTCACGTCAGACAGGTGGCCGGTCGTAAAGTACCTAGCCAAATCATGTGAAACATGTTTTTAACATGGTGTGCCAACCTCCAGAGCGGTAACACCATATGACTCGTTCGCGGTCGTGGATTCAAACCTGGGCAGAAACGAATGAGTTTTTCTTTGTCTTATGTGTCTAATTGATAATTGTAATTTATTACACGCTTTTTGGTGATGGTAAACATTGTGTGGAAACCTGTATATCTCTAGAGAATTCTGACGACATGTGTAACCTACCAATCCGCATTGGAGCAGCGTGGTAGGTCTTAGCTCCAACCCTTCTCTTCAAAAACGACAACTACTTACTTGTCGACTCCACTTAGTATAATGGCATGAAAATGATAATCATAAATATTCCACCTGTAAAATGTAATTTTAAAAGTGCTCTTTCAAAGTTCAATTCCAACAAAATCTCTTAGCAGAGTCTCACAATATTTTATAAAATACCTTACACAGCATCCATTTCGTTCAAAGCGATGTACCATTGTCGCCTTCAATCGTGACAGACAAACAGACATGAGCACTGCTTCCTGAGCTTTGAAAGAGCGGGATTGTGTAAACATCACTCTTGTAGACTGAACAACTTGAATTGCATATTACGTGTGAGGAAACTTAAGACGTATTTCGTTGAGAAAGAGTTCAAATTGCAACACGCAAAAGATGAAAGGTTTCAGTTCAGAAATTCAAAGCAAGACTTTATATTGAACTACAAAAATATACTTTATGCCACATAGTAGTGAGTTCGTTTCAGAGTGTCTCTTTATCTAGGGTTGTACAAACATTTTGTGTAGTGCAAGTAATGGATTGGCCGATTGTCGTTGAGTGCGGGTGGTCACTTCGCGTTCTTTTAAGGTGTAAAATGCTACAAAAGGCTTTTAAATAATACGAGACAGTCATTTTTAAATTTGTGACGTTGTATAGGACCGCCCGTGAATTCGGAAAATTTACAACGATGAGTGCTTTCATAACTCGGCGGTATAAAAGAAAATGCGGTCGGGTCATTATTAGTTTAAGCTTCCGTCTTAACTTTAATATTGTTTATTATAATAATCTTCAAAAATTTTGTTGTGCGTGTAAATGTAAATAATCATTCATTCCTTTATCCCACTCTAATTGGGATCGGCACAACATTTTATAAATATGTTGTCACATGATTCGGTGGCTAGGTATTTTATGTCCGGCCGCCTGTCTAACGTCAATTTACCTTAGTCGCCTTTTACACCTCGGTAAGAAATGAGGATGGTCTATTCTACTCAGCCGGATACCACACGGCTTTTGCAAATGTAAACAATACATTGAAAAAAATCATATTTTGACATCATAATTATCATTATATAATTTGAAAAAATATATGAAAATTAGCAAATAACATTACAAAAGTAATGATTGAATAATTTTGATATCGAGTAACTGTAAATAGAAACTAGTAAATGTGTGTTTTCTTTTTGTTACTTATTTTTATTTTATCTATGTAGTCATTAACATGTATGTGTACAGACACTGACAACTATAAATGTGTTTTTTTATAACTTATATACACATTTCACATATACCAAAGAAAATACAACGCTTGTGTGCTTTAAAACAGCTATAGCGTAGTAAAAGTAGGACCCTATTTTCCTCCTACTACTTTGCAAAATCCTCCTTTCTTGGAGGTGATTTAAGAGTATAAAATTGAAGCTTTGATCTAACAAGCTACTTTATAGAATTAGGCGTTACTTTGCGGAGGTCCATAATACAAAAGTAATGAGAATATTATTTTGCTATAATCCGTGATAAAAGAAAATATATGTAATGCTAAATGTAGAGTGTACTATTCGTTCTCATACCTGATACATGCAGAATTTGTAAGAACTCATGCACTACCCGACATCGATGGCACAACAATACACAAGCACTGCACACATTCACCACCACAATCTCAACAATTGTTTTGCCCCGTAACCGAAGCATCGTCAGGAGATAGACTCCACGACAAAATCGCAAAGCAGGCCGGCTTTGTTCTTACAAGTTACAAGTTCTTACAAATTCTGCATGTATCAGGTATGAGAACGAATAGTACACTCTACATTTAGCATTACATATATTTTCTTTTATCGCGGATTATAGCAAAATAATATACTCATTACTTTTCTAACAAGCTACTCCAATACGGTTTTGCAGCTAATACATAAACCAAGAATTTTTAACGAATATACAGATTTCCTCGGAATATTTTCCTTTACTGTTAAGTGCACGGTAAATTCATAAAATCAACTAAGCTCATAAGTTTGTATTAAACTTACATGTGCTAGGGGTACGAACTGCGATGACGATCCCATTCCAGAAATTTACCTTAATTGGAGATTTTTTTTAAATATCGTATGTATGTACTCATTGAATTTATTATTAAAACAATGTGGTGTTAAAAACCTAAAAAAACTAATTTTTAAGCCACATTATTTTAGTAATAACACCTAGCTGCAAATCAACCTTAGCAATGCACACAATTTATAAAATCAGGTCGCAACGGTTACGAAAACTAGGCCAAAACTTAATCACCATAGAAGTCGGAAACCCATATCAAATTCGCAACAAACGTCTTTCCCATTCGTAACCGTGAAATGTGTGTTTGTCATTAGAGTCTTCACGGCTTTTATCCCATTTATTTCCCTTCTAAATCACAAGCATTGTCAATTTACCACGGCTGTCTATGCTATTCACACAACTTAAGACCGCTTAGCGTCACAGCCTACATAAGACGGTAACACCAAAACTGGATTTCGCCAGTTTGTTCAACCCTAAGTGACGCAGTCATTACTCTGTGGTAATAATACAGGGTGTGCGCCCTAGTGCGCGTCATTGTCGTCGACTTGATGAATCGATATAACGCGTATTGTCAGACTCCCCGCAGCTGTCATCTGTCACAGATAGCTGACACTTGGACCCGTTTTTCTGACACATTCTTTGTGATCGCTCAGTGTAGCGTACAGCGAAATGAGTTGATATCGATCGCTCAATATTATACCGTAGTGAAGAGGGTTTCGAGTATGAATTGAGCTCATAAATAAATAAGCGGTGTCGTGGCGTGTTTCGCTTTTTTTTCCCTCTGTGGTGATGTACGCGTTTCTTTTGTTGCGATTCAGGGCAATTCGACGCGGTAGTTCCAGAGGGGGAAATTTATAACTCTAAATAAATATTGTCGGCGGATAAATTGGTTTTATCCGATGATGAAAGTGGGTAAATATTTTTTTAGCCGACGTTCCGTGTTGCGATAAATTTTATTTGCCCAATTAAGCCGTTGCATTGTTATCATATTTATGACTCGCCATGTTGGCCTTTTACAACGGACTGCAACATTTTATATTTGAGTCTTGTATTTTTAATGCGCGCTCGTATCTCATAATAAATACGTTTGAGTGCGATCGTGTTGAGGGCTTTCATATTTTCTGAATAAATGAGATATTTTTATCAAGTTTCAGTTTAATTAATACTTTTTTTTATGTCCAAATGAGGACGGAAAAACAAGGGAATATTAGAATTGAGATGAACTTTTAAAGTTATTCTTTAAAACTGTGATATTGTTTTTAAACTGAATTACAAATAATTCATAAAATTATACGTTACTTTGGGGAGATTCATAAAATAAAAATAATTATAACATCATGTGTTATATGATAGCAGTACCTGGGTTACCTGGGTAATTTTTTTTTGTTTAAATATATTATAAAGCTTTACAATCTATTTTAGCTGATTTCAATGCCTGAAAATGGGAATAATACTATATTTATTGAAATGAAATCTGACTAGATTGATTCCGCCCTCTTTGAAGTCCCCCCAAATGCTGAATTTCATGAAAATCATTGGAGCCGTTTCCGAAATTCATAGTCATTCATAGCTCAGAATTTTTCAATTTAAAAAATAATCAATTTGAAAAGAAATGAAAAAAGAAATTTGAGGTATTTTCACTTCATTAGTCCGCTTTTGTTAGTTCTCAACTGAGCTATTATAACTTTGAAAGTGACAGCGTACTTAATCTTTATTTTCTAATAATATAATAACATATATAATATACTGGTTACAGCTGGTGCCACTAGGAAGAAACTCGGCGGTCACTGTATTCAAAACTTGTGGTTTAACAAGGTTCAATTCTGCTAATTCCGGCAACTATATAGTTCAACTCAATACCATAGTAACTTATGCAAACTCAAAATTTCGCCAACGCATCACCGCGGGTCGTAAAGTGGGCAATAATTTTGAGTTATCGCCTCCACGAGTAATGAAAACGCCTGTATATATCACAATTCCGAACCAGCCTCGACGTTAAATGGCGGCCATGTATTGGCGTTTATTTTTTACTTAAATTTATGTGATCTTCAAAGTAATAACATTTTGCTATAATTCGCAATAAGGCAAATATTGCATATATTTGCCTTATTGCGAATGCTAAATGTAGAGTGGATTATCCGTTTTCATACCTGATACATGCATTGTGAAAACACACTCAAAACGTCCACAATACATAAGCACTGCACTCATTCACTATGACAAACTCAATTATTGTTTCGACCCGTAGGTAGGTAAGGTAAATGATACTTATATCATGAGGAAATAGTTTCGCGAAAAAATCGCAAAGCGATTTGCGATTTAGTATAAAAACGGATCGCGGATAAAGCAAAATGAAATTATTATTACTTTTGTATTATGGATCTCCGACTGCGGATCTCCTGATTACTCAATACACAAACATATCATACATATTACATACATCAATATTCACACACTGTCTCAAGCGCACGACGTCAGTAGCACCAGCGCCGCGGGCGAGAGTGGACGTGTAGTGACATACTATTAGCGCGTGTTTCAATACAAATTAACTCATACACCACTCTTATGATGCCTTTATAGCGTACAAGCTGTACTCGTTCATTGATGCCAACTTAAGAGTTAAAATAGTAAATTTTATTAATATTCGCCTAGCTGTTTAGCCGTAAAAGCATAGCAGACAGAAGAAATACTTTCCTTTATTATATTCCAATTATTCCGCTCATATACATATAGTAGTAATATAACTAAGACACTTTCGACTACAACTATGATGACGCAATTACACTTAAAACACCATAAATTAGCTTAAAAAACCTCCATAATTATTATAAACTGTAATACGAATAATGTCGCTTAATAAAAGGCAAAACTTTCACATAAATGCCGTTTCAATATTCATCGATGACTATAATTTCACATTACTGCTTGTTTTATGATGAGTTATTTGCAAATTTTATTGTTTTCGACTTTATTGCGTTATTCGTTTCACAAACGATATTATTAATATTAATATAATTTTAAATGGGAAAGTCTGTCTGTTTGTTATTTTTTTTTACAACTTATTAATTCTAATAATAGAAAAGTAATAATAAAATTAAATATTTTGCTATAGCCCGCAATGAAGGTAAATAGAAAATGCTAAATGTAGAGAATTGACAATCCCTTTTCATACTAGATACATGCAAGATTTGTAAAAACACATGCACAAACCTCCACCACCGCCACCACAATACACAAGCACTAGATGTTCACTAAAAATTCAAGAAAATATCGGAGACCGCACATAACACCAAATCAAGTCGCATAAAAACAAAATTACACATACAGGTGTTAGCACAACGTTACCGTTGCCAAATTGAAATATACAGGCGGCTATATTCATTAGAGTCAGCTGTAACTCAAACTTATGGTGCCTTTTACGAGTTTAAGAGCACTCCCGCCGAACGGGCGGTAATGTTTACCGCTTACGGTATACGGTATACTGTATACTGCGTGAAAACATGCCCGCGAAATGGTGATAGTATAATGGTAGATAATAAAGTGTATAAGGGTCATACAGTGTGTTCTTTATAGCGATCATAGGTTTATTTACATGATTTATTTTACCAGTCCAAATATGTTTGTCTTAAGGTGTTAGGATGACGACCTCGCATTGGTAAACGAAGCGTCGGTAGACTCTTACAAGGTGGACTGATGACCTCAAAAAGGTCACGTCATCGTTTCGACCTTAGCGGCGGTGGTGGTCTCCTTATACGAGTTCGCTGTCACTCTGGTCTTCGTCATCGGACGCACAGATGAAATTTGTGCATGCGACGCTTACGGTGTCGGGTTCAAATCGGTCTTTATATGAACTCGTAGTGCCATAAATCGGTATCCATCCACCATCTCCGTTAAAAATCGGGTGACGTCTAAATTCAATGCTTTCATTTTATTTATTTTTCTAGGTACTAGAATTTTTTCCCTGAATAATACGGAAACCTTGACGAACCTGATGTAGTAATTGGTACCCGAATGGTGGACTCCGCTATGGCCGATCCATTTGTGTCCATATTCTTGACACTACGTATGTGCTCCGATATCCTCGTTCTGATGTTTCGACGAGTTTACCCTATATAACTCCTCCCACAGCCGCAACGAATCCTATAAACACCAGGTACCGTAAATGGAACAGGATCTTTCAGCAGGCTACGTATTTGAAAAGGCGGACGGAATATCGTCTTGATATTGTACTTACGTCTAAGTTTGTGGTCAATCTTATCCGTTACTCCCTTAACATACGTTAAATAAGCAGGCGACCGTGTTGCCTCTACTGGTCTTCACAATTTCTTTTTTTGTGCTAAACGACAACACTGGCTTCAGTTATAACCATTGTTTTCTAAGGCCAGTTTTATTTGGTTTAATTCCAGACCCAAATATTGTAGTTCACACATATTTTTATGAACTTTTTTCTTAGACTTTTTATGACTTGAAGTTTAAAAGGTATTGAATTTTGGCGCTTGCTTAGTGGACAAAACAAGACTAGATATAATAAAGAAATAGTTATTACCACTCTGAAAAATATATTTACGGACTCCATATTGGTTTCGAAAGCAGATTGTATGACTAATGTCTGACAAAGTAAAGCTGAACGTGTGTGATGACACACAAGAATCGAGTACGAAATTATAACAAAATCATTAAGATGATTTATCACCGGCTATTTTGTGATTCAACATAATAGAGAAATGACTCGGCGAATAGCATAATGCCTTTTGAACGGAATCTACGCAAACAATAACTTGAAACCGATTTAGGAAAATTTATAGACACACGCTTCCAAGATCCTTGCACTGCGTGAAAGTTTAGCCAATTTTATCACGCTGCTGTTTTATTGATTTTCATCTTTATAACTCTGTAATAGGGTCGGTGGTGGCCGAACGAATAAGTTAGTCCCGCAAAAACATGATGGACGACTCGACAGATCGTCTATTATACTCTAATGTTCCAATATATTATCTCTCAAAAGAAGTCCCGCGTGATAAATTGGCCAACCATTGCCATCTTTTATGTGACATACACACGAATCACAAAAAACGCCAGGTGATATTTTTTTTTCGGGCATGTTAATTTATAATTTTTGGTGCCGAGGTTTTGTCGCATTTAATTTTGATTAGCGAGAAATCTGTCGAGTTTTTGTTGGATTTTTTTTGTGACTAATCGATATATCGAGTTGGTTTGTAATTGATTCCTTTTTTTTGGCCGATGCCGTAATATTTCTGGGTATAATGGTGAGATAAACAGTTTTTTGTTATTGACCTTTTTCGCAAACATAATTGTGAATATTAGGTGACGTGACTTTGTTCGCGTCGGCTTCAGGGTTAAAATACCCTTAGTTTTGTGTTTTCTTCTATTCAGGAAGAAACAACAGACATTTATAATCATCATGCTCTTGCCGTTATTAGTGGGGTCGGCCATATATGTTTTACACGTGTTGGTACATGTTTTGCTAATTATTTTCAGTCCGCCTGCCCGATGTCAGCTTACCTTAATCGCCTTTTACGACACCTCGGTAAAAAATGAGCGTGGTCTATTCTACTCAGCCCGATACCACACGACAAACTCCGGCATTTATGATAATAAAAATAATAACAACCATCACATTAAAAATATTCTTTATTCTTATAAACTTGTAAACAAATACTTTTGAATCGTCAACTCTACTGTTCCTACCGAGAAGAGCCAGCAAGAAACACACAGTTGCCCTTTTAAAAATAATACTTATAACTAGTTACATTAAGTCATTACTATCTTTTACAGGGTCGGACAGAATGCGTGGATATAACATCCACGCATTCTTACATCTAAATATCCTCAACAGTATAGCAGGCTTTTTGCCTCCCTTTAACAGTTCCCCAGCATTCTTATCTTATACAACGATAGGTCTCATGACCTTATTACAAGTCATTACTAACATTACCTATGATTAATGACTAATAAGTCAGTACAACGACCATACTAAATGCTTTTACTGTGATAATTAAAATTATAATTGACGTGAATTTGAATCTTATATGAGCGATAGTTCATTCGACCCCATCAAACAGCATAATAGCTCAATAAATAATGATATGTCACATTACCATCATTTTACGAACATAAAGCCTACGAGTAATGGTGGTGTATTTCGCAAAATTTATATACCTTCATAATTCACTAAACGAATCGACTACGTGAGTTATTTTATGTCTACATTCCACGCTCGATTAAACGTTTCTATCTTTATGTTATGCAATTGAATTATTACTTACAACATTATCACATTGGCTGACTTATATTTAAACGCTGTACGTGTTATGTAAATCGGCAAAATCATTGTCAATGGAATAATCAAAGATATGTGGGCGCTTGTTAGTTGTTGTAGAAATTGCTTAATTAGCTGACGTCAGGTAGGCGGCCGGTCGTAAAAAACGTAGCCAATTCATGTGAAAACATGTTTATAATATGTTGTGCCGACCCCACTTAGAGTGGTTTAAGGGCAGGAGGATAATGATGATGAGCAAAGCTCTATTGAAGTCAGTCTTATGAAAGTTGACTTGTTAAAGCTATTAGATGCTCTATCGCCTAGGTTTTGATTTGTGATCAAATAACAGTGATATATGGTACAACCAAATGTTAGTAAACTTAACAAACTATAGAGCAGTGCATTTTAGTTTTACTTATTACAGTTGTGTGCAGTGCGTCTTATAATTTCATTGTAAAACTTGTCGGGTCTTATTAGAAGTTAGTGCTTTGTTGTGTGTCTTATTATTCAGCAGACCGTATGTCTTATTAAAACTTATCCAGTCTTGTTATTGACTATTGAGCAGTGCTTTGTCTTGTTATGTTTAGCGTACCGCGTGTCTTAGTGTATTGTTATACTCGTAAGATTTAGCGGTTCTTGACTAGATTTGATATTGATGTTTTACGTACTATGTCATACTTTGTCATCGTGTCTTGGATATCTATTAGTGTGTTTTGAGATGATGGCTTTGCATCTTTTAAAAAATTGATCTTAAAGCCTAATGTTGGGGTTAGGTTGAGCGTTCTTGGGTAGCCCAGTTTATACTGAAAATCAAATTTTGTTGATAACAATACTATTGTGGTTTCAAGATAACTTTGAGGAGACTTAAAGAGAGAGGTCTGAAAGATTGAAATCAATGTGGATGGTGATCCACATCATAAATAGGTAAATTTTCAGTTTAAGCTTAACCTCTAAGATAGCTTAAGTTTTAGAACGTTTCCAATAGTAAGACACCTGAAAAGGTCCCCGAGACGATCAACGCAACTGCTACCGATGCATCGATTAACGCAGGAAGGGCAACTTTAAGAGAGACCTCGACCCAGAGCTGGCTTACTCTGGGGTTCAGAGTTGCTGCTGGCGGGGATGGGGGCAATGTGTTCAACGGTACCCTGCCTAACCACCAGCAGCGTGGTGGAGTACTTAGGTTGTTTTAGTTTTAGTCGGTGCGAGTCCGACATACTCTCGGCCCGATTGCGACGAGCGGCGGGTATGTCGGACCTAAGGGGTTTTTCCTGATAAATAAAGGTTTCAGACGAGACATGCCTATTAAAAGTTTCGTTTTTAAAACATTGACGAACGTGCGACGTAAGAGGATAAAATACGGCGCACATATTGCGCTCTGTCCTGGTCATGTTTTACATCACCATAACAAAACAATGACAACGTCATTTTGCTGCGAGATTACAAAATAAAACAAGTTGAGGGATCGTCGTAGCTTCCCCGATATATCTCGTAGGCCACGGCGTAGCGGCTGAAATATGGCCCATGTATTATTCAAAGAAATTGCCACATATTTCATCCAGAGAAATAATTCATGGATATGCGCGGCGTAGCGTTCGGTAGATAAAAAAGTATGAAATTTTTTGTCTCGTTTCAATTGGCTATTCGTGTTTGTTATGGAATTGGATTCAAATGATTTTTCATTGGATTTAAACCCATAGTAATATTCATCATTCTCCTGCCACTGTCCCACTCTAAGTGGGGTCGGCACAACATTTTATAAACGTGCTGCCATCTGATTTGGCTAGGTATTTTACGACAAGCCACCTGTCTGACTTCAACTTACCTTAGTCGTCTTTTGCGACACCTCGGTTTAAAAGAGAGCTGTCTAACCTACTCAACCGGATACAACACGGCGGATCAACTTACCTTAGTCACCTTTTACGACACGTCATCTATACTCCGCTGTGTGGTATCCGGCTAAATAGAATAGACCACTGTCATTTCTTACCAAGGTGTCGTAAAAGGTGACTAAGGTAAGTTGACCCGCAGAGTGGTATCCAGCTGAGTAGAATAGACCACCTTCATTTCTAAGTGAGGTGTCGTTAAAGGCGACTAAGGCAAGTAGACCCGTCGTGTGGTATCCAGCTGAATAGAGAAGACCACCCTCATTTCTTTCCAAAGTGTCGTAAAATCATGAAACAACATGTTCAAACTATCTTATGCCGACCTCACTTAGAGTGGAATAAGGCAAGGAGAATAATGATGACTGATGATGATATTTATTAATATTGTTTTGATTTATACCTAATGGTTTTTATTAATTGATAAAACTCAATTTTGAAAAGAGTGACCGCCGAGTTTCTTGCTGGTTCTTCTCGGTAAGAGCACCTTTCCGAACCAGTGGTAGCTTCATTGTAATTTGACGATTCAAAAGTGCTTGTAAAGGCCAATTTGAATAAAGAATTATTTGAATTTGAATTTGAATTTGATAAAATTCAAAGACTTTTTCAATACGAAAAAATTGATAGTTTTTCCAAATGATACATTTCGCACAAACCAACTTCTCGACCAAGTGATTTAACGACGCTATTTTATGCGGTCTGCCTGATTTATGGGTCTCATTTGAATCGTCCACTAAAAGGTGTCGTTGATATAAATTATACGTTTCCCCAAACCGGTGAGATAACGATCTTGTTTTTGATGGTTTATTGAATTGCGATTGTATTTTTTTTTTGGCAATAAATCGTTTTTGGCTGTAAAGATACAAAATTGGAATTGTATAATGTTAATCTATTTATTAAAGATAAAGTAACTTTATTACAATTTAAGTGCCCATCGTTACCATTTAAATTATTAAATGAGTATTTTTTTTATCGAATTTTGCAAATAATGTATTAAAAGAATTTATATATATTACATCTGTGGTAGCCCAGCGGTAACACCGGGCAACTCTTTCGAGGAGGTTCGGGTTCAAACCCGAGCGGACACCAATGAATTTTTCTGTTAAAACTTATGTGTCTTATTGATAATTGCAATTTATCACACGCACATAAAGGTAAACATCGTGAGGAAACCTGCATATCTTCAGAAAATTCTGGAGATATGTGTAACCTACCAATCCGTATTGGAGCAGCGTGGTAGGTTTTAGCTCCAAACCTTCTCTCCAAAAATGGAGAGAAGAGGCCTATTCTCAGCAGTGGGATGGTAACAGGTCGCTACTTATTTACTTTTTATATATATAACCATTTTTAAAACAAATCCTTTTATCATTTAGTCAAGCAATATTTAGAATGTCATCAATTTGAAATTAATGATAGTAATTTTATGTATATATCGCACCCTTAGTGTTAAAGAGACCTAATTCAAAACTGTTTGTGTCAAATTGAAATAAACCGTAGCGTGCTACCTACAAAACTCGTCAGCGTTAAAGAAACCCATACGTTAGAAGAGCAAGAAAATACTAGGGTTTTTAATTGTTCGTCATGTTGTAAATGGAAATGAAATTAATATTGCAATGCATCTAACTCTATTATTCCTCATTTTGAATAATGTCACTTTTTAACTAAACATACGATACCTTCTAGGGTTTGAATTTTTATAAAGTAGTTTTATAATTAATGTATAGAAACCGGCTATACACACGTGTTATTTTTTCGGATGAGCCCAATTAGTCGGGCTCAAAATAAAACGTGAGTATAGCCGGTTTCTATACATTAATTATGAATTCCACTCACGATAGTTTAAAGTCTAAAAAGTAGTTTTAATTAATTATTAATTAAGTTAAGGGATATTTGTTAATTAATATGTTATGCTGTTGGAGATTTGAATAATTAAATAAGTAAATAACTTATATAAACATTACGACAGGAGAACTTTTTATAAGACTAGCTTTCGCCAGCGGCCCCGCCTGCTTGAAAAGATTAAAATTGTAATAAAGGATAACCTAAAAATGGTTGCAGTGGGTTAACCTTAAAAGGTAAACATATATTGTCGCGAACTTTTATTTAGAGCTTTTAGAGAGGAACAATTTTCTAATACATGATTTTTCAAGAACTATTACCATTTACTCAGCGCACTCAAGGAAATCTTTAAATTTTGCCGTTTTCATATTATTTTTTATTGCTGCTCCTCTTCTATTCATCTTAGCGTGATGTTATATAGTCTATAGCCTTCCTCAATAAATAGACTATCTTACACTGAAATAATTTTTCATAATTCCTGAGATTAGCGCGTTCAAACAATCAAACAAACAAACTCTTCAGCTTTATATATTAGTATAGAATATAGATGATGTCGCAATGACTACACATTTTTTGACCAACACAAATTCGAAACATTTTCATGGACGCATTTTACGCAATTCAAAATTTTACGGAACGTGACGATTTCTAAATTTTATGTTTACAAAAGAACTTTATATAAAGTTACGAAAGTTTGAGAAAATTTACAGACGTCATCGTTGTGAAATGAAGCCATGGAAAAAATCATTTTCTCGCGGAGGGTAATATTTTAAAGTTCCCTGTTCTTACGAAACGACTTTCGCCACTCGGCGTACTTTTTTGTTTGGTGTAATTTCTGTTTCGTAATTATGTCCACTTCAAATTTATTTACTATTTTTATTATCCCAATAATGTTATAAGACCTCCATATTTAATGGAAAGACCCACCGTGTGGTATCCGGCTGGGTACGATAAACCACCCTCATTTCTTACCAAGGTGACGTAAAAGGCGACTAAGGTAAGTCGACCCGCCGTGTGGTATCCGGCTGAGTAGAATAGACCAACCTCATTTCTTACCGAGGTGTCGTAAAAGGCGACTAAGGTAAGTTGACTCACCGTGTGGTATCCGGTTTAGTAAAATAGACCACCTCTTTCTTATCGAGGTGTCCTAAAATACGACTAAGATAAGTTGACGTCAGGGAAGCGACCGGTCGTAAAATACGTAGCCAAATCATGTTAACCCTTAATAGGGCAGAGGTAAAAATTACTGAAATTTTTATTTTTATATCTTTATTTATACTTCTAGTAGGCGTCGTTTTAACATATATCATAAAAAAATAAAAATATTTAATCAGAAGTACGCGAAAATTCGGTGGTAACCATTTTACCATTGCCCGTTTATGTTTTGGTCTTGGTGGTAATTATTTAACCTTAGCCCGTTATGCTTAATGACTAAAGCTGCTACCGTACAAAGTCTCTCCTTCTTCTGGAGCAAAGTTAAAGCTTTTGATGCACGGTGTGGGACATAAAGCTACGCTGCAGACATCGCAAATATTCCTAGATCATTTTGAGTATCTTTCGTACTGCAAAATCGACCTCCACATGTTTACAGTATATAAGTATGTATAGGCAATAGCAGTAAGGATAGTTATCTTTTACTTAGAATCGTCTTTCTGTGTTCGTTTGATTTTTTTTTCGAATTGACTATGCTGTTAGTCTTTTTGGTGGCTTTTACAGCGTCAGCGGGACGGGCGAGCTCAGAAGCATCGTCGAAGTTGCGAAATGCGGTGAGTAGAACGCAGAAGCTCTACTAGCTATGGGGAACGTCGTCCTAAGGGTGCCTCCTCTGAGGCCGGACCACGGCTTAGGCGTGACGTGTAGTGGAGGGCTAATAAATGACGATTAGTCATTATGGCGTCGGCAATATGGCGAGAAGCCACGACCGACCGACGTCAGAAAACTAGGACCTCATCTTTGCCGGCGAAGACGCTGTTTGCGTGTATTATGTTTGTGTTTGCGATCGTTCAGGGTCATACAGGACGCTTTTTGGAAGCCTATATTTTCGGTGAGTCGACCTAACAGGGATGTAAGTGGAAGCCACTGTTATAAATGGGTTCTCGTGAACCTCGGCTTTCTCAAAGTAAGACTTCGAAAAGCGCTTAAAGAGATGAGCAATGGTGAGGAGGTCGAGGTCTCTATGGAGGTCAATATTCCGTATGAACCATGGACAACCAGTAGCTTTTCACATGAATCGATTCTGCAGTCTTTGGAGCGAGTGTTCGTTTAACCATATATACAGATTTTGGGTAGAGGGCTGTTGTTAATTTTTTACAAGTTGAGTGTCCATCCACTGTATTGCAGAAACAGCTTTTGTTTTATACATGAACGTTTTGCAAATAGCTTTGCTAGATTTTGGGCAGCAGTACGCCCTTGCAAAAGTAGTTCGCCTGAGATACTTTCGTCGCAAGTTTCGATAGCGGAAAGATCATCTTCAAGAATACAAGCTATCAGATAGCGTATTTTTCTTAGACAAGCTCCTAAAGTATCAAGTACCTACATGAACGAGTAAAGGTAACTATATTACCACCAAATCCTACCATCTTGATGTAGCTGAGCAATGGTAACAGTTTTACCACCAAATTTGCGAAAAATTTTAATTAGTACGAGTTTTGATTTCAAAAGTATTTCTACGAACCATGCACGATCATAATAATCAATTATCCTACCAAATATCACAAAAGCATTTACCGGAATCTTAGCTGAACAAAATTTCATTTTTTTCGCGACGAACACTCCAGATTACGAAAATTGGTCGTTATTTTTTTTTTAAAGTCGGTAGTAAGTAAACTTTTACAAATAGCGTAATTGCCAGTACTAAAAAAAGTTCAAGGGGTCTTGATACATTAGAAATATTTAATGTTTTAAATAGTACATAGAACGGCTCATGATCTATGGTAAAAAAACTAAGGTGGTAAGCAATTGTCCCTTGCCCTATTAAAGGTTAATAACATGTTTCGCCGACCCCACTTAGAGTGGAATAAGGGCAGGAAGATGACGATTTAAACGATGGAAAGAGCCCAAACGCCACGCTACCCCAAGTAGTTAAATATTTCCCATGAATTTATTTATGGGTTATTTCTTTACGATAATTTAATCCTTTGTCACAATTCTCCTGCCCTTATCCCACTCTAAGTGGGGTCGGTGCAACATTTTTAAACGTTGTTATTTGATTTGGCTAATTATTTTACGACCGTTCGCCTGTCTGACGTCAACTTACCTTAGCCTACCTTATACTGGTAATTGCAGGATTAGTTACCGCATCATATAAAACTGCCACCAATGACACACTACAACAAGCACTACACACATTCACTAAGATAACCTCAACGATCGTTCGCCCCATAACCAAAGCATCATCGGAAGATACACTCCACGATATATTTTTTAAATTTAATGCGCAATTGATATTATTTCATGCACTTTACAAAAGATTAACCGTGTGGTATCCCGCTGAGTAGAATAGACGACCGTCATTTCTTACTGAGGTATCGTAAAAGGCTAGTAAAGTAAGTCCACCCGCCGTATGGTATTCGGCTGAGTAAAATAGGCCAATGTCATTTCTTGTTGTGTCGTAAAATACGACTAGAAAAGTTGACGTCAGGCAGGATAACGGCTGGAAGATGATGATGATGTGAATTGATTTGATATGATAATTTCTAATTCCAAAACGCCCTAAGTCCGCTACAGCCTGTCGCTCACGCGGTGGGTCGACGATAAATTCCCATGGAGTTCCTTACAGTTGGCAGACAAAATAATTTATGTACCTAGTTTACGGGGCACTTTGGCCAACGAATGGCTGCATCGAGGTGACTGACATCTTTGTTATGGCACCTCCGCTGTAACTTTAAATTGATTGCTACCACTTTGTTACTTTCGTTATAGTTTAGGTTCCCTTATCTTTAATATTTAAATGAGTTAATCATCAATGTATGAATATTATGGTTGTATATTGACTATGGATTATATTGGTATTGGCAAAGCGCAACCACCATATTTCATTGTAATTGAACAAAAATCGGAGTCTACGTACGAGTCTGTTTTTACATACAGAGATGTACGTAGAGAAAAAAAAGCGCGTAAGGTTAAAACCAGAATTAGAAAACACTACCGAAAAGTCATTTAAAAGACGCGAATTCCTTAAGACCATTAAAAGCACGTATTGTCTTTAAGCCCTCTAAGAAGCGCCCCATTAGCTGTAACATTTGTTCTCGCGATAACATCGAGGACTAATGAGGCGTCGCCTCGCAAGCCCTTACTGTAATCTCCACCTTTGCCTTTTGCTACAAGTTTGACTTTAACGAAACAAAAAGGATGTAAATAAACATTAAAGTAACTAAGAGATTAGACCACACTTCGTGGATTTGCTAAGTTTCTAAGTTTCGGGTAATTGTTTTAAAAAAAACTTGGTAGGCTATAACCCTACTAATATAATAAATGCGTAATATGTATATTTGTTACTCCTTCACGGCAAATCTGTATATGCGAGTACTTATCTTAGTCGCCTTTTTCGACACCTCGGTAAAAAAGAGGGTGGTCTGTTCTACTCAGCTGGGTACAACAAGGCGGGTCAATTTAGCTTAGTGGCCTTTAACGACACCTCTGTAAGAAATCAGAATGATCTATTCTACTCAGCCGGATACCACATAGCGTCAAAGTTATCTTATAAAGTCGTATTATTCGTAAAAGACAACCTTCACAAACCATAAATATCATAGAACTCTAAAAAAAATCTAGACTAAATCTTGACCACTTTGAAGAAATTTTGATATAATTAGTATCAAATAGTCTAAATAGCTTCGTGGATTTCAGCTTACCTGAAAATCTAATCAAACCCTTTCGCGGCGTTGATATCAATCCATTACACATCATTTAATCCATCACGTCTCTTTAAATTTCACTTGTTCGAAGGGACGGCCAGTCCATCCTAACTGGGACCTTTGATTCATTAGCCGTCATCAAATATTCAGGGATACCGCATCCACCCTCCGACGGCAATTATTAACGTCGTGTCTCGACACGGCCACGGCCGAGTTACGAGCGAGCTAGATTTATTGTTATTACCGCACATTTCCTCCGGGTAACGTTTTAATTACACAGATCGACGATAAAGCATCCTGGGGGCGCACTTTTCTTCATTAGAAGACAGATCGCCTGCATCTACGCCACGAGATTTATATCCGCGCTTTTAATGGTCTCCGGATAGTTTCTTTGTTCTTTGGGCTCAGTTGGGATCATATTCAAGGCAATAACTTGGACCACTGATAAGCTGGAGCATCTGATCGTTTGTCAAATGGCGTTAGGCCTATTCGAAGTGGCAACTCGATGATATAAGCTTATAAATCACTATCAGCTGACAGGGCAAATGTCGATTTGCGACCGGACTTAGCACAACATAAAAAGGAAAATACCACTCGGAAAACATACCCTGTTTCCGCTTTATACAGTACGAACGTTTTCCCCATGTTCACACTGGATGAAACCTTTGATCACTATCGCACAGGGAACCGAGAAAGCAATCTACGTATCGCGCAATCACTTATCATTCCTCAACTGCCAATGCCAAACGATAATCAACCTTACAGGTCCTAATTCAGCGTGATCGCATAAACAGTCTATAATTGTTTGTTTCTATTCAAACTCGTTATAGAACGGATCATCAATTATAAACATTAACATACTCATTTACATTTCAATGAACACGCTTTTTGTGATGAGCTCGAAACGGTTAGCGGAGAATGAAATATTGAAGAGTTAGTACAATAAGTCCGATATTGGCTTGAGTAGTGTTTGAACTTACGTCGCGTCGGGTGACATGGGGTCGTCCACAGGCCATTTGTCACGGAGGCCATTTGTACTTGTCGAATCACGGCCATTAGAACCGAGTGTGTGACCGCGTGGAGCTGTTCCGGTCCCCTATACTGTTACTTCATTACTTGAATGAGCCACAGAATACGATTTCACCCTACACAACGCGAATGAAAGGACAAGCATGTCCAAAGATTAAACGCAAACTAAATACTAGGCTATGTCGCAAGAGGCCGCAATGTCACATGTTGTGTACGTACAACAAGGGACCAATACTCTTGTCAATACAGAGCTATATGAGAGGAGCTATCCTGTCGATTTATCTTACTTTGCGGCCATTGTTATAGTCGATCGAGGCTACAAATGATTTATGAGCTGCCCGCCTAATTACGAAACATCATTAATATTCTTTGATTCAGCCTAATGTATGCTGTAACATTTCGTTTAGTGCGAGTATCTTATGAGTCAGTTTTAAAGTCACTTAAAAGGGAACTTGTATTTTAAAGCGGAGCAATAAATATATTCGCATAAAAGTAAACTTTATCTCAGTTCCCTTTGAAGTACGGTCCAAGAAAACAAACAGAGCAATAAAGAAGGCCTTTATCGGAGCTACGAGTCGACACGCGAGCTAATTTACAACACAGCCGTGGGTTTTATCTTCATTAACCCATCGATTCACAATTAAGACGCGGAATAAATCTCCGGTAATGCGCTCCCCGTCCGCGCCGCGCGCCGGTAGATTCTACTTCAAACAGATGTTATATATATAAATAAAGCCGCACAGAGGCAACCACTCGATATATTCCTGTCCGCGGCAAACTTTACAGATCTATCAGCGGTTGCTAGTTGACGACAACTGCATCAAGTAAACACAGCAAATTCAGCCTTATAATCCGTAAAATCAACCAGACAAGGTCGTAAGAGTATAAAAATTGCAATGCTTCTTATTCATAATGGAATGAAAACAGAGGATAAGGCTTTAGGCGATAATGGTGTGACAGTTGCGGTGATATACGTCGTTATTAATGAGCCAGCATCGCAAACCTCATCTTATTTCCAGCGTAACGAGTCGATGCTCACATTCGATTATCTGGCCGCGGTATCCGAGGCATTACACTTGATGTATCGACGGCGACTGCGCGGGATTGTCGGCCATTGCTTGATTTACGGCGACCATTTCTTTCTGGCACTCGGTACGGGATGGATACCCATCTGTCGCCGGTGTGACGAATCGCAGCAATCGTATAGCGTAGAGGGTCTCTAATGAATTGTCCCAAATAATTGGGATAGTATTTTATATCGACATCATTTGTTCCCTGATCGGTACATTTGTTATTCGGCGTTGATTTGTGCGATGTCTTAACCTCCGCGTTCGTACATTTATCTTCCTAATAAGATTAACGAGAGTCTTAAATCGCTGTTCACCTGCGAGAGATTTTGTACTGATATCGAAAGCGTCGGGTAAAACACGTTCTATCTTAAATTAGACCACCTCGGACACTAAAACAGATATCTTGTAGCACGTTAAGTGTCGGATGACTTTAATGGTGATTTATTTATTATATGCTTATTTCATATATACGAGTAATGTCTTTCTGTCTGGAAACTGTTGGTACAAATGTTGATTAAGCTGTTAACTTTCGTAGTCTCTCGTATTCAAGAATCTTACTTTAAATATGAACCAAAATCTTATATTCCTAGCCTTAAGGGAGTGTGGTTTTCTTGATTGTGTCGGTTAATTTATATGGGCATTTAGCAGTTCTTTGATTTCTTCTTTAACCGATTTTTAGATCCATACCCACATTAACCACTAAAGCATTACCGCCAAAGGCAAATTTGACTTTCTCGTATACTCGTTAATACATAATTGAAAAAAATCATAAAGCTTTAAAGCTATTAACTATGTAAGCGACTTATTTTTTAAGGATATTTATGACGTGTTTTAATAACGGAAATAAAACGGTTAAAGTATATAGGATAATATTAAATTTGAGAATATAAATGTATTTGAGTATCTAAATTGAACAAAAAACTTTCTACTACCAAGCCTACAAATAACATAGAGAAGAAATAATAAATACATCGAATGAATGAGTATCTATGTCGAGTTCAGAAATGCTAAATTCTCAAACGGCATCAAAGTGTCTGAAAAATATGAGTTTGAGGCTTTAATTTCGATTACAACTTGGTACATGACCACCGTCGTTAATTTCTAACCATGACGCAATCCAAGATGAAAAAAACCGGTGTCTTGTAAAGGTATTGCATTCCTTATACGAAGTACTATTCACAATTACCCACGTAAATCGTAAAGAGAAAAAGAATGAAAATTTCCTACCAATCACCAGATACGATCTGAACAGTCATGCCATCAATGGCAGGGTTTGTTTACAGAATCAACGCGAGCATTCGTGTCCACCTAAAGGAGCCGGTAGCCGATAAGATTGACTTTGATGCATGCCTCGGGTCTTGACGGACGTGCGCAGTCATCGGTGTAAGGACATGTTTATACTTGGATTTTATACGTACGACTTTACCTTCCTTCGTCTTATCTTCTTCGATAACCGATGGAGGTCCGCTGCTCAACATAAGTCTCTTCACGGAATCACTACATCACATGATCTTGTGCCTCTTGGATCCAGCAGATTTCTGCGACCCTTTTGAGGTCATCTATCTAAGTTGTAGAAGTCTACTGACGTCTTCCAGTGCGGGGTCGCCATTCCAACCCCTTGAGACCTCAACGCCCATTAGTTTTCTGCACTAAGTGCCCCGCCTATCGCCACTTCAACATAGCGTCACGCTGAGGTATGCCGGTAGCTTCGCTTAGTATCCTCATTTTGGATTTGATCACGTACTCGTAGAGATACTCCAACATAACTCGCTCCATCGCACGCTGAGTGACTTTCTTACGAGGCTTATAGTCAGCGACCTTAACTACGAGTATATCTTATTAAGTCAAAAATTAAAAGCTGTATTTCTGTATGTAATCGTTTTCCTCCAAATCTACTGAACCGGCTTTTGTGCGATTTTTACTAAAAGGTACTGCAATTTTTCCCGAAAATTTATATTAATAGTACGTTGCGGTTTTATTTAAATTGTGTTGAAGAGGTCGAGTAATTGTTAAACTCGCCTGCTGGGAGTTTCAGCCGCGTGCGCCGCGTAAACCAACAGAGATTCATGAAAGTATTGTACTAGAGAATTGTAGATCTACAAAAAAGTTCGCGTGAGCATGCATCTCTTGTAGTTAATTATTTCATTTGCTCTATATACAACATGTTATGCGAATTACAACTCAAGCTTTGACAACACGATGTCACACAGAGATTCTGCGATCTCCATCGTGCGCTGACAGACTGCGAGAGGATCGAACCTCATGTGAACGATTAGTCGTCTAATATTAATAACTATTAAATTTCCAGACATTGCTTAAGTTACTTTCAACCCAAATTTTGTAACACTATGTATATTGTTTTCGATAGAGGATTATACAACAATAATTGTATTTTATTATTTTAGTATTATGGGATTCCGTAACGTAACCCTTGAAAATTAATCAAACCCTATTAAGACTATATACAGTTTCGTATTAATACGGCCATAAGCATTTTGAACACACCTTTACTCGTTCCGTCTGCCTTTTGTCGGCGCATCAGTACCAAACTAGTTTTATATCTGAAAATGGCAGTAGCATTTTATGTTTCAAACTTCAAGATGATCGGATAAAGCTGTCAGTGATGAACGAGCGGTTTCGTTTATTACCTCCATCGCTCCGCCATTAATATTTGAAATTAAAATGAGATCAGAGCTCTTGTATTATAGAGGCCTAGTACTATTGAAATTGATTCTACGAAATGTGCATTTAAACTGTGGAGATATAACAAATTATGTCCTTCCTGTATGTCTGTGTTTGTCAAAACGTTTGACAGTAGTATAGCATTATAAACGGTTATTTTTGATAATTTGCAAAAATTTACCATGATAACAATTTTTGATGTGAAAACTTCTTTAGCAGTGTTGTGCATTTTTTGTGGTGTGATGACTTGACCGAAAATTCATAAGATGGAAGGAGAGTAGACCGTTAGCGCGCCGTAGAAGAGGAAGTACCCCAATCTGTTTCTTCCGCGCGGTGAACATTTAAGCCTGCGCCAAATGTGGAAGTTGATTTTTTTGAGAAATAAACTTTTTAAAGTGAAATAATTGTAATAGTTCTTTGTTAAATTTTTAATGTAATAGAAATTCTCACGTTTGTGTATGATAATTAAAGCAATTTGTGTAAAATTATTCCCTAACCATTCCAAAATATCAAAAATTAATATTCAAGTTTTCAAATAATTTATAGAATTAGAATTAATTACTTTGCGGAGGTCCATAATACAAAAGTAATGAGAATATTATTTTGCTATAATCCGCGATAAAAGAAAATATGTGTAATGCTAAATGTAGAGTGTACTATTCGTTCTCATACCTGATACATGCAGAATTTGTAAGAACTCAAGCACTACCCGACACCGATGGCACAACAATACACAAGCACTGCACACATTCACCACCACAATCTCAACAATTGTTTCGCCCCGTAACCGAAAAAGGCTTGACCATCTGACTTACCCAATTTGTATTATCAGATTGACTATTACGAAGTGTCGTCATTTTTAATAAAGGCTAATACAGAAAGCATACTATACTATTGAGGATTACTTAGATGATAAGAATGCGTGGACGCAGCTACTCTTCGACCCTGTACAAGACAGTAATAACTAAATATAACTAGTAACATGAATTATAATTTTAAAAGAGCAACCGCCGAGTTTCTTGCTGGCTCTTCTCGGTAGGAACAGCTTTCCGAACCAGCAGCAGACTTGACGATTCAAAAGCACTTATTTACAAGTTTATTTGAATAAAGAATATCCTAAATTTGAATTTTGAATGTCAAAAACTCCATTCATAGCTATCTCTATCCCAAATATACACTCTTATTTTGGATAATACGTTATAAAATTGTATTCAGGATCCATCAAAGAAAATATGGCTATCGTATAACGCCTGTTAGGTCATGTTAAAACAATATAAGTCAAAGTATTACGAGCCGCAGAGTCCTGTTCGCATTTGTCTGCCGAGAGCATCGCGCGATCTATCACGTCGTCGGGAATTAAATCAGTTCTAATACGTAGGGAGGGGAATTTTATCGATATAGTATTTTTATTATTGTTGGAGGAGTATGTTGCGGATTCCATGGGCTTTTTTTTTTTCATGAGGAAACCCTTCATGGGTACTACTATTCGTTGGGGGGCGAAAGTAGTTATGCCAGACTCTTACCGGCTAAAACCTCATGGTGTTCCACCTTGCTGCTCGGTGGCGAGGGCACAGGAATACTGGACGCATCACGTCTGCACCCTCGTCAGCAGCCTACCTTTGCTACTCTTGTAGAGCCTGGACAGACTCTTGCACCATAAACCGACGCATTGGGAACACTTCGACGCCCGGAGGTCCTCATCAGGGTGGTATTCGACGGTCTTGGGCACGCCGTCTTTATCTCGCTCGTCTACGACGGATTGGGTTGGAAGAAGTTGCCTCCCGAACTCTCTCTGCCATGGGCTGCCCAACCAATTTGTTTATACTTAAGAAGCTCGACATAAATATTGGAATGTCCGCTGTAATAATACATCGGAGATGTTACTCGCAGAAACCAAAAAAGCCTGGAGAAGCAGATGGTTGTTGGCTAGGTCGACGGGAAAAGACCACGCGGTCGCTAACCTACCCGTTGGTCAGACCAAGTAAAGACCCTTCCAAGCCTGCTAATACCTGTTAGCGCACTCTTTCTTGAATAATACGATATAATATAACGCTACAATTCCCGCTCCGAGATACGCTTCTCTTGAATAACGAACACAGAATTAATGACACTGAACACGTTTTAGCAATAAGAAGACTCCACCGGAAAACAACAGTGGCACCACGCGATAGTCTTGTTTCATGAGGGTGTTGTCATGAAATATAAAGCGGAAGTCATTGACAACAATATACCAACGCTTTAAAGACCACTGAGGACAGGAAAACGTGCAAAAGCAGGGTGCATGAAGTGATCAGAAATAATAATTCTATCTAGAAACGACTTTCATTAATGACGATACCGACTAAGAGAAAGATTTTTTTATATTTCCCGTTTTCCCGACATGAGTGACTAAGGTAAGTTGACGTCGGGTGGGCATGGTAACATGTTTTGCCGACCCCAACTATAGGGGGATAAGGACATAAGAATCATAATCATCTAGCTATTATTAAAAAAGGTTTATTTTAATAGATAAATCGATATTTGTATCGTAACATCACTAAACACGCTCACCAAGCTTCGGTAATTAAAACTGATACACGGCGGATGAATCTCGATTATCTTTATTAAAAATTCATGCTTCATTTGCCTTATTAACGAGACAAGATCGTGTATTAAATATGAAATTGTGACGGGATCCGATCGTGGAGAGATTTTGAAATTGTTCTCGATGGGCGTGGTGCCAAGCGTGATTAACTTTAACGATGATACATTTCTCAATGCTGGTTAGATTTATTTTAAGATATAATAGATTTATCTAAGCTAAGCGGAAAACATTTAAGATAAATGTTTTGTTAAAGGCAAGAGGCTTGTTTAAGAAAGTGACGTTGATGTGAGCATGTTAAGATTATTAAAAATTCGTCGTGTGATATCTGGCTGAGTAGAATAGACCATCCTCATTTCTTACCAAAGTGTCGTAAAAGGCGACCCAGGTGAGTTGACCCACCGTATAGTATCCGGCTGAGTAGAATAGACTACCCTCTTTCTTCCCGAGATGTCGTAAAAAGCGACTAAGGTAAGTAGAAGTCAGGCAGACGGCCGCTCGTAGAAAACTAGCCAAAACATGTTGTGCCGATCCTACCCTGGTATACTGGGAGGAGAATGATATATCGTTTTAGAATAAATAATATTATTGCTTGTTTACTGACATAGACGACATAGGGATATAATCATCCACTTTCCCATGAGTATAATATTTAAAAATACATTCAATAGTTGTTATTAGTAAATATTGATTGTAATTAAAGTCGGCACAGTCATAAACGTGCAAATATCATGAATAACATCATAAAATTTCGCATTTCGTACAAATTAAAGAGCAGACGTATTCACTAACGAGGCGTGCGACAAAATGAATGTCTACATTCGCTTATTAACGATCACATTTAATATCAAAAGCTACATAAATTCGATTTATCACGCCCACGGACGTTACGGCCATAAATCATACTCGTTCACAAAATACTTGGACCCGACGTGTAGACGTCAAAATAATGAACGCGCCTGCTTCCGTTCACCGTTCCATCATAAAACAGTCTGAAAGCCTTTAAACATAGAGGCTGTAATTACGTAAACAGACATATTGACGTATGTCTGAAAGGTAATCATAAGCTAAAATTTATCACGGAGTGAATCATTCATGCGTTAAGACAGCTGACAGTGCGGCACATATATTATATTGATCGACAGCCTGACGTTGCTTGTCACGGGGATAATGTTGTTGCCACACTCGATCCAGAAAAGTGTTCTATTATAGACCTCCATCCAACCCCCTAAAGTCTAAAACAGCTCAGAACAACCCTCGTCGCTAATGACGTTATAGATTTACATCCCTGTGAATCTAACGAAAAGAACGAAGTTCCAGAACTCAATGCCAACTACATTATGGACGTTATTACAAATGTATTTGATTCTAAATTGAATGAACATGAACCTCTTTAAAGAATTATAGAAACTGTGAAGTACGACAAAGTACCAGCTAATAGCGACGATGCGAATTAAACTCTTGGGATTCAAATATAAAGAACAAAATTAAAAGATACATTATTGGGTTGATGTGATGTTAATAAATTGAGGGGGTTTAGGAAGCGCGGTAGCGAGACGTGTCGCGGCGTGTCATCGGAACGCAATGAAGATTTATGAACAGATCTGTACTATGTATAAAGCCACATACGTTCGTGCTTGCGCTGATAATTCTGATCAACTTAACATTTCAAACACACTTCCGACATTGTGATTATCGTAATCACAATGTTCAAAGTTCTGTGCATTGGGATTTACATATTACATTTTCTACTAATAAATTAATTTCAATATGGCCTTACTTACTTATCTTAACTTATCTCCATAAAAGATCTCTGCCAGTGACTCTTGGTCTTGGTTAGAGAATTTGTAGAAACGTAGTACTTATACGTTAAAATACGTACATTAAATAGTTAGAAATACAACAATAAAAACAAAAATATAAATTAAATATGGATTACCTACTTTCTAATAATGAAATATTAATTAACAAATCCTAGAGAAAATTCCAAGTGACACTATACAATTGAACGATGAGATATTTTAAATTAGTTAGTGATATAGAAGCTCAAACATTATTAGTCATGTAATAACTAAAAATTGAGTAAGGATTTGTGAAGAAAGTGGGTAAATTAATTATGAAATGTTGAAATATCATCCGTTACTCTTAAGATCATTATAATTTAAGTATCAAAGTTGTGTGCATAATTATATAAAACATACCTTTTTATAAAAGGGCATTCCCAACTGGTTCTGAATATCCGGTACCATTAATCATTTGCTCGTTATACGTGATATCGTGACATGTTGAATTTCCATACTGATCGGGTAAATCGATAATTTTTTTCCAAACACTAGCTGTGCCAGCAACTTCACTCGCATGAAAATCAGTGCATCACAAAATTTCGGATAGCTTTGGGGACTTTATTTTAAAATAAGTATAAATATAAATGAATACCGTAAAAATAATATATATTGTATAAATACTCAAGCATATCTGAATGCTTTAATTAAACACGAAAAACTAATACTGTATTGATTAGAATATTCTATAATCGATATATATTCTATATTGATTAAGATTTTATAATCAAATTCCACCATCAATTTTATCTCTGTTATTACAGCAATGAAAAAAAACTATAAATAGGAGGCTGCTACAGAGCCTATTATACTGTTCGACCCTGTACACGATAAAAATGTTGAATATATCTAGTTATAAGAATTGTTTTGAAAAGAGCAACTGCCGAATTTCTTGCTGGCTCTTCTCGGTAGAAACAGTTCCGAAACAGCAGTTGACGATTCAAAACCACTTATTTGTTTACTTGAATAAAGAAAATTATGAACTTGAATTTGAAATTGCAAAAAATATAAATTTAGTTTAATATAGATCAATTGAATTTTATTCTCGATTGAAGTTATATAGAACGGGTTGTGATAAAAATCTAACCCCAACCGAACAATAAACTTTAAAGTGACGACAAAAAAGGACTGAACATGCGAGTGGTTAGAGCTTTATTGCGGTTCACACACGAGAGCAAAGCCGGTTTTCAATTCACGCCACCCTCAGGCGTTAATATGTAATGAGACACCGACAGGCTGTACTACAGTTTGCTCTTTGCTTGTATGTCCTACTGTCTACAGCCGTCATCGTATTGAGATTTATTAAGAATTTATTCGTTTACTAATTCAAAGTTATGCTGTTTTGAAATGGTGTTAAGATTGTTTTGAAAGCCTCTGAAAAGAATCGAATTTTGTATTTAAAATGTAATTGAAATCAAGATTTTGAAGTTAAAAAAAAGACCGCCTCTCTCCGTTTTTGGAGAGCCGGATTGGAGCTAAGACCTACCACGCTGCTCCAATGCGGATGGGTAGGTTACGCATTTCCCAAGAATTCTCTGGAGTACATATCTCTTCCTCAAGATGTTTTCCTTCACCAAAAAGCGTGTGATAGATTGCAAGTTTCGATTAGACACATAAGTTTTTTAATTGAAACTCGTTGATGCCTGCCCGGTGTATGAATTCATGACCATAAGGTCATGAATTGCGAAAGAATCGCACGGTGTTACCGCTGGGCTATGACAGTTTTTGTTTAGTTGCAACTATTTCAAAAGTTATAAAATTATTTTAATATGTGATACGTATATTTTAATACGTGATTGTTAAAAGATTCAATGTTAAATGTAGAAAGCAGACAACGTTCACTTTCCGTATAAAAAGTATCCTAACATATTTATTGAGTTGTTCAATGAGTAAAAAAAATGGTATGGCGTTTACCCGTAACTTCGTTCGCGTGGATTGTTGTCGCTTGATTTGGTCGATAATAGATGGTATTTTTCAATGTCATCCTATTCCTGTAGAATTAACAGAATTTCTATAGCCTATGTCACCCCGGTGTATAAGGAATAATTGTGCCAAATTTCATCGATATTGGTTCAGCGGATTCGCCGTGAAAGAGTAACAAACATACATCCACACTCACAAACTTTCGCATTTATAATATTAAGTATGAATCTAGAAGGATAGGATCGTAGAAGTTTGGTCTAGCTCCCCGCCTTAAAGAGAGTATTTAATATATTATTTTCCCTTTCTCTGGGATTATTGATTTTCCTACAAAAAACTGGCCTTTATTAATTTAAATTTAAGTTTACCTGTTTCAGTAAAATTAATTTCGGATTCTTCCTTTAAATTCCGTAGACTTTTACGTAATACATTAATAAAGTTACAATAGAATTATTTTGATGTAATCCGCGCTTGTGATAGTGAATCTATGTAATGCTAAGTATGAAGTAGTCAACATGTACATACCTTATACAAGCAGTACGATTTTGTCGTGGAGTCTATCCACCTAAAAAGGGATCGGTTTCGGGGCGAAACGATCGTAGATATTGTGGTAGTGAGTGTGCGTAATGCGTGGAGTGTTGGTAGTGGCGGCGTTTTATGATACGTGGGGTGACTTGTCCTGCATGTATAAGTTATGTGAATATAGCATGCTTCATACACTTAGCATGACATAGATTCTCTTAACAAACGCGGATTACAGCAAAATAACTTCTATACTGTGGAATTCCGCTAAGTAACACCTGCTTCTATAATTTATTGAATACATTAATACCACGTACTAGAAGTAAATCTTTAAGTTTCTTTTTACCATAAGAACACCAAATCTATAGAAAATTCACATATTCACGATTTTCGCCACTGAACAAATCATGAACCAGCATTCTTAAAACTTAGTTTCTAAGCAGATTTAATCTTAGTTAATCTCACTTTAACTTTTATCAGCTTCATCACGCATACGCTTATCTGCTATGTTAATATTCACATTAGCATTTAATTAAAATGTAATAGTAAATTATCATTTCTTATTACTCGATCATAATTACAAAGTTATCGACAGTTCAATCTACATTGACAGTGGTTTTATTAGATTAGACTTTTAGATCAAAGATACGTGTTATAAGATTTGCAAGTATCAAGGTGGGTTCATTGAAATTGTAAGTACCTCTCGAATTATTATTTATACTAATATATAAAGCTGAAGAGTTTGTTTGTTTGATTGTTTGAACGCGCTAAATTCAGGAGCTACTGGACCGATTTGAAAATTCTATATAGTTAGTTATAGTTGATAGTCCATTTATAGAGGAAGGCTATAGACTATACAACATTACAGTTAGATAAATAGGAGAGGAGCAGAAGTAAAAAATATAGTAAAAGCGTCAATATTTAAACACACGCAAGGAAGCGTGTGCTAAGTAAACGATCTAAGTAAATAATCTCTTATAATTGACTCAAGATAACTACTTATATGTTCAAAATTTCAATTCGGGAAAAATTTTGTTACACACTTTTTTTTCACGCAGGCGAAGTTACTGGCAAAGCTTGTTTTTATATATTCAATCAATTTTTTTCAAGGTCATGAATCTAACGCTTTAATAATCTCTTGATTTAACATCTTTCAACTGTCATCTTGTCAGCTGATGGATGTTCTTTTTTTAATAAATGTATTCCAGGAATAAAGTCTGTTAATTAACTGGTTTTTTTTTACAAAAGCCGTGATACGGTCCCGGGTTTAAACTCTGGGTAGGTATTTAATCATAATGTTATTTCAGCCAACTAAGGGGCAACTAACATAGCATTATATTATATAAAAATAAAAATAATATAATCTAATTAATCCTAAGAAGAATTATGAGTTTCTATAAACACTTTTCTACGTAATTGATATTTAAAAATTCTCACGCGCTTTTCGGTAGAAGAAAACATCGTTAAGAAACCTGCATAGCGCTAGAGAATTTTTGGGATACCTGTAACCTACCAATCCGCATTGGAGCAGGTGGTAGGTCTTAGCTCCAACCCTTCTCTCTAAAAACGGACAGAGGAGGCCTACGTCCAGAAGTGGGATAGTAACCTTTAAACCTTTTAAAATATAATTTACATTTTAACACCTATTTGATTTATATTCAACCTTCGTTGCAAGTTTGCTTAACCTATACTTCAATTCTATAAGAAATAATAATTTAAAAATGAGTTTATTGTTAAATGGTAATATTTTATTCAAGCCATTGTCACAATATCTTTGTCTATTCAGTTATATTATTTCATTAACAATTAAAATGAAAACAATGCTTTGTATTTAAATTTATTTTAACAAATGAATTTTAATCGTTTTGGATTTAGAGATTCGTTGAACAAAGTCTCAGTTACAAGAAATTATCATTGGTCTTTGTTAAGTTCAGATTATAATCACTTGAACAATAATTTGTCCTTGTGAAAGTCTTTACCTTAAAGACATTTTAGAAAACAACTGTTTCTCATACTTATTTGGGTTTCTTTTTATACTCTTATTATATATACACTAACATCAAGCGAATTAGAATAGACCACCCTCATTTTTTACCGAGGTGTTATATAAGGGGACTAAAGTAAGTTGACATGCGGTGTGGTATCCTGCTGAGTGGAATAGACCACCTTAATTTCTTACCGTCGTAAAAGGTGGCTAAGTTAAGTTAAGATGAGGCAGGCGACCGAACGTACCTACCTAAAATACCTTGCCAAATTATATAACATGTTTAAAACTCGTCATTGAGGACTCATACTGAATTATAAATCCTATAAAATCAATAATAAGACTCATACTAAACTAAAAGTCCTATAAAGTTATTTGTTGGACTCATACTGAACTATCATTCCTATAAAGTTAATAATAGGACTCATACTGAACTATGAATCTTGCAAAGTCATTTATAGGATTCATTCTGAACTATGAATCTTGCAAAGTCATTTACAGGACTCATTCTGAACTATGAATCCTGCAAAGTCATTTATAGGACTCATTCTGAACTATAAATCCTGCAAAGTCATTTATAGGATTCATACTAAACTATGAGTCCTGTAAAGTTATTTGTAGGACTCATATTGAACTATAAGTCTTATAAAGTCTGGCTCATTGATCATCGTCTAAGGCAATTTTATAATAAATATTACAACCCAAAAGATAATTCAAAACACGATTATGAAAAGACGTGACGTATAGCTAATATTTTTGAGATCATAACAAATAGAAAACCATAAATTATACAGGAGCCAATAAATTTCTGTAACAATAAAACTAGCAGCAAAACCAACATGGGTAGTTATCACGCTACAAAAAATTACTAATCGCACAGCCGACTTTCATTACGGTCATCGTTCAAAAAGAAAATTGATTTACGACACAGCATTACGCCATTATTTTATGACGCGAGAACGCTCCGAAATAAAATACTAACAAACATACAACCGGCATTCACGACTATTATATCTGTGCAAAGTTATACATGAATACAAGAAGTTACTGTATGAACTTTATGTTTCAAGTAGCAAAGTTGAAAGTTCTTTACGTTTTAGAATATAAAGTGTAGATCAAAGTTTGCCTGGGATCGTCATAAAGCGAATAAAATACGAGACACAAAGAATAAACGCTCGTATAAGCGCTGTAATGTCTGTCAACGTAAAATATTGTATCCCGTGAGGTTGGGAGCTACAGTTCAAATTGTGCCTCTATTGCTGCATTAATCTTTGTCGGGTGAAATGCGAGACGTGGAAATTGCAGTCTTTGAAATCGTTCTTTTGAAGGTTGACGTTAATGTAAAGTTTTTTTTAAAGCGTCGTATTTTTCATCAGCGTCACAGATGAAGTGTGAGAGATAAATAAGTTTTTGTGTATTTATTTCGTCGATTATGTAATTTGTATAAGGCTGTATTAAAACGCTGTTCAGGGAACTAATTATGCTCCTGTCAAATCAAATGACCCTGCCGCAGTAGGTACTGACCCTGCCTTCAGCACTGCGGTTCGCGGGTTCGATTCCCGCCGAGGGCCAACATTTTCTATAAATGAATTTGTTGGCCTTTGGGCCTGGGTGTATATTTGTATTTAAGTATGTATTTAAAAATATATAAATATATATTCACCAGTTTTCTGTCACCCATAACACAAGTATTAAGTTACTTACTTTGGGGACGGACGGCCGTGTGTGTAAGTGCCCCATATAAAAAAAAATATTATGCTTTGAAATATTTTATCTTTTTTATATTATTAGGTGTAACTACGACTTTTTATAAACTTAAGGCTAACTTAGGATAATCTCAAAGTCGACGACAAAATCGACTTTATCTCCTGATGATGCTTAGGTTACGGAGCTAAACGATCGTTGAGATTGTCGTAGCTAATGTGCGTAGTGCTTGTATTGTGTGTTGTTTATAGTGCTGTATTGTAATACGTGCTGTAACTAATGTTGCATGTATAAGGTATGAGAACGGTTTTTTTATACACACTTAGCATCACATGGATTTTCTTAATAAACTCGAAAATCTTCATACAACAAAGTTTCATACAAGACTGCGGTTTACTAATGTAAAATTGAAAATTTTAAAAGATTGACCGCGGAATTTCTTTCTGGTTCTTCTCGGTAAGAGCAACATTCCGAACCAGTTGTAGCATCATTAATCATATTGATCCTTGACGAAGAGCTTATTTGAATAATGATAATTATGATTTGATTTGATTTGAAACGCGGATTACATCAAAATAATTGTATCATTACTACGTCTTACGTCTATGCTTAACGCTTACGTCTATAGAATATGTTGTATTTAGCTAATTTAAATTCAATTCGAGAGTCAGCTTGGGACCGGCTCCTCTCACACCCCAAAACATTTATAACCAAAGATATAATAAAAAATAACAAAACAATAAAACAACTGCATGCAATAAAGCAAACACAACATTTAGTGTGTTCTTTGTTTCACCTTCAGCATTCGTTCCACACAACAGTTGTGGCGAAATAGATTTAAAGAAACAATGCGGCATTAAATTTATAATTGGTTGATAACAAATGTCACGACGTGGTAACAGGCCGCCGGTGTTAAGCTGCTACCACACCTGCGGAGTTTGCGTCGTACGGAAGCTAAAATACATAGATACAAAAGTTATAATGGAATTATTTTACTATAATCCTCGATTAAGTAAATGGAAAAAATATATAATGCTAAATGTAGAGTGAACTATCCATTTCAACTCTTCATTTGTCAACTCTAGCGCCACTGCGCTAGAGTTGACAAATGAATAGTTGAAAAGAAAATGGAAGAAAAAAACTTATTTGTGACCGACCCCACTTAGAGTAGGAGAAGGGCAGGAGAATAATGAGATCTAAAGTAAATATCCGTGTTATTGTAAAACTTCAAACTTCTTATTTACTGCTTATATAAAATTATTTTGTAACTCGATAAGGTAAGATAAGTCGCAATATTTTATATTTCATTGACATAAACACTCTTAAAGTATTCATTAGAACATGTTATCTATTCAAGATAACGCAAAAAAAAACCCTGGCAGCTGTACATGTATCTGGCATACAATCATTAGCGATATTAACGTGTCAATAAAAAACACTGACTCAGTCACAAACAACTTGATTAAACTTGACTCTAATTAAGTGTGAAATATTCAAACACTGTTTGCATTTCAACTGTATTTCATCATTCATCTATTTATAAATCCAATTCTTAGTTTTATAACAGATAATTAAGTATGTGTCAAATAATGTAATAATATCTATTGGGACCTATTAATCCAGACAAAAATATGAGTGCCATTGTAGGCACCTTGTAAAATTTGTTACAGATTTGTTACAGATGTCACAAATTTGTTAAATTTGTTAAAATTTGGTACAGAGACTTCAATTTCCTCGAATTCATTGTAACAGCTAAATTAATGAAGAGAGTATGTTTAACGAACAATACAACAATTTAGGTCTGGCAAACTAGGTTTGATATCTGTTGCTTATAAACACTAAAATACTGCTGTTATTGCTATCATGTTTTGTTCATGTTCAATGGTCACCTGTGTGTTTAGTGCGAGTTTTTATAACCTACTCGATTGCGTTTGCGTTACGTAAATTTGTATTGCCCCGGAATAGCGGTCAATAGATGTCGCTGTTGCAGCGTCTTACAAATAGGCGTTACGCTAACATTATTGATTAAGTTAAAAATGCGGTATACAACTTAAGGACGGGCATTTGGTTTCAATGTGTCATCCTCTTTATTTTGAACTTCCCGGTGATAGGTCTGGTCTATACATGCGACAGCTGAGGATTCAAGGAAGACATTACTTTCTTTACAGACAGTCCAGTTTATCCAAAATATATTATGGTATTTCACGATCACTACTCTAAGCCATGGTTTCAGTAACGAAAAGGCAAATTGATATGCCTGAGCCTTTTTTATCTAATTTGTCCGTTAATTCATATCCTGATTAACGTTATATCGTCAGTTCCACCCATTAACACTATACTTATAAAACTTATTGCAAATGTCTGGAAGAAACTTAACGTTTTCATGTCCAAGTATTACAATGCAGTACAATAATCACCTTTGTTTGCAAATTGAATAGGCTTAATTGCTTTTTATTATATTAAAACCTTGTCAACGTGCTGTTACATTTTATTATAATAGTGTTTTTTATATAATAATATCAGTTAACTAATATATTCAGTGCTAAATTAAAAATTGTAATATTAAAATTATTAATCATTAAAAATTTAATTTTCAAATTGATTGACATGTTATTTACTTCACAGAGAACTTATTTACTTCAGAGAGAAACTACACACACTACTTCACACTACTTTCAAAAAGCAACAAATATCTTATCATTTTTATGGCAACCTATTAATATTTTTTTCAGCCTTTATAAAATAACAGAAATCGTTTCTGTCGAATAAATCTCAATGCCTTTACTAAAATAATGAAAATATTATTTTCCTATAATCCGCGATAACTTTAGCGGACTAAAGCATAATAATATTTTCACTAGTATTGTATTATAGACCTCCGCAAAGATCTATAAATTATAAAGATCAAAGCTTTTCAAATGCTTTTATTTAAGTTATAGCCACAAGAAAAAGGATTTTTTTTTTATAATTAAAACTTCAGCCACTTTCTCAAAATTATTATTCCGTTCCAAGGTAACACGTCTAAAGAACTCAATAAATAATAAACCAAAAGTAACATTAACTAGACAAAGACTTTATAACGATTGGGTTTGTCAAAATAATTACAATACGGCTGCAAATTGTATTAAACGCTTTATAATTGCGTTTGCCTTCAGACATATGTCAAAAGTCGCAAGTAATTTAACTTTTATTGTTTTGATTTTGGTACAAGTGATAGGTAGGTAGCGATCTTGTTATAAGTACGATTATTTCCCCATGCAACACTTAATGGTCTATGCCGTGTGGTATCTGGTTTAATAGAATAGAGCCCCCTCTTTCTTACCGAGGTACCGTACATAAGTAATTTGACGTCAGTCACGCGGCCGGTTGTAAAATACGTAGCCAAATCATAGGACAACATGTTTGTAACATGTTGTCCCGACCCCACTTAGACTGGAGTTTTAATTAAACCTTAGGCCACTAAACCTTATGTGGATTGTGCAGTTCAAGTGAGAGTAGATGAAGAAAATAATGACTGTAGTACTCGGGAAAGATAGGATTTCACAGGATCTATCTAATCTTAATAGGAGACTAAGGAATACGCCACATCCAATTATATGTTAAGACTTATTGCATCTTTAAATCAGTAAGTAAGTAACTCTTTTGATATAATTATTTAGCCAGCGATAGTGGCGCCATCTTAACGTTGTTAGATGAAAATAGTCAAATGTCATCTCTTTAGCTATTTAATATTAAAAACGCGGTAATCACGTGACCAAGCAAAGGAGGGGCTAGATAATCGTCTATAAAAAAACCGAGCTGCAATAGCGAAAGTGTCTTTCTGTAATACTTAACTAGAACGGTTATTATACTGTTACGCTGCTGGATCGTATCATCATTGTACGATTATTAAATACCAATTTGCCTAAGTCATGTTACATACAATATGTCCGACGGAGTTCTGTTCCTGAAATTAAAGCGAGCTAATGTTTAGTATTGAACCCTCCCCTTTTCTTCTTCTCTTACCTCCATCGTGGATGTTGGACCATCAGGGGTTTATTCAGAGTTGCATATGTAATATATGAGCGTCTCCAGCAAGCCGCTTATGACTTGCGCCATCCACCAAGCCTTGTAATACGTCCCCTATCGATGCCGCGGCAATTGTCACATGTCATTAAGTTTCACCTTATTTCTTTCGTGTTAATTCACACTAATTTACGGTTATTAGCATCGGCCCATTGTCACGACGAATAATTCACTTTGTAATAACTGTATTGTCTTCTAATTATGACGTTAGCAAGTAGGGCGAGTCTGTGTGTGTTTTATTGATTGTAATTTATATGTGACTTTCTTTCTCGTTCCTTTGTCTACAGAAAATCGGTTAATGTTTTCTTAACACGTCGAAATGACTCAACAATTTTATTCTATTATTATATTTAATGTTAACAAAATCCCCAAAATTTGTATGTGATCAATTTTCTCAAAATCTACTGAATGGATTTTTGTACGGTTTTTACTAAAAGATAGTGCAATTCTTTCAAAAGGTTTAGGTAAATAGAACATTACCCTTTTATATATGTAAATTGTGTTGAGGCGGTCACGCGGTTATAAAAATCTCGCCTGCTGGGAGTTTTACTCGCGTGCGCCGCGTAATACAAAATACACTGAAGTAATTTACTAGATAATTGTAGATCTACAAAAATACTATAAAATAGTCCGCGACAACATTTCTCTATCTCTTATGGTTAACTAACAATAACTGTGTTTTTTGTGACACACTGATTTCCAAGCGGGCGAAGGCTCAAGCTCGGATAGTAAGTTATATCATCATCATCTTGCTGCGCTTATCCCACTATAAGTGGGGTAGGCACAACATGTTATAAACATGTTGTCACATGATTTGGCGACGTATTTTACGACCGGTCGCCTGCCTCACATCAACTTACCTTAGTCGCCTTTTACGGCACCTTCGTAAAAAATGAGGATGGTCTTTTCTACTCAGTCGAATGCCACACGGTGGGTCAACTTACCTTAGTCGCCTTTTACGACATCTCGGTAAGAAATGAGAGTGATACTATTTTATTCAGCCGGATAGCACACGGCGTCAGCTAGTAAGTTATAATAATAAAAAATCCCCATGTCAATGGAAAGTATAAGGGAGCTGAAGAATATAACAGAGCAACGTCAAAGAAAAAATAATAAAAGATTATATTGTGAGGGTAATAATAAAATCAAATTTAGCTAATTCTTAATAAACCCCTACGGGAAATAACCGTGTCGTGGACCCATTGTGTACAAACAACCGTCACGTAACAATGGCCGACTTTAATATTCTATACTGAGCGGTATTTATCGCAGTGCACCATCGCTCACTGATTCCATCAAGCATTGTCCAATATCCTGCCATCGTGGTGTACAAAGGACCGCACACTTCATTTGAGGATTACAATAAACTCGACATATTTAAATAACTGTTCAAAAGGAACTAACTCTAATGTGTCAAACGCTTCACTTTTAGATGTTTGCTGGGCGAAGGCGAAATTTTGTGTAGTTTTGTAAATGCACGTGTGTGTGTGTTTAACACCTAACTTTTATAATTTATAGAAATAGGCGTTACTTTACGAAATTACATAGTACAATGTAATTATTTCATTATTTTGTTTGTCGGAGTATAGCAAAATAACTATCATAACAAATTTTATTATCCTACTATTGAAAACTATGTAAACGTATGTAAATCACAAGAAAGCTTAGATTTAAATTGCGACCAGCTTCGCCGGAGATTTGGTAATATGCACAATTACATTATAAGCTTTTGATTAACAAAAAGTAATGAAAAAAATATTTTACTATAATCTACGAAAAAAGAAATATATCAATCACCCTCTCCGAAAAATAAAGTCACATCTCCCTTGTATAAGCAAAAGAAATGTGATTTATTCTTCGGATAGACATATGTATTATTAAATAAACATACGGGTCACATCGCGTTATAATCGATTACCTTAGTATAAGGTTCTACGTTTCGGCAGAGTTGCATCCACCGTGGTCACGAACTGACTGGAGCGCCGCGGCGTCTTCGTTCCCGAGTACTACAGTCATTATTTTGTTCATCTACCCGCACTTGAACCGCACAATCCATATAAAGTCTGTTGCACACCACACTGATATTATCCGCACGCGATATAGCTTGCAACGATTTCTTTCGCGAGTTATATTTATTGATCACGGGATCCCAAGTCGTTGACAATCTGAAGCCCTCTTCTCTGTTGAATGTGCGATGCTTTTTAATCTCAACAGCTTCACGCGCCACTCTTGCATAATAGTGGGCATCAGTTGACAGGACTTTGGGATCATGAAGCTCAATCCAGTGATTGCTCCCCGAATTAAGCAGATGGTCTGCGATCGCTGACTTCGTTGGCTGGTTATTTTTAACTGCAGCTATGTGTTCTTTGACCCGCTCAGCAATGGTACGTTTTGTTTGGCCGATATATGCGCTACCACAACTGCAGTTAATCTTATATACCCCTGGGGTCTGGTAGGGGATGACATCTTTCGGCGTACGTAGGAGCCTGGCTACCTTATGTAAAGGCGTGAAAACAGTCTTTATCGAAAGCTTTCTAAGCATGGTCCCGATTTTGTCGGTGACGCCTTTAACATACGGTAAAAACGCCGGCTGTCTGTTCACCTCAAGATACTAAGGTAATCGATTATAACGCGATGTGACCCGTATGTTTATTTAATAATCAGTATGAATCGCGAAAGTTTAAAATAGACATATGTAATACTAAATGTAGAGTGTACTATCCGTTCTGTCCGTCCGTTTTGTCTGACCATTTCATATAAATCCGTTTGTATAAATTGTTTTTTAATTTGTTAAATAATTATATATTATTTATATAAATTATATATTATTAATATAATTATTGTGATCGCTGAATTTTTTGATGATTCTTCTCGGTAAGAGTAACTTTCCGAACCAATGGTAGATTCATTGTAATTTGACGGTTCAAAAGTGCTTGTAGAAACCAACTTCAATAAAGGATAATTTCAATGTTAATTGAAATTATACAAGCCTAAATTAAATGGTGTCCCACGTTGCTTTCACGTATTGAATTACATCAGTAATTCAAATATCGGAAACATATTCCGTTCAGCGATATACAAATTCTCACGCGTCGTATTTAACATAGATGAACGGCAAAGATTGATGGGTGCTGTCGGCTTAATCCGTGCAACGAAATAACCAATTAAGATTAGCATAAACATAAGGTGAGTGAAATTAACATATCAACGTAATACATTATGCATGCATTGGGCATGATGGACCCGCACGGCGAATTAGAGGGTTATACTACCCTTGAGCGAGACGCGGCGATTCGTGTTTCTCTTGATATATTTATTTCTACCTGAGTATCTAATTTAATCTATACTAATAATAATTACTAGTGGGAAAGCATTTGGCGTGTTTCTCGCTGACTGTTCTCAGTAATAACAGTTGACAGAACCAGCAGTAGAGTTAACGATTCATTACTTGTTTACAAAATTACTTGAATAAAGAATATTTTTAATTTTAATATGTCTATAACAATAGACCACCCTCGTTGCTTACCGAGGTCGTAAAAGGCGACTAAGGTAAGTTGATCCGCCGTGTGGACTCGACTGAGTAGAATATACCAGCCTCTTTCTTACCGAGATGTCATAAAATACGACTTAGGTAAGTTGACGTCAGACACGCGGTCGGTCGTAAAAACGCAGCCAAATCATGTGACAGCATGTTTATAACATGTTAAAGGCAGGAGGATGATAGATTTGTCCGTAACGCTGTCATGTATAATTCGTTTTTAATTAAACTAATTTTTAATATTGAATTTAAGCTCATATAACTGGCTTGCATATAGGCTCTCCCCTAGGAAACAGGAAATGAACACAATGGGTCCTTTAAAAATAATTTGACACTAACAAAGTCGCGGGTATAACTTGTTAAATTAATTCATCTTACGTTGGTGGTTGCTTTTTATTTAATATAAAAAACTGTTTTTTTCTGGTTCTTAGAGGAATTCTAATTTATTTTTGTTAGCGGGCATGTGTTATTAAAACATACATTATCTTATTTAATATCTCATGATTTGTATAACTCCTTTAATGTTTTTTGTAATTCTGTCATTAATCAAGTCGGATGCGCAAAAACATCGTTTAGTGCGGGCGAAGCTTTTTGTTTACCATATATAAAAAAAACTTTTTAGATAAACGAGAAGACTATGTAAGTAATATTAGTGTAGGCGACGGATGAAAGAAGTCCATGCAAATATAAAAAAATAATATCTGGGTGACCGAGCTTCGCTCGGTAATTTTTTACAAAAAAAACTTAAAAAAAAGAAAAAACAATTATTTAGTTGGGATCGATCTTTGGCATTCACATTTCTCGAGGCTGCCCGCTAACCGAATAAGCTACGTCGACTTGACAGTTAATGGCGAAAATTCAATTCAATATAAATGTTAGTGTTTTTTAATGCCCAAAAATAGGGATAAAACAATATTTTTTTTACATAAAACCTAGTTAGATCAATTTTTCTCCCCCAAAACCTCCTACATGCTGAATTTCAGGAAAATCGTTGGAGCCGTTTCCGAGATTCGGAAAATATATATATATACAAGATTAACTCATTTAAATATTAAAGATTACTTTGTATTATGGATCTCCGCAAAGTAACGCTTAATTCTATAAATTATTTAAAGCACCTGCAAATTTTACACATTTAAATATTTAAGCATATTTTCTAAATTATGTTACTTTATTTTTAATTTATAGTAAGGTAATTCTTCACTCTCGCCGCCATTGTAGAGTAAAAGTTCGTAGTTTAAAGCGCGCTCAACTAGATGGCGTTACCAGTTGTTGAAAATCAGTGACAGTTCATAACGAGAATTCCAAACTGTGCCAAACTCTGGACAGGTTATCTAACCGCTAACTAGTTAATTTTATTGCGTTCATGATTGATCGCAATAAAATGGAGCCGGCAATAAAACCGCGTATCAATCAAAACATGTACCATACCTACATTATTAATTATATTATCAATGTTTTATGTTAATGAGGTTAAGTAATTAACGATAACTTTAATTAAAAAACTACAACTTTATCAAAGGTGTTGAAATTTATTGCAAGTCATAAATCGATTGGTAAAAGAGGATAAACAAATGGCAATTTATTACAAATTAAAACGCCAAATAATTACTTCATAATAATAATTATTTATTAATTAGAAAGTGAAATTCATTTCGCGTCCATGAGAAGTTCTATTTATAAGATTTTTGCATAATTAAAACGAGTTTTAAATTTAATTTCCATTTATACTCAATTTTAATGAGCAGTAACCATTTATTTCACTTGTTCTTTACTAAATTACCTAACTTTATTAACGTCGCTCATTTATGGAAAAAAAATAGTTATTGTTCCAAAAAGCTTTTTAAACAATTTCTGAACTTTAAAGTTTAAAATCAATTTCTTACGCCCCAGATCTTAATATGTTGCCAGTTATTAAATATTCAAAACGGGTAGTGTAATATGTTGCATTTACCTCGTACCGAGTAAAGTCGACCTCTATTTCAAGCTACTCTATCATCTGTCTGTCTTTTCATGCGACCAATTATGCTTTTGACAGTTGAATTTTCGACATGACATGGGCCTAATCAAAATAGCATTTATTAAAAAAAACAGTATTAACAGAGCTGACAGCTCACGGCTTTGTTATTAATGACATGGAGCGTTTCTTGCGTGTTCCTACTTGTTTTTTTATACTTTTCAATGAAGAAAAACTGTTTTGTTGGCTCTTTTTCTGATCACGTTAGGTGGGCGGTAGCCAAGCTCGTGTTCGTGATTGCAGTCTTGTTTTATCACGCTACGTTCTTGTTGATTGACGATTCTAATATATGTTAGAAACGCATTAATCAATCATTCGACTCGCTTCATTGCTTTGCTGAGTTTAAAAACGGCTTGGAACTGAACGAGTATAATTTATTTTATGTTATTCTTAACGTGCTCTGGTAATGTATTTATTATGCGCTATCAGCACGATTATTATGAAAGGAACGATTTGAATAAAATAAACGTGAATAATTGAATTGGATATGTGATTTCGTAAAGGTTTTCACGATACTAATTTCTCAGTAAAGTTACATATTCGAGACCATTTCTTTAAGCAAATTATTGCGTGATGATAAATTAAAAACTGTATAATTTGCATATATTGTATTTGAAATTTTCCATTTAATATTAAACATAGAATATTTACACAAATCATTTGGCTGTACATAGTCTTTATATCTTAAATCGCCCGCGTGAAAACAAACTTCCGACGGCAAATTAACTTATAACATTACCTATGTTAGATTGCACTATTCACTAAACTTGTCATGGCGCGTGACGCCTAACATCAATTAGTCTATTGATATCACAGAAGAAAATTGGACATTACAAACATTTATTATGTCAGTCGTAATCCTCGATACACTAGTTTATTGATGGACCGCGGCGGCTCCGAGCCTCTGGCCGTACATGGCATAGGGCGAGTAGAACGGCCCTAGGGCCGGGTTGAAAGCGCCGTAAGGTGACGTACCCAGGCTTGCAGGTAGAGCCTTGGAATAAGGGTGGTATCGACTCGCCGATAACGGGCTTAAAGGTGCCGTCGGATAAGCCGCGCGGAGGCCGGCGGTCGTAAATAATGGATTCAAGGGATTCAACATCGACGGCGGTGAAGAAGTCGACGATACAGGGGTCGATCCGTCCGTCGTGTGACTTCTTAAGTGCTGTAAAAGCTCCTCGGAGTTTCCGAACCGTTTGCCGCAATAGGATTCGCCGACAATCCAATTACAAATGTAAGGACGGCTCATTTGCGCATAAGGCAAGCTTCCGGCGGATCCTTGCTGTGACAGAGCCATGGCCATTGCCAGATTATATTTTTGATGTTCACACTGCGTACATCCGGCAGGGCAGGCACCGTTACTCATAAGAAGGTGGTGGTTGTTTACTGAGAACTGGCAACCGGTGCAGTAGGGGTCCTTGCATACTGGAACCAAAGTTTCTCCGCCGGCAGGTGTTTTAACTCTGGCATAGCCGAGGTAGGGGTTCGAGGAGCCCGGAAAAGCGGCAGCCGCTGCTAGCATAGCGGCGTGATGGGCGCTCAGAGGCGCTCCGGCGTAGGGAGGTCGGAACGCTGGATTGGCGTGTTGTTCCATTCCGGGAGGACAACAGAGTCCTGCAAGAGGATTGAATCCGGGTAGGCCGGGCAAGTTTTTGAAAGCGCCAAGATGATCTTTTCCATGTCCTAATACTTCCAATCCGGAACGAATTATAGGGCTCGTCCCAGATGATCCAGCCGGTGACGATTTTTGATCATTTGAAGGGCTGCTTTTGCCGTTATCCGTTGACGGCGGTGTCGATTTACGACCTGGAGTACTTTTCCCGGATTTTTTATCCTCCGAACTGTCAGAGCTCGCTTTTGATGGGGGTCTGGTTTCTTCAGGCTTCTTAGAAACGACATTCGCTTCGTATGGTTTGAAAGCCAAATGTTTACTTTCCGGGGAAGAACGCGGTTTATCCGGTTTACTCGCACTAGGTGACGAACGACTGATCGTATCACTGTTAGCACTATTCACTGATTTCTTCTTATCGTGGGGCGGCAGCAGGGGCTTAGTCGGCAATGTGTCAGCACCGATCTGGCTGCATGTTTGCGCCAAAAGCGCGAGCGGACTTTTCTTGGAGTCCAACTGTAACAAAGAAAAATACTATTATTATCACAGTTTAAAATAAAAATATAAAACATTCGCTACAATTTTTTTTATAATATAATGTAAATGTATTGTTAATAAAATAAATACTTACAGAGGACGGAAGCGGCGTCAAGTAATCTGGCTGTAGATACTGGTTAGGGTTAGTAGACATCATGGCCCCGTCTTCAAGCACCACCATTTGGAGATAAACTTTCACGTTCACAACACTTCACGTCAAGTCACTGTTAGCTCTGTGTACAAGTACTCTATGACACGGCAGCGCGGATCGGCAATGAACGTGTGCGTCCGAAGCGGCGGTCGAGGTGACTGTGAGAGACGAGACCCCACCAGCGACGTCCCACGGCGCCCGCCCGCCCCACCGCCCCGCGCGACAGGGACGGCGATATCTCAAGTCTTTGTTAGAGAAGCGGCGCTATATCTCTCCGCTGCAGCACACAGTCATAAAAAATAAAGCGGAAACGACACATAGCTGCATTGCGGTAGGGGAAAAAGGAAAGGCGGCATGGCGGGCAGCCGGGTGCGGATTGAGACGTGCGATGGCGTTGGTGGCTCGCCACCCATGACGGCGTCGCTTTGAGCAGCCGCGACTCTACCTGCCCGCTCCGTACGCAGCTTTTTTGTTCGACGCCACTTTTATTACGCTTTCGACAACGCTCGCCGGCGCTCCGCTGACACATACGAAACTACTTACTCTTTTACAGCCGCCTTTGTTCTTTGACGCTCGGTTCGAAGGGTAAAATCGAACGTTTCCCAGTAACCGTTTGATGTCGACGAGTGTTCAGCTTCAACGTCAAAATTCAAATTCAAAATATTCTTTATTGAAGTAAACTTGTAAACAAGTTCTTTTGAATCGTCAACTCTACTGCTGGTTCGGAAAGCTGCTCCTACCGAGAAGAGCCAGCAAGAAACTCGGCAGTTGCTCTTTTAAAAATATAATTCATAATACTAGTTACATTTAGTCATTACTGTCTTGTACAGGGTCGAAGAGTAGCTATGTCCACGTATTCTTATCATCTAAGTAACCTTCAATAGTATAGTAGGTTTTCGGTACAAGCCTTTTATTAATAGGGTATTAAAACTGCTGGAATGGCAAAGCTAAAATTGATTGCGGATTTTTATTATAAAATCTTGTACCCAAACCTACTTTTGCAACTTTCGTACTTTTGCAAGGCATAAAGCAGGAGCCGCAAGCTTATGTTGGTTCCTACTTTGTCTATTATATACATCGCTAATTTTAAATTATGTATAATCTTATGCAAAACAATTAAATTGCTAAAAATATACTGTGATGCCAATGTAAGAATACTTATTTCCTGAAACTGCTCGGAGAATCACACGGACTTAAATTGTAAATGCCACGTATGGCTCTTTTTTGTAATACAAAAACTTTTTCAATGTTCACGCATTTACCCCACAACAATATTACATAAGACATAATGCTTCTATGATATACCACTATCGATAGAGTCCAATGTCAACGTCGATCCGACACTAAAACCTGTCAAACACCACCTCAACGGGCCCCGCGTGCGATCAAATTAAATATGTCAATTCGGGGACCCATATCAACAGCTGCCGGCGACGTCGGGCCCTTTAGAAATATTGCTTATTGTGTCCAAACAAAGATACTAAGTATAACGTATGGGCGGACGACAGCGGTCGTAAATAACGCGGCGGGTTGTAATATATTTGACAGTGCGCGGACATGCGAAACAAAAAATATGTTTATTGCGATATGGCCGGAGTTGTTCTATAAATTAGGTACGTGGGCATTTTAGTGTTTGTTTAGGAGGGCGCCTCGTGTTTAATATTGGTCCATTTTGTGACTGAATCATGGTGTATGTCTCAAACGGGACGTTATCACTTGTTGGCTGCGAAATTGTAATGTTTTGCCAACGTAGGATACAATTATGTGCTTTCTTCTTTTATAATGGAAAACTTTTTTCTCTTTTCCGATAGCATCCATACATTTAGGCACAGTACAATTAAATTTAAAAGCTATAAATAATAATGTAGTTTACTATAGTTATAGTTTGGTATTGTGTATATATTTTTTGATATTGTAATATGTTTAAATTATATACGCAAGTCGTGTGGTATCCAACTGAATAGAATAGTAACACCCTCATTTATTACCGATGTATCGTAAAAAGCGACTAAAGTAAGTAGACCCGCCGTGTGGTATCCGACTGAGTAGAACAGTACCACCTTTATTCCTTACCGAGGTATCGTAAAGGCGACTGAGGTAAGTGCACCCGCCGTGTACCATTCAGCTGAGTAAAATAGACCACCCTCATTTCTTACAGAAGTGTCGTAAAAGGTGACTAAGGTAAGTTGACGTCAGGCAAAATACGTAGGCAAATCATGTGACATGTTTATAACATGTTGAGCCGAACCCCCCTAGAGAGGGATAAGGGCAGGAGAATGATGATGATTTGAATTATGAATCCCCACCCCATTACATGCCCTGGTAACTTATAATTAAGACTACATTTTATTAAATAGTTTCTACATTACTTTATAGTTTTAATAATGTAAGTCTTGTTTGTTATCATTAATAAATAAACAAAATACATAATAGGTTGCTATAATATCAGAAATATCCATTCTAGTATGAGAAATGGGAAATTCTGTATGTCACGATTTCGAGGCAAATCCGCTGAACCAATATTGATGAATTTGACACAATTAAAGCTTATATAACTGCGGAACATGCAAGATAAAAAAAATATTTTTTCATAAGGGAATAAATTCGATAGAATTTATGATGCATTTAAATTGTGTTATCTATCAATAGTAACAGTTAATATTATTAATAATGAAATATAATGATATCCTTATTGTTTATGTATAGATTGTATTTTTGGAATCTACAATTTATAAGGTAAACTATGTTTCCGGATATATATTAACGTATGACTTATAATAACTTATCTTTTCAGTATTTTTTATTTCCGCGATTACTAATTTATGATGGGTTAATAAAAATATTTGTATGGATTATATACATAGCAAACCCCCGGACTCTGTCTGGGTAAAGTAGAATTGACGTTTACAAGACTTCTTTACAAGTTTACTTGGATTAATTTTTTTTAAATTTGAATACTATTTAAAATAGATAGAGGTGTATTATTGAAACAGTAAGTAAAGTAAGTAACAGCCTGTTACTATCCCACTGCTGGGCATAGGCCTCTTCTCTCCGTTTTTTTTTTTTTTTTTGGAGAGAAGGATTGGAGCTAAGACCTACCACACTGCTCCAATGCGGATTGGTAGGTTACACATATCCCCAGAATTCTCTAGAGATATGCAGGTTTCCTCACGATGTTTTCCTTCACCGAAAAGCGTGTGATAAATTGCAATTATCAATTAGACATATTAGTTTTACTAGAAAACTCATTGGTGCCTGCCCGGAGTTTGAACCCTAGACCTCCTCGAAAGAGGCGCACGGTGTTACCGCTGGGCTACCACAGCTTATATTTGAAACAGACAAAGATGAATTTAATTGAGATTTTTTAATTAAAAAAAATGATCCACGATTCGGTTACGGACGAAACGATTATTGATATTGTTGTAGGGATTGTGTGCAGTGCTGTGTATTGGTGTGTTAGTGATGGTTGGTAGTGCATGCGTTTTAATTAATCCTGCATACAAAAGTTATGATTATTTTGCTATAATCCGTCTTTACTAAGAAAATCTATGTAATGCTATGTGTAGGAAGCAAAATCGTTCCCATACCTTATACATGTGTAGGATTAGTTACCGCACGTATTGTATTACATATTTTTTTTATGTTTTTTTAAGGATTTAAACAAATAATACTTTTATTTCTTGTGATAGCCGTGTGGTATCCGACTAAATAGAATAGTACCACCATCATTTCTTACCGAGGTGTCGTAAAGGGCGACTAAGGTAAGTTGACCCGCTGTGTGGTATCCGGTTTAGTCGAATAGACCACTCTCCTTCTTACGTAGGTGTCGTAAAATACGACTAAAATAAAAACGAAGCTAAATCATGTTACAACATGTTTATAACATGTTGTGCCGACCACACTTAGAGTGGGATAAAGGCAGGAGGATATAATACTTTTATTTCTTTTGTATTACGGACCTTCGCAAAGTAACGCCTATTACTATAAAATATTTTATAATTTCAATTTTTTCAATTTTTCTTTGGTTACATTGACATTTTCATAAAAAGTAACAACAGAAGTTCCTTACATGTTTATATACATATAAGTTAATAATAGAAATCAACATTTAACCCCAAATATTTTTTTTATTCAGAACTATTTGTTTGTAAATAGTTTTAATACTACAGAATCCGGAAATAACTTACAGATAAATAGTTTAAAAAATCGATTCAATGGAATACCGATGGCTTGAACTAATGGCGTCTTATCACAATAGATAGCGTTATCTTAATGGATTTATGGGGTTCTTGGCAAAGACGATTATGGAATCATAAAAACATAACTTTTATATATAAATATTTTAATTATGAAAATTATGGCTAGTTAAACAAAATGTAGGTACATATTACAAACATGTTGTCACATGATTCGGATATATATTTTATAACCGGCCGAGTGCTTAACGTCAACTTACCTTCCTCCTACTTCCTACATTCCTAAAATGGATTCCTATAGTCTAAAAATCTTTAAATGAGTTATTCTTGTATGTAGGTATATTTTTTTGGAATCTCGAAAACGGCTCCAACGATTTTCGTGAAATTCAGCATGTAGGGTAGGGGGTTTTGGGAGAGAAAAATCGATATAGCTAGGCTCTATTTAAAAAAAAATATCGTTTATTCCTGATTTCAGCCACTGAAAAATTGCTTAAATTTACATTAAATATACTAGACAAGTTTTGCTGTCCTTTGTAAAGTTGTAGCAGCGTAATGGTAAACAAGCGTTCTACATATGAGAAAAAACCAGGGATCAAAGCCCACGTGGTAGAGTGACACGTCTGATTCTTTTTTATTTTTTTATTTGTATTTTCTCTTTCTTTCTTACATTTTTAATAGCATTTTTTATATATTTTTAATAAAATTACTCAGTTCAGTCTCAGTCACCCACTTACTTAAAACGATATACCAATTAATTTTGTAACACCATTTTTTGCGCAGTCAGTCACAAGGGGCAGTGTGTTCGATGTCTGTAAACAGTAATTTGGTGGCGGCGTCTGCGGCTTTGATCTCGCCGCATCCGCACATCAATGGCGGCGAGATGAGATGAAGACTGACGAGTTATTGAGGCGGTTTAAATCGTACGGACATCCTAGTTACGTTAGTTAGAAATAAGGTTCTTTTCAAATAGGCTTTGATGACGGTTTTAAACTACAGCATTACTTAGTAAGTAACGGCCTGTTACTATCCCACTGCTGGGCATAGGCCTCCTCTCTCCATTTTTGGAGAGAAGAGTTGGAGCTAACACCTACCACGCTGCTCCAATGCGGATTGGTAGGTTACACATATCCCTAGAATTTTCTAAAGATATGCAGGTTTCCTCACGATGTTTTCCTTCACCGAAAAGCGTGTGATAAATTGCAAGTATCAATTAGACACATAAGTTTTAATAGAAAAACTCATTGGTGTCTGCCCGGGTTTGAACCCATGATCGTCTCTAGAGATTCACACGGTCGCACCGCTAGGCCATCACAGCTTTTTAGCATTACTTATTATAAATTAGCAGCATTACTTATTATAAACTTAATTACCTGAACGTGTATATCGATCTGTTCGGTATAAATTAAAAAACTACAAAAACGGTTTTAATGTGTGTTAACTTCACCACCCTCATTTCTTACCGAGGTGTCGTAAAAGCGAACTAAAGGTAAGTCGACCTGCCGTGTGGTATCTACCTGAGTAGGAAAGATCACCCTCATTTCTTACCGAGGTGTCGTAAAAGGCGACTAAGGTAAGTCGACCCAACATGTGGTTATTCGATTTAGTAGAATAAACCACATTCTTTCTTACCGTGGTGTCGTAAAAAACGGCTAAGGTGAGTTGACGTCAGGCAGGCGGCCGGTCGTAAAAACGCAGCCAAATAATGTGACAGCATGTTTAAAGTATGTTGTGCCGAACCCACTTAGAGTGGGATGAGGGCAGTCGATGTGCTTAGAAAAGTCGGTAACACATGGACTCACCAGCATCAGATTGGATCCAGAACAAGCTTTTCCGGAACCGTTCCACCACCTCCTTCCGCAGAGCAGAAGGAGGCCATCGCTACCAGCGATCGCTCCCTGCCCACCGGTGCTTTATGATTTTCGCCCCCAGTCGGTAATTTTTTATAGAGATTTTAGACCCTCGAAACTTGAAGGTCCCCGTTCACATTGCTCGGGTTCCGGCCTATGCCGACGGTGGCCAAAAACCATGTCCAGCCAGACTTAAAGCAAGCCCAACTGATCCTGTTGCTCATTAGAGACACCACTCCCAACCTCTACGGAGTCCCCGGCCCATCCAGATTGCCCTCTGCTAATCAGAGCGACAACAGGATTGGCCACCCCATAGTAGTCCGTTCGCCAAGACTAAGGTGTATATCATAGACATACGAGAGGTCACAAAAAGCTTGTGATACCTGTGTCGCGACTCAGCAGAGTTGGCAACTCATTCGATGGTCTCGGTATTCGCTTTTACACTAAAATTCCGCAATCAATACTAGATCAGTCTACAGAAAGGTTTAAATTAAGTATAAGAGATATGCTTATACGTAAAGCATATTACAAAATTGAAGATTATTTGGATGATAAAAAAGCCTGAATTTGAAAATCCTTTCAGCTTCATACAAGACGGCGGTTTAATAATGTAAATATGAAAATGTTTAAAAGATTGACCGCCGAGTTTCTTGCTGGTTCTTCTTGGTAAGGGCAACATTCCGAACCAGTTGTAGCTTCATTAATCATATTGATCCTTGATTCAAAAGTTCTTGAAACAGCTTATTTCAATAAAGATATTTTGATTTGATTTGATTAGATATTAGAGTATTCCAAAGGCCTGCCCAGGGTGAGCCATGACTAGGCCGATCACCTCGGTACCTCTGTTTATATAACCTATCAGAACACTTAATCGTTAGGAGTGAAATGCGAAACAAGGCTGAACTCTTAAATTTCATTGAACAATAAAATTACTGTAGATTAACAGCGCTCTTTACGAGTCGATCTTGTGTGCAAAGTAATGACGATAGATAAACTATATCCTTAACACAGTTTCCAATTTGCATGTACAATAAAATCTTTTACAGCCAAATCCGAATAGACCCCCCAAAGTATCACAACAGCCGCCGTAAAATTCTCTTTACGCTCATCCCCTAATTGTAATATTTATTGTTCTGTAAATCTTATCGCTGGTACGGAGATAAAAGGCGAAATAAAATCCGAGTCGTCAGCGTTATCGTTGTAATAAAGTGTGAACCTTTTTTCTATTGTCTGAAGATTCTGGAATTATCTTAGGGATATAAAGGTTAGGTATCTGGGGCAAAGGACTTGTTAGGGGTATGCTTTAGTTAAAGGAATAACACGATATTGGCGCAGTTAAATCGTTTTAGAGTTACAACCTGTCTTTTGTTTTATTTCTTAGTATCCTGGGTTGCAAACAAAGGTCACGTACCATATTCAGCTACGACTTTCTTTGATTCAATTATAAAGTTAGTTTTCCAGGTTTCCTCTACATTTTTATACATAATTGTTGCAATATTTTTATGAGATTCCAGTTCTTTAAATTAAGATTTAGGTATAAGTAAATAAGTAAAATACACATCATAATCCTCCTGCCCTTATTCCATTCTAAGTGGGGTCTATTCAACATGTTATAAACATGTTGTCACATGATTTGGTTACGTATTTAACGACCGGCCGCCTGCCTGACGTCAACTTACCATAGTCGTTTTTACGACATCTAAGTAATAAATGAGGGTGGTCTATTCTACTCAACCGGATACCAGACAGCGGGTCATTTTACCTTAGTCGCCTTTTACAACATCTCGGTAAGAAATGAGGATGGTATATTCTTCTTAGCCGAATACCACACGGCATCTTCTTTGTTTTGCATATAGTGAAATTTTATATAAATTTATTATAAGTAAATGAATAAAATACACATTTTCGGAAATGAAAATATAAAGTAAGTAAAGTTGATCAAACATTTAGAAACCAACAATAAACAGTTAATTCTAACAAAGGCGGCGTTACGTCTGTATTCTAGTTATGACAAGCCGAAGAGTGAACAAAAAAAAATGTTGCCGCGTAAAAACCAGGGTGCAGCACTAGTAATAAATAACAGGTGAGGCGAAATAAATATTCCCGGTGTAGTATCAGTATTTATGACAGCAATAAACACGGGCGCGCTTTTGTGAAACGCCGACGCTGTAAATAATTTCTCTGTGCACCGTTCGCCTTGTAACACTTGTTTGGGTGCCCACTAACTATGCGGGGAATAAACTCCTTCAAATCACAAAACATGGGAAGTTATAATAATGGCTGGCCCGTTGGCAGAATAATTCTATTATAACTTCCGTATTATTTAATTTCGCGTGACTCCTGCTTCTATAAATTATCACAATAGAGTGTGATACGCGGTTGAGTACAATAGACCACCCTCATTTCTTACCGAGGTGTTGTAAAAGGCGACTAAGGTAAATTAACCCGCCGTCTGGAATCCGGTCTTCTTACCGAGTTGTCATGAAATACGATTAAAGTAAGTTGACGTTAAGCAGGCCAATAGTCGTAAAATACGTAGCCAAATCACAACATGTTTATAACATGTTGTGGCGACTGTGAATGAATGTCTTTTTTAGTTATCGTTAAAACTGGTCAATTTACTACTAATAATATAATTTTTATTATTATGGCGTGTGAGGGAGTATTTATAAGTCATATTTATCATTCTCGCCCGCCTAGATTAGCGACAGTTAAGCTTTTTCATTTTGCTCATTTCATGGCCCCGCACGTAGTCGGTAAAATTCAAAAGTAAAGGAAACAATGCTTAATGAGTGTTATAATGAGTGACAATTGTGCCATCTTCTGCTTCACTTTGTGAGATGGCGGGTGGCGCCGTCAATGGGTATTGTCTTAGAGAATGAAGCATTGTGCATAGATTTGTTTAAGATAAGTTAACAGTGACAACAAGTTATATTGTGTTAGAGGAATTTTCTAGACTAATCCTTCTAATATTATCTATGCAAAAGTTTATGAGTATGTTTGTTACTCTTCAATGGGGAATAGCTGAACCAATATCGACGATGTATTACATGTAGATTATAGAAATCCTGTTAATTCTACAGGAATAGGATGATATCGAAAAGCGCCATCACACGACAACAGTCCACGCTAATGAAATCGCGGATAAAAACTTGTTTAGAATAAAGTATAAAGTTTTAACATTTTTAATAAATGCCTATAGAAATGCAGAATAATTTAAATAATTAGACGTTACATTGCAGAGATCCATAAAAGAAAAGTTATAATAATTATTTTGCCATAAGCCGCGATAAAGCAAATAGAAAATATTATAATGCTAAATGTAGAGTGCACTATACGTTTATATACCCGTTACTTTTTACTGAGATGTCGTAAAAGGCGACTAAGGTAAGTTGATCTTCTTTCCATTTTCGGAGAGAAGGATTGAAGCAACCTACCAGGCTGCTCCAATGCGGATTAGTAGGTAGGTACACATATCCCTGTGATGTGATGCCTTAGCGGTGCGACCGTGTGAATCTCTAGAGACGATCATGGGTTCAAACCCGGGCAGACACCAATGAGTTTTTCTATTAAAACTTATGTGTCTAATTGATAATTGCAATTTATCACACGCTTTTCGGTGAAGGAAAACATCGTGAGGAAACCAGCATATCTCTAGAGAATTGTAGGGATATGTGTAACCTACCAATCCGCATTGGAACAGCGTGGTAGGTCTTACCTCCAACCCTTCTCTCCAAAAATGGAGAGAGGAGGCCTATGCCCAGCAGTGGGATAGTAACAGGCCGTTACTTACTTACACATATCCCTAGATTTCTCTAGAAATAGATAGATGCAGGTTTCCTCACGATGTTTTTCTTCACCGAAAAGCGTGTGATGAATTAGACACATAAGTTTTAATAGAAAAACTCATTGGTTCTTGGGTTTGAACGCATGATCGTCTTTAGAGGGTCCACTGGGCTGTCACAGTTCGCGCTTAATCGTTTGTAATCGCCAGAAGAATAACCATAAGACTTATGTGATACAATGCCTTTGTCGAATGTGGAGTAAAATAAAACCAGAAGCATATGATCATAAAACACGTAAACAAACACACAGCGACTGTACACAGTAAATAATCATTTTACACATTCCAAGAAAACAAAAAACTCCAAGCCAGTCCTGAAATTTCAACCTCCCTTATTACAATGGTATAAGGTCTATTTTATAATAATATTAGTTGCAGAACTTTTTAATAGTTTGTCAGCAAGGGTGATGATGTTCATAATAAACATTGACGCGGGACCCCATGGTTCACACATGTTTAGAAAAAAGGTAAATTTATCTTAATTCCAGAAAAACCCTTTTAAGTTTTATTATAGTTTATTTTTAAGGGGAAGTGATTATTAATTTGCATAAAAACACAGGGTTTTTGCTTCTATGGTACATAATAGGTAATAAATATTATTTACCATCAAATAATGATCCTCTAAGATTAACTTTTTTTAAACGCAATAATACACTAGAATATGGAACGAAACTAGTATCGAGATGTCTTAATCTTTTGCGTTGTTGTGGCTCAGTCTAGTTTCATAGTTCAAAAAAATGCTTCATTCGTCACTAAACTTACTTTATTTTCCGATTATCCGAATGGTCAATCTAAAGATTGTATTAAAATTTCAATAAAATCAGCCCATCCGTTTAAGAGTTAATATAAAACATACATACAATCTTTAATATAATCGATATTAAAATTAGCCAAAACGAGAGGAAAAAAAGGTACAACAAACTTAATTTTTTAAGTAATATTTTTCTATACCCGCGAATATGATTGCGTCAACGTAAGTGTTAATATAGCCTCTAGGATTTTTTAAATCCTATATGTTAGCGCAGTTTACTAATAAGCTACAATTCTACTAAATGTCATCAATATTGTTCGAACAAATTAGTTATGAAAGCGTAATATACAAACAGGCAGACATTCGCATTTATTAGATAACATATTACAATATAAGAAACATCAATAAAAACAACTTCATGCCACAATAAATACATTACATAATAAAAAAATGTACAAAAATATTCTTCATTGAAATATGTTCCCTAAAAGAGACACAAAGGATCAATTTATGTTAATGTTCCCTTTTTAAATATATTATTTATGTTTTGGTTGCATAAATAATTTATTTATAACTTTCAAACCGATTTACCATCACAAAGCTGTGTAAGCTTACTAAATTACTAAATCACACGATTCGATACACACATCAATTCAAATGCAATCGTGGAATCGATAAAGATCTTATTTATCGGTTTACATCCATTCAATTCATTCATTCATTCATTTTCTAGCTCACCGAATTTCTCTATCATGTATTCTATGTTATTCTGGCGTAAAACTGGCTTACCCTTAACCAAAACCTTTTATTCCCCGCCATATTATATTACACGTAGCATATGCATATTATAAAACCAAGTCCCCAAAAGCTGTCTGTCTGTGTGTGATCGATTTTATCAAAATGTACTGAACCGATTTCTGTACTGTTTTTTCTAAAGGATAGCGCAATTCTTCCGATTTAGGTTAATAGTACATTACCGGTTTTATATGAATTATGTTTAAATGGTAGAGAAGTAAAAAACTCGCCTAGGAGCTTTGCCTAGGAACTCGCGTGCGCCGGCTTAACCAACAGAGATACACTGAAGTAATGTATTAGAGAGTTGTAGATCTATAAAAATACTACAAAAAAGTCTGCGACAGCATGTCTCTATCTGTTATGGTTAACTCACAATAACAACAAAATCTGCTGAGAGTTTTAGTGGCGTGCGCCGTGTAAACCAACAAATATACACTAAAGTAATGAATTAGAAAATTGTAGATCTATAAAAATACTGCAACAAAGTGCGCGACAGCATATTTCTATCTGTTATGGTTAACTCATAATAACAACAAAATCTGCTGAGAGTTTTAGTGGCGTGCGCCGCGTAAACTAACAAATATATACTAAAGTAATGTATTAGAGAGTTGTAGATCTAGAAAAATACTACAAAAAAGTCCGAAAGAGCATATATCTGTCGCTTCTGGTTAACTCACAATAAATACTTTTATGAACGAAATTTCAATTCGGGATTTCTTTGACACACTAATTTCCACGTAGGCAAAGTCGCTGTCACAGCTAGTACAGTATAAATAAATGTTGGCCCACCATAAAGATGGTGATAAACAAAATTCAGTCTTGCATCTTCCCCTTTTTTATTGGCAGGGGGCAATTCAAGAGGATGTTTTCTGCCATATTCACCAATATTATATTGTTGATCGTCAATAACTAAATTACTATCTGGAACTTTACCACCATTAGATTAAGAACTAGTTTCGCTTGTACGTCGGTTTGTTGAATAGTTTATTATTTGGTACCCACGTAATTTATATTCCACTGATGGGTTACTGCGAGTTTACGAAATTGTTAAAGTCAGATAATAGGGTGATATTTACATTGGGGCTCGTTTATAGTGGGGCCTGAGTGCGATCTGACAGACGTTATGACCGACTAATCATAATGAATGGGGGTCTAAAATAGCTGCAGTTTTAATGCTAGACCTTATCAGTGATATATTGGTATTATTAACAAAATGTTTATCCATTCTTCTGCCTTTATCCCACTCTGTGGGGGGTCGGCATAACGTGTTTTAAACATGTTGTCACATGATAAGCTACGTATTTTACGACTGGACGCCTGCCTGAAGTCAACTTACCTTAGTCGTATTTTACAACACCTCGGTAAGAAATAAGGGTAGTCTTCCACTCAGCCAGATACCACACGGCAGGTCACCTAAGTGGACTTTTACAACACCTCGGTAAGAAAGAGGGTGGTCTATTCTTCTCAGTCGGATGCCACACGGCGGGTCAACTTTCCTTAGTCCCCTTTTACGATATCTCGGTAAGGAAGAGGTTGGTCCATTCTACTCAACCGGATATCATACGGCGGGTCAACTTACCTTAGTCGCCTTTTACGGCACCCCAGTAAGAAATGAGGTTGGGCTATTCTACTCAGCCGGATACCACACGGCATTATCGGCACAGTTAGTCTGTCTGGTCTATAAGTCAAAAGGATGTTACATCGTTAATGCGGAAGAACGCAATAATTGCATACTAAACCTGATTCCTTGTTTGCTCATAAATACAACGTTATCTCACCAAACACCCGCACACATTTACCAGAACAAATATCCAAATATCGAGTTAAACAAATACTCTAAGCGCGGCAATTAAACATACTTATTTGTGTAACAGAAATCAAAATTAGTGACAGCGGTTAAATAATACATAAATATTGTCTGTTGAGTGTCAACAGGTTGAAATTTATTACACTGTGAATCCATCACTGTTTTAAAATGACGATAAACGTATACGAATTGCAATTTGTTACACGTCATCCACTGACGGTCTGGCATTAGAGTGTTGTGGCATTGATGAAGTGAAAGCATCGATCGTTGTCAATTTAATTGAATGTGTCGAAATAATAAATTCAGTTTTATAATGAAATAAAGAATCGTTGGATGAGAGAGATGCGATGTTTGAAAGGTGTTTTGGCTGAGATATACGATGGATCAACGCGTCAAGGCCCAGTAAATAGTTGTAAAGTTCACGGTATAAAAATTATATGATGGCGGGCTTAAATTTTATTACGTATACTTTTATATTTAACATGTGTTATTGAAGTGTATTTGTACTCTTTCAACGTCACTTATTAAAAATAATAAAATTGTGTTCAGTTATATGTTTTTACTCGGTTTCCCAGAGACCGATAATCTCCTCCTATCGGGATTTAAGTTATAGACTACAAAATATTTGTCTCAAGCAATTATATTCTATTTAATTAACAATAATTAATTTATAAATTAAATTTTCTACTATCTATATTGCATCACTTTTTATTTTTATTTTTGTATTCGATCGCGCCAACTCTAAATCTATATTTGTATTCGATCACGCCAACTCTAAATTTATTTTTATATTTGATCGCGCCAACTGCAAATTTTTTTTTGTATTCGATCGCGCAAATCGAAATTTATTTTTGTATTCGATCGCGCCAACTCAAAATTTATTTTTGTATTCAATCACACCAAATCAGAAATTATTTTTGTATTAAATCACGCCAACTCGGAATTTATTTTTGTATTATTACTACTTAGTCGACGTGAACGAAGTCGCGTGTACCACTATTAGTATAATAAACAGTCATTCATCTCTTTGTAATTTATACAAATTTCTAACACAAGAAATAATCTAGTCATAAATTACAAACTAGCCGAAGTAAAATAAGACAAAGTGAATTTATCGGGGCTTGCGAAGCCGTGTACATGAAAAATTCATTCGACACAAAACAAAAGGGAGAATAATAATTTGAATAAATATGAAGGAGTGTATCGTACGGGTGACGTGACAAAAAGCGGAATCAGCCACGCGTGTTCATACGTTGTGATGTTGTAATTTGCCAGGAGCGTTTGGATGAGGGCGTAATGCGAAACGACGTCTCGACGTACGCAAAAATGTTATTAAGTTTTTAAGGACACGTCTTATAAGACGTGTCACGCGTCTTTTTCTTTTTTCACGAAATTATTTCCTTCCCAACGGAGATTAGCTCACAAACAGCGCAAGAGATAATACCATAAGACGCAAGTATCCACCATTGTTTCCCTTTCTTCAAACGTCTTAGCTTGATTGCTATTCCATTCACATGCTCTTCACGGAAAGATTATGTATACTTATTTTATGGGCCACACATCCCCTCTTCTGGGAAAGGACAAAGGGGTGCTAAGTGTTCTCGCAAACAAAAATAATAACAGAATCCTCGTGTATTTTGACAAGCTAATACTCGATGCACACAAAAGCCACGTCACGAGCAATCGGTTTCGCTTCCCCGCAGCCCTTTGAGAAGGGTTTCGAGACGAGTTTCGCAAATGATTTATTAAAAAGTTTTTTGTCCGCATCGGCAGTTGGCAAGTTTGCTACCGTTTGGCGGGACGCGGTTGTAGATTTCTTGCGGATTACAATTGACAGGATCTTTGTTATTTCTGACAAAAGAATTAAGCACAAATTGAATTCATTGTATCAGGGATTTGCGGTTATACTGTATTCCACGGGTAAATAATTCCGTATCTCGAAATTAGAAATGAAGAGAACGGCCACAGAGAATGTGAGATTCTCGTTATGCTTAATCCACAATCATACTTTCGACGCTCAACTGAGATTAGAAGTATAATGCAGTTAAGCGCTCGTTTCTTAACGTCTCAGACCAAGGCCTCGTCCTTACTGAGAATTAGGACGAGATTGTTCCGTCTAGATACTAACACATCGGATTAAATCTAAGCTATTGAGTTTTGCGGAACGCTGATAAGCACAATACTTCTTTGTTTCCTTTTCACAGTATTTTTTACGTGGTTTATAATGACAGTACAATAGCTTGTATGTTTTTTTATCTATTATTTAGTTTTTTACTTCGTTGAACTTTAAAGAATTGGGGAATATTTCTAGTTAAAAATCGACGAAAATGTTATACTATTTTCTAAGGTAATAATGGTACTTAGAATGCATAGAAATAATTTTAAATGGATTTTACTGATTATCGTCTCCATCGGCGAAGATAATTTAATCATATAAGATTAGCTATTTGGGCGGCGCGTCGTCCTACTTGGAAATGCGTGTGCAAGATTTTGTTTTAACATTCCACCTCGAACACACGTTACGCCCTTTTTGAATGACGCAAATATCCTTAATATGAAATCACGTATTCGTCTTCACTTTGCTACTTTGCTATTTGGGGTCATTAAAAGTAAAAAACCAGATTACTTATATGACAAGTTAACCTGGCTTTCGTCTAGGTTTTACACCAGAGCCTCACTTTATCGCTTGGCATGTCCACGTCATAGGTCAGCAGCTTTTAGGGGAAGTTTCAGATACCTGGCTACTAAATGCTGGAATAATATCCCACCCCCTCTTAGAAGTTTAAAATCAGTTTCCAGCTTTAAATATAACTTTAAAAAATTTCTAATCACTAACCAAAAAGCTCCGTAGTTTCAGGATCTGAACCTCGTGCCACTCTTACTTTACTTAATTTTTTAACGGTTTTTTTTTACTAAATTTCCAATTATTACAAAAGTTTATACAACATATTTTAGTTTTAACATTTAGCTACATATTTCTCTAAACTAACTTAACTTCATTCTTTACTTTTAACATTAATTTAATTTTACTCTCATTAAACTGTGATGTATTTATTTTCATTTTATCACAATGGAACTGTGAAGGTCGCGAGCTCGTGCTCCCCCGTTACTCCTCGGTTCAGACAGAATACCAGCGCTCAGGGATACCTGTAGCACTTATGCTGAGTTTGAACCCTTTTACTACTGCGATACGTGGATGCAGAGTGCGGATAGTCTAAACTCTTTTTACCTTTTATTTAATGTACCTAACTACTTTGTATTTAACTGTATTTCTAATTGTATTCTTGTATTGTAGTAGTAAATAAAGCATTTATTCATTCATTCATTCATTCAAAACACAGTTATAAGTGAGTTCGAATCATTAAGACAATATAAATGATTATTTAGCCCCCAACAGAGGCATCATCAGGAGATATGCTCCACGGCAAAATCACATGCCACTCCCAAGCTTTAATATGAAAAGTTCATCACCTATAACAAGACCTATCAAGAAGTAGCTAAAAACACGTATAAAAGTTAATGCGAACCATTAAAATTCTAAAGCAGTCCCTAATGCAATACCTTTAAACACATTACTTGCTGATTCTTTGAAGTTGTATATTATTAACATTGGTATCGTTGTTGACATTATTTATTAAACCTGGACTAGAGCTGTCGATTCCTTTGTGTGATATCGATATATTGTCCATACTTTTGATTCAAGCTGTGATAGCCCAGCAATGACACCGTGCGAATCTTTCATATTTCAAATTCATCGTTTAAACCTTGGGCAGGCACCAATAAGTTTTTCTGTGAAAACTTATGTGTATAATTAATAATTGCAATTTATCACACGCTTTTCGGGGAAGGAAAACATCGTTACGTTGGTGGTTGGTGATATGTCGAGCTTTCCAATCCGTATTGGAGCAGTGTGCTAGGTCTGAGCTCCCAATCCTTCTATCTACAAACAAATAGAGGCCTTAGCCCATCAGTGGGATAGTAACATATCTCTTTCTTTGATTGTATTTGGACCCAATGTGACAGTTTCATCTGATGAACTGCGTTTTCTTTTCACTGCTCTCTTTTCAACGTTTGCTGGTCTCTTTTCTTTTTCTCTCCATTCGTCTAACTTGCCCTTTAGACAGCAAAGCTATGAAGAAATCATTATTTTCACATACAATTTTCGAATTATACAGTGTACACTAAAGTTTAAAAATAAAAAAGAAATAATAAATTCATTTGAATACAACGTAATTAACTTTCCGGTTATTGTGAAAGTTTTATTTCCATTCATGCAAAAAATGGACTTCCTTTTTTGGAATTACCACATACTCGTCCGCCAGGTGTATTAACAAATACCATAGCAAATAGCAAACAATAGGAAATCATTTAGATCCTGTAAAAATCTATGAAGCATGGGATATATACAGTGGACTAACCTGTCTGGTTATTGCTATGATATTAACAAAAATAGGAAATTTATATACAGGGTAAAGTAAAAAATGATTTCGAAATTTGAGATTACTTCTATATAAGCATATAACCATGATAACAGAATTATGTTATTGAAACAATAATATATAGAGGTATCCGGTTAAGTAGAATAGAACACCTTTCTTACTGATGTGTCTTAAAAGGCGACTAAGGTAAATAGACATCAGGCAAGGTAGTAAAATACGTAGTCAATCATGTGAAAACATGTTTATAACATGTTGTGCCCACCCCACTTATCCCACATAAGGGCAGGAGCTGATGAAACTAAATATACAATGACATTGTCAGGATGTCCAGTACAAAGGTTGCAAAAAAATTATATTCCCACCGCTGTCCAATAAATCTCTGTTTAATCTACTATAATTTTGGTTCTAACAAAATCACCATATTAAACTTACAACACACAAAAGTACTTATTATTTCAAACCAAGTACCGCATTTATTACCAGCGCGCGTGAACGTTTTGTAAATTTTATTAAACATCGACACCAGTTGATATGTACGGGCATCCTTATGGCGGATTAGCCATTCACAGCTTGCCATTTCCCCTGAATTATGCTGACAGTGACAATGAAATCAATCTATCAGAAACGCCCACCCAAGCTGTTGAAGGCAACACTTCGCAGAACGTCCGTCAAGCATAAACAAACTTCCATTATCAGGATTCCGTAGCTTCCACACATCAACGGAATGAAGTATCATTTGATCGGAATCCATCTAGAAATCTTGCGCAATGCCATAAATTCTCCGCTAATTAAACAGGCCGTCTGTTTGCGTCTAATTTATTCAATTATCGAGAATTATACGGCAATTGTAATTATTGCCAGTTAAAAGTTATTGTCATTATTTACTTCTTTGAATTCCTCAATAAAACAATTCTGCGCCTCCTTAAGAAAAGTGATGCAAGTTACAATTTTAAATTTATATTATTTTATATTGTTGTATTAGGGTATTTTAATCTTTCACTATTACTTTCATTATTTCAAATTCAAAATATTCTATATTCAGATAAACTTGTTAACAAGTGCTTTTGATACGTCACCTCTACTGCTGGTTCGGAAAGCTATTTCTACCGAGAAGAGCCAGCAAGAAACTCGACGGTTGCTCTTATCAGTATATAATTCTTATAACTAGTTACATTTAGTCATTACTGTCTCGTACGGGTCGAAGAGAGCTTATTATCTAAGTAATCCTCAACGGTATAGTAGGCTTACTGTATCAGCCTCTTATTAATTTATTTGATTTGAGTTCTTTTCTTGTCTTTTCTGTACCAGTGACATTCCGAACCAGTAGAACGAAATCCATTGAATCTAATTTTTTTAACATCTTTATTTAAGTTTCTTTGTTTTATTCTTTTATGGACCTTCTTAACACCGATTACTGCATAATTCAGTCCTAAAATAGTTTGAACTTCACATATTTGCATTTTAATTTGAAATTTTATTTGTATACTCATATGAGCTAAATTCACTTTTTCTGTACATAAGTCCAGAATTATAAAATAATAAATAAAAAACACTTTCATATAAAAATCAAGCATTATATAGAAATTACAAAGTCATCAAAAAATTCTGTTTTGGAGAAAGGCACATACCAAAGAGGAATTGTCGTGTACAAAATATATATTTGCTAATAAAGTATTCCATAGAGACGACCGATATATAAAATATGGTCGAATCCAAGACTTTGGATGTTCACAAAAAATTGCTTCAATTCCAACAAGGAAATCGGAATTTTTGACTTGACTTAGTATTTCTTAGGTGATCTGAAGAAGGAATCATTAAATTCTCTAAATACAGTGCGAATGTTTCTCTGGAAGTTTTCTTAGTTTTTTTCCACCGAACCCGAACACGAGAGTTGGTGCGGAATATAAATCGCGATGCACCAACGCATACTAATTGGGGGCCCGCGTGACATGCACAATGGCATAGTGGCGATGAATGCACGCAAAAACCTGGTGGCAAGTACGTGTCGACGGCTGACAGCCTGTTTCCGAATGCAACGGAACGCCGAATGAAGCTTAATATATCCTTCACAATTCACACGCCATACTAGCATGCTTAGTGCTAGTTTATTAACGTTCTCAATTGCGTTAGGGTAACGGCAATTTGTATGGCGCTGGAACGGTGGTCACTAGATGTCGCTGCTGCAGCGTCATACAAATTGACGCTAATGCGATCGGGTGCGTTAAAAAACTAATTAATAACATATTTACATAAAACCGTAATGTACTATTAACCTGAATCTTCTGAGAGAATTGTACTATCTTTTGGTAAAAAATATTAAGCAGATTTTGAGTAAATCGATCACATACAAACGGACAGCTTTTTGGGACTTTGTTTTATAACTCAAATTCAAAATATTCTTTATTGGAATAAACTTGTACACAAGTGCTTTTGAATCGTCAACTCTACTGCTGGCTCGGAAAGCTGTTCCTACCGAGAAGAACCGGCAAGAAACTCGGCGGTTGCTCTTTTAAAAATATGATTCTTAATACTATTTACATTTACTCATTACTGTTTTATACAGGTTCGAACAGTGCTATATCCACACATTCTTATCTTCTAAGTAATCCTCAACAGTATAGTACGTAGGCTTTCTGTATCAGCCTCTCTTTAACAATGTAATGGCAAAGCTAAAATTGATTGCGAAATTTTATTTTAAAATCTTATATCCAAACCCACAAACGACTTACGTGCTTTTGCAAGGCGCAAAGCAGAAGTCCCAAGCTTAAGTCGGTTCCTACTTTGTAATACGAGTAAATATAGTATAATAGTATGTAATAAGTATAGACACGTCATCCGTTGGCATCGTAAATATAAATCCAGTCTGTTTCAGATAACAACAAACTATTATTTGGTTGCGTTATGATAATTACGGCCTTTTGAGGCCCGAGTGAGACAAGTTATTGTCTCTCGTCTACAAAGGGCATTCATCGGGACCGTTTAAGGGCAGACAAAGGTCCGATCCCGGGATAAATATCGGATCCCGATCGTCAAATGTCGGGGAATGCATTTGGAGTTGATTCACATTAGGCGCTCAATTAAATTCTTCGAGGATAGTTCCATTGTAAGTAAAGTAAGTAATAATAAGACTGTGCCCATGGTTTCGCCTGTGCGGATATTAGTGTATCACAAAGGTTTTTTCGTATATCTCCTTATCTTTTACTCTATACTTTTCCTAGCTTGAAAGTCAGGGTCACTATTTGTCAGTGCAAATATAAGCCGAAATTAAGAAATCTTTTATAAGTAAATAAGTCTATGGATTAGGTTTTATCTATTGTTCGAAATGAAAGCCTCTTGAATTATAAATCTTGTATTTTATCTTGTATAATTTGTAAGAATTATAGTATTTCGTGAGTACTTAAGACAGTAGTAAGAGTTTTGTAAGAGGACGACGATGGCGGCTGTCAAACCGTGGAGCCCGCGACCCCCGCCCCGCTCGACATCGTTTTGTTTCTGCGTTAACATCTGTACAAACGAGTATTATAAAATAAAGTCTCAAAAGCTGTATGTCTGTATGTGATTTTCTTAAAATCTACTAAACGGATTTTTGTACGGTTTTTACTAAAAGATGTTGCAATTAATTCGGAAGGTTTACGTCAATAGTACATAACCGTTTTTTGTAAATTGAGTTAAAGAAGTCGCGCGGTTGTAAAAAAAACTCGCCTGCTGGGTGTAATCTACGTAAAGCAACAGAGATATTATACTATACCTTAGTCATGTACTAGAGAATTGTAGATCTACAATCTACAAAATATTTGGGGTAGCATGTCTCTATCTTTTATAATTAACTCATAATAACTAGTTTTATGTTCCTAATTTCAATTTGGTCAAAAAATTGTGACACAGATTTTCACGTGGGCGAAGCTGCTGGCACAGTTAGTGTCTAGTTAAGTTATTATAATATTATTATTAGTATTTAAAATAATTTATAGAAGTTACAATAAAATTACTTTGCTGTAATCCGCGTTTTTATTAAGAGAATATATGCAATGCTAAGTGTATGAAGCGGGCAACAATCACATACCACATACATGCAGGACAAGCCGCCACACGTATTACAAGACGCCACCAACACTCCATTCAAGCACTACACACATTCACTACCACAAACTCTACGATCAAACGATCGAAACGATCAGCCCGCAACCGAAGCATCATAGGGAGGGTAGGGAGGGTAGACTCCACGAACAAAAACGCCTGCTTCTATAAATCTTTTAAAAAAAACTAGTGATATACAATTCTCCCCGTGTGTTTCGACTTCTTTCGTCGTAGAGTGACATTGATTGACAGCCGGTCGGCGCAGACATGGTAATATCCCCGCTTACCATATAATAAGTCGCCGTGTATTGACGACTGCAACTGGCCGATTTGAAATTCACATCCACTGACATCCCGAGCTCGAATAGTCTGCGCTGACGTATATTATTCAACGGTGATGGACAACCAGACGTGTCTTAACAGGAAAAAGTTTACAAAAATTGCGAACCAGGTAAAAAGAAAAGTAAATTCAAAATATTCTTTATTCAATTAAACTTGTAAACAAGTAATTAGGCGTTACTTTGCGGAGTTCCATAATACAAAAGTAATAATAAAAGTATGCTAAACGGATAGGATAGCAAGGCAAAAGATGCATGTATTAATTGAAGCTAATAAAAATTTATAGAATTAGACGTTAGTTTGCGGAATTCCATAATACAAAAGTTATGATAATTTTTTAATTATATCACTACATAAGCTAATTAAAAAAAAATTAAAGAAAAATACTACTAATGAAATTTTTGTATTTCCGGTACCGGGAATCGAACCCGAGCCTCCTGGGTGAGAGCCAGGTATCCTAGCCACTAGACCATACCGGATGTTATGTTTAAAGAAAACAAAATGGGATAGTTTACGGAGATAAATCGGAGATAAGCCTAGCGAAGCGGTTTGAAACTACTAGTGTCTATACTAATATATAAAGCTGAAGAGTTTGTTTGATTGCTTGAACGCGCTAATCTCAGGAACTACTGGACCGATTTGAAAATTCTTTGAGTGTAAGATAGTCTATTTATCGAGCAAGGCTATAGACTATATAACATCACGCTAAGATAAAAAGGACAAACGCAGCAATGAAAAATATTGCGTTAACGGCAATCATTAATTTTAATTTTAATTAATTTAAAGCTTTCCTTGCGTGCGCTAAGTAAACAGTGAGAGTTATTCAAAAATATTTTATAATTAATTCACGATAACTACTTTTATGTTCAAAATTTCAATTCGGGAAAAGATTTGTAACACTGATTTCCATGCGGGCGAATCTCATGGCACAGTATTATATAAATCGATACTTTAACATCCTCCTGCCCTTATCTCACTCTCTGGGGTCGGCGCAACATGTTATAAACACGTTTTCACATGATTTGGCTGCGTATTTTACTACCAGACGTCAATTTACCTTAGTCACCTTTTACGACACTTCGGTAAGAAAGAGGATGGTCAATTCTGCTCGGCTGGATACCACACGGCGGAAAAATTAACATTGAAAAATAACATATTATTGTTTTTAATCTGGATTTTTTTCACATATCGCTCGTTAGTTTTAGAAGGTTGCCGACTCTTGTTCTAGACGCAACAGTAATTAGCAAATTCTAAGATATTATTAGCACATATCCCAATTAAACGTCAATTTCTTATCTCAGACAACGAAGTGTAACAGACGGAATTTCGACTCAAGTAATTTAATTCCATTATTATGATATGAATCTTCTTAATTTGTATATCTTAATTGGATACGATTAAAACAGGACGGCTTAATTATATAAAGGATGCACAGATTCATATTCAAAATATTCTTTATTCAAATAAACTTGTAAACAAGTGCTTTTGAATCGTCAACTCTACTGCTGATTCGGAAAGCTGTTCCTACCGAGAAGATCCAGCAAGAAACTCGGCGGTTGCTCTTTTAAAATATATCCTTATTACTAGTTACATTTAGTCATTACTGTATTGTACAAGGTCGAAGAGTAGCTATATCCACATATTCTTATCTTCTAAGTACTCCCCAACAGTATAGTAAGTAGGCTTTTTGAATCAGCCTCTTTTTAACAGTGTTTTTAAGCTGCTGTAATGGCAAAGCTGAAGTTGATTGCGGAATTTTATTATAGAATCTCATACCCAGTACCACAAACGATTTAAGTACTTTTGCAAGGCGCTAGGTGATGAACGATAGGTGATGTGCATACTTTGTCTATTATACACATCACCTATCGCTTTATAATTCTTTATATTTTTATGTACGAAAATTAAATTGCTTAAAATATACTGTGAATCAATTCAAAGTGTTCTATAAAAAAAATCATCTCCATCAACAAATGGTATTAAAATTCATCGTGAACGTTACAATAAAGAAAATTATTCGGAAACATGTATATATACAAAAAATAATAATAGAATTATTTTGCTATAATCCACGATAAATTAAAATAGAAAAAATATAGAATGCTAAATGTAGAGTAGACTATCCGTTTTTATACCTGAATCATGCAGGATTCGTAAAACACATGCACAATCTTATACCACCGCTACCACAATACACTAGCACTACACACGTTCACTATCACAAACTCAACAATCGTTTCACCCCGAAGCATTATCAGGAGATAGACTCCACGACAAAGCACAATGCTTTGTGAAAACGGATTTCTATTTTACTTATACTATTATGATCATAGCAAAATAATGTTATTATTACTTTTGTATTATGGATCTCCGCAAAGTAACGCCTAATTCTATAAATTATTTAAAGTCCCCAAAGGTGCTCTGTGTGTATGCGATCGATTTTCTCCAAATCTACTAGACCGATTTTTGTACAGTTTTTACTAAATGTTAGTTTAATGTAATGTTACTTCGAAATTTAACATCAGTCTTTAACAAACCAATATAATTCGCCGATATAAAGCCTAATATCTCTTTCTTAAATCATGTAACGTTTTTAAAACTAAAATACACAGGTGGTATTTAAGTTTAGAATTTACATTCGTTAACATATCTTAAAACAGACAGATAGATACTCTGTCAATTTGCCGAGCGTATAGAATTTAAATCGGGCGGCAAATACCTTACATTTGAATTTAATTTTAATCGATATCAAATTATGATGACTCTTAAACTAAGTAGTTACTAAAACGAGACTTTCTTGTCAAGAAACCTCCACCCATAAAATTTAAATAGTCACGTCTCAATTATTTGTTCAATCTTTGAATGCATTGTATTGAAGCACCTTCTTATACTTAATAACTTTAAATTCTTGAAACGTTTACCAAAAGTCAAATAATGATTTTTGTGCTCCTAAAGCCAAGGTTATTTGCAATAATCGAAACAAACGGTCAGTGCTCTTAACTGACTCGTTATATAAAATAAAAGAATTCTCCACCAGAAATTGCTTTAGAAATTAACAATTATAATTTCAATGTTACACATAAACTAAATCATGAATCTAATTAATATTATAATCCTCGCTTTAAATTATTCGAGTTAATTCAAATTCAAATCAAGATTAAGGTTTAATCAAATCATATTGCCAGCGGACAAGGTGTTAAAATAGAAATCAATGCAAATCCCAACCGTGACAAACGAGCGTCAAAAGTAATTTCAAAGTTGCACAATAGATGAACGGTTGATCAAATTCAATCGGTTGGTTATTTATTTCCCATTGTGAGTGCTACAATAGGCGGTAGTCAATAAGATCATGTCGGATATGAGCCGTGTGGTGATAGGAGATTAGATGTGGCGCGTCAGATGTCAAATCTAACTCAGATTTACGACTAAGCTCTATTCACAGCCGGTTTATTATACGGGGTTGCTTTTTGTAACCAGTGTTGCAAGAGTAAGGTTACATCTAAATTAATACCTTTAAGGGTTATGTTGAAATTTGATGTTCTATTTGAAGGGGCTTGAATATAAGTGTAACAAAAATTCTATCAGGATTTTTGATAAAGTTTTGAATAGATTTCAAAAAGAAATAAACATTTATAAATGTTTGTGTTGGATGTACGCTTCTTTTCTGAGAAACTCATAAATTTAAATTTGGCAGTTAGAACTCGCAATGTTTTGACAAGTTAAACATTACCTCACTATTTCGCTGTCATGGTTTTTGTCACGGAGGCAACTGGTTATGAATAATTTGGCTGAGAAAGTAATGTGTTGAAAGAAAATTGTTAAAATACCGAGGATCTAGAGTGTATTTGTTATAAAATGTGAATTAAGTTTAGGTCGACAAGCCATGTTGATTCGTCAACATTTTTAAATTATATATCAAGATCATGACTTGAATGTAGATTAGATTAGATCTAAATTAATACAATATCAAATGATGAAACTCAAAACTGTAGCAAACTAACAACCCTACGTCGCATATAATAATTGTGATCACGAAGCCAAACTGCTTTCAATATTTTAAATAAGTTTGCAATTGTCCTTGTTTCAGGAAAATCAATTAAAAAATAGAGAATTTTAGTACTTTTTCAAATTCTAAGGGAGATTTTTTATGGATAACCCGTTCTTAGTTCAGAGCACTAAATGATTTAAACGTATAATTTCATTAAAAAAAATTGATTTCATACGAATTGAATGAAATTTTTATAGTTTATAATGAGTTTTTTTCAACTTATTTTAAATTGAAATGAACTTTTCTCACTTCTGTTGGTTTCAGGAAATGCCAGAAAGAAAGAATCTTTTTGAAATATACTTATAAATCTTCTATTTTTAAACTCACAATAATATAGCATCTAATATTTCAACCCAATAATACCAATTAGTCAAACGAACATTTATAAGTTATTCAAATTAATCCTCCAAAATTGGGATACATCAAGTTACCTTTTACCAAAACGAGATAACGATGAGCGTTAACAGCTCACCAAACAGCAAAAATAAAGGACTAATTGAAACAGGAAACATAAAAAAAACATGTTCAAAACCGCCTTTGTGGACGGGCCATCTATTATCTAATCCCTAGCATGTTTACCGAGCGGTCAAATTTCATATCTGGCGGTGCCTTTGATCGTTCTTATTTTCATTATGTTCGGAAAGCTCTGAACCCGTGTTATTGTTATTCTATCTTTGAGGTGTGGCAGGCGTTTTTTGTTTGCTCTCGGCTGTAATTTATTTGGGACCTTCTTGTTTTGGCCGGTTACGTATGACCCTCTCCGGCTGTCAAGTCGTGCCGCCTGTGATGAATAAAATTGTATACGCCTACCAAAAACTTGAGAGTGTACTGTGTTTTTAATTTTGTATTTTGAATGGTGGTGATTATCTTTTACGCACTATGTTATATAAATGTAATCTAATACTTACAAATTTTAAGTATCATCTCTTTTATTTACAAAAGTAATAATAAAATTATTTTGCTATAATCCGCGATGAAGTAAAATAGAAAATATATATAATGCTAAATGTAGAGTGGACAATCGCTACATTTAGCATTATATATATTTTCTATTTTACTTCATCGCGGATTATAGCAAAATAATTTTATTATTACTTTTGTATTATGGATCTCCGCAAAGTAACGCCAAATTCTATAAATTCTTTTATTTACAGTAAGTAACCGCCTGTTACTCTCCCACTGCTGGGAATAGACCTCTTCTCTCCGTTTTTGGAGAGAAGGATTGGAGCTAAGACCTATCCGCTGCTCAAATGCGGATTGGTAGGTTACACATATCTCCATAATTCTTTAGAGGTATGCAGGTTTCCTCACGATATTTTCCTTCACCAAAAACCATGTGATAAATGTAATTATCGATTAGACACATAAGTTTTAACAGAGAAACACATTAGTATCGGCCCGGGTTTGAACCCGTGACCTTCACAAAAGAGTCACACGGTGTTACGGCTGGGCTATCACAGCTCTTTATTATTCACAGTAACGGGTATTATTTAACAGATGCTTAAACACGTGATTATTTTGATTTTTATGCCAAATTTCAAATCATTCGTTGTTTATTTTTTGTGTTCTTTGTAGAAACTTTAACATTCTCACACTCCCCTATAAAAGTGGAATTATGAAAAATCACTTTATAGCAAATGTGTACATAATAAAAAGAAACTAATGACCATATTTTATGTTTCCAGTGTTGATGACTCAGTCAAGCTTCGTATGTATAAATATAGATATTGTGTTGTTATTGAAATGTTTTTTATAGTATTTGTATGAATTAATATGATTTTGGTAAATTGAATTCAATAAAACTGGAAGCATGTCTTATGTTAAAAAATGTTTACTTAAATGGTCTTTTAATTCCACAAAGTCACAAAGACTGACAGTTCGAAATGTTTTTCCTAAAATACCATTGTTTTTGATATAATATATGGTAATGTATATGGTAATATATTGCAGTCTAGTGTATAGTTGAATTTAATACAAATTTTAGAATTTTTATAAATAAAACTTTAAATTATTGTAAATTTATGTTTAAAAAAACAATTTATATGACAATACTACGTTGGATATGGAAAGGATTTTCACTTTACATTTAGATTTTACATAGATTATTTCAAATTGCGGATTATATTCAAAATTGTATCGTTATTTTTGTATTGTAGAACTCCGCAAAATACCGTCTTATTCTATAAATTATTTATATAAACATTATAAGTGTGTCTTCGGATCGTTATCTAATGTCTTAAAAACCCGGATGGATTCCAAATTAATTGAAATACCTGATAATTTGAGAATAATAATAAATCTGATTGTAAGTATTGCAGTTATACGAGAAATATGTCTTTAAATACCAATATAAGAGCTCTTAGTAAGGTAAACTCTTGCTAACTGCTATAAAGAGTTGTTGCATACCAGATGGTCTCATTTTTCGACAATATCATACACATCATATACAATGAAAACGTTTACATATAATTCAAATTTAGGCAACAGCTCCAAAGATTTAATATGATATATATGATTAAGAAGAAATTATTATACACGGCGTTTCAGGGGTGGTAATTCAATCTAATAAGGTTTCAATTTTCAAGGTTTTATTTTTAGAAAACCTCGTTTTATCCTTGTTTCAGGCAATGACGTACTGCTACAATATAATTAGAATACGAAGGTAGATTTCACCATCATCTACAAGGTTATATTAGCTCAGATGAGACCTCAGGTGGTCCTGAAACCATCCCTTCTCCCTTTTTTCCAGTTTGTATTGTATGAGTTTAGCTCTGGCTCAAATACGCACTAATTGTAGGTCACTACACGTCATCTCTCGCGAGCGGCTCTGGCGCTACTGACGTGGTGCGCTTGACTGTGTGGATATTGATGTCTTTATGATATGTTTGTGTTTATGTATAAATATACGAAATAATCGCACATCCCATCCCAAATACACTATTGTGAGAATTCTAATCGCGTCTATTTCGTAACCTAAGTATAACTTCTTTAAATAAATACAGAGCAAAGCTCGGATATCCAGCTAATTTATCTTATATAAGCAAGTTCTAAACATTATCGACAGTAAATAGAAATCTCGATTCACAGCCATGAGTACTGACCGCGACTGGAAACATTAATTTGACTGATTTATGTTTTCCGTTACATACATTTAATCATTGATTGATTATACAGCTGCGGCGGACACTGCTTTATAAGGAATTAATGTCACTTTGCGCGCTATTTATGTTAATGCTTTAATGATTTGTACATGAAAATTACCAATGTTAATAACGTTGTCTTTTAATTATTGATTGCTTTTAACTTCATAATTATTAAGAACTATTTATAATTTAACATCAACGTTAAATAGTTGTCGATTCAAAAGTAATTTTATAATTATTTAGCTGTAATCCACAATTCACGAACTAAAGCATACTAATTTTATCATTCTCGAGTTTTGCTAAGTAACGCTTGCATCTATAAATTAATTTTCAATTTACTCAAATAATTGTAAAATTATTTTGCTGATTTACGTGATGAAAGAAGTATATTTGCCATTTGCCAATGAGAAGTTTTCAGTTGGTAGCTAACTAATCAGCTATAATCCAATACATGGTAACAGATATATTATAGAAGCGCCATGTAGTATCCGGCTGAGTAGAATAGACCCCCCCCCCCCCTTATTTCTTACCGACATGAGAACTCAAATTCACTTTAACTTTAATTATTAATGAGATTAACTTAAATTTTATCCAAATCAATATAAATATATACAAATAAATAAAATATATACAAATCCAAATTCAAATTCTTCTTTATTCAAATAAACTTGTCAACAAGCACTTTCGAATTGTCAACTCCACTGTTGGTTCGTAAGATCGCTCTTACAGAGGAGAGCCATTACGCAAATTCAGATGCTCTATTAAAAAAAAAATATAACTCGTTAATATTTACATATTTGGTCAAAGCTATATTTATAAAGCTTGGAAAGTAATTAAATCCACGCATAGGTATTTATTTAGATAATCCTCAATAGTATACTAGGTTTTCTGAGCTTCTTTTTAATAGTTATTTTAAGCTGTTTTTAAGACAGAGCTAGAAACTATAGACAAACTGAAGTAAACGTTATAGGAGTCGAGTCGTAAAGCAAAGGCGAGGAATTAGAATAGAGAACATAGGTTCTTAGCTGAAATAACATATAGACCCTACTAATCTAATTAGAGATGTGGACCGATTCACTGGAGAGTTAGTAACTACCTGCGACGCGGTTATACTTGTGACGACGATTTTGTTTAAAATAGCCATAGACGAAAATCTTGTTTTCTTGGTTTCCACTTTACACAAAATTTCATACAATTTTTTTAAGATCACACGTTGGATCAGTAACTTTCCTGTTTATAATTTGAATAGCTTATAATAGTAAAAAAAAATTATAAAATTAAAAAAAAAAAAGTGTTTATATCACAGAAGGTATTTATGCATTGTATTAACTTATTAAGATTTAATAGTTTTTTTGTACATCATGCGATTCTAAATTTAATAAGGAATTGTATTAAAACATAAGTTTTTCCTTGTCCGTTATGTAAAGGTACTAAATCAGCTCTACTCATTTCTTGTTCTTTAATGTCTGACTCGGCGGCTACCGGTTTTTAGCTTCTGATTGACGGCTGTCGGCTTCGCTTAAAGCCCTACAAACTTATCAGTACCCTTCATATAACACTTAAACCTTTCCAATAGAGATGAGTTTGCCTCGAACGGATTACATCAAAGTTTCTTGGTATCGGCATTAACCGCGGCGCCGGTCGACATGCCTAGAACTTGAGTATCATCCACTTATTCATTTCTGGTTTCTATTAACTTTTAATCATAATCTGGACTTTAAATACTTACTTTTGGGAACATTTCTGTTGCCCATAAAGATTAATTATTACTGGTTACTGAATATATCACGGCTTTAATGAGATTTGATGTTAATTTCGTCACTCCGAAGTCGTCGGTTGGGTTTGTAATTTGATATGAGAACACGACATAATTCTTATTGACACGATTGATATAAGTACCTAGATATAGATTCTGTATCTTCTCTCATTGCTGAATAAATTATTAATATGACTGTATAAATAGTGTTTTAGTTTTTGTGTGTTCAATAAGGTATTTTACGCGAGATATTTTCGTCCAAATATTCAGTTCTGAAAGACCTTAATCCTTGAAAATTGATTGCAAATTGTTGGCCTCATAATAAAGCTCAAAATATGTCAGCTGGCAATGAAAAGAGCTCACATTATCTAGGCATGATCAAATCAGAATGAGGAGTTTCATAGAAGAACCAATTACATACAAAGCCCAATGGGTAGCGAGGCAAGACTGGCAATGGTCATAAATTGTTGGTCATTGCCTTAAGATTGTAAAATGGCAACCTGGCACCTGAATAGTCATTTTAGGTAGACCCCAAACTACACGCGAGGAGTCACTGGATCCAGAAGGCACAAGGTCAATATTCGTGGTGCCAATTCCTTTAAAGCGACTTTTGTCTAAGAAAGAGAGAGAATAAAGAGATCAAGTTGTTTTTAGTTTTACAAAAATTTGGAAAAAATACTGGTCCTACTATTTCCATGGAAATAAAAGTTTGAGCTTAATATGGCTTATAAATGTAATTCTCTGGACATAAGCATCTCGATGTTTTAACCTGTGAGAAGTTTTAAATATCATTTCGAATACACAAGTTTTTTTTAACAAAACTCATAGGCGCTCATCTGGAACTATCCCAAATTTTAGGTCAGGCATTGGTTGCCTGGTTGTGGTTGATGGTTGTACCATCATGACGTTTTTGCGAGCTGTGTTTATCTACAATTTTTACTCGTATCTAAAGATACATTTCTGGTAACAATATAAAAAATGGCCTTTCATTTTTCCACTCCAGCCAGATCTCACCGTGTTTATCTATACATTGCTAGGACCATTTGTCTTCGCCGTCTTCTAAATATTGCTCATTGTCTTTGAATAATTTTGTTAATAAATTCCACCAGTCAAAACCTTGAGGCGCTTGAGCAATCTCTTTTGTTTATCAGCCACTCCCGGAGGTGATTTATTTTGGGTTTTGTTGAGCACTCATAGATTAGAAATGTTACTGATGACGTTTTTATTTTCTCTTATATGAGCTAGTTATAGTCGGTTAACGCATCTACTGCCTTTTGTTGTATATTTAACCCGGCGATAATAAAATTTAATTTTGTCGATCAATTTTTAAATAATTATTTACAAATGTGTGGGGGTTCTTAATTTTAGTTCCATGAAATTCTTACGATGGCGTTCGGCTTAGTATTGTTTAAGTATTTTGTAATTATATTTGAGTAAATGTGGCTTATAATTAATTTTTTTTTTAACTTTTGTACTTTCATGCATTTATGTTCTTTCCGTTTGAATAAGAGATTATTAAATGTATAAATAATTAATGCATAGATACATATTTCATTTGCATATGTATGTGTAATGTTAGATTTTCTTTAATTAATTATTAACCTAAAGATTTATTAACCTCTAGTTATAAGCTATACCTATGATTTAATTTTAAATGACGCTCTCATCAGGATATTGGTTTAGAATGCGATTTTTGTAATATCATGTCTGTTTGTCTGTCTATCTTTGTTATGTTTTTACGACTAAATAGCTGGATAATCGACAATATTAATGAAATTTGGTAAAATAAAATCATGTATGTATACCCTAGTCCAGAATAAAATAAAAATATTTCCATTTTTTATAGTATTAGAAATATTTTTATTTTAAAATACACTCTATGTTAACAGTCAAGTTGATACAATAAAGTTAGTTTAAATTAAATTTTGGGTTATAAAAGTGTGCATTTGTTCAAGATTCTCCGCTCTGACAGGCATTTGCAAAAATAGCCTGTGAGGATTTCAACCATACATTCATAATTTATGAGTCGAGTTTTGCATTAAAATACGTGTTGGTTTTATAAAACATTAACGACATGATCTTTTAATTGAATTCTCCTGTACTCAAAAACAGCTGAGAGTGAGTCAAAGCTTCAACAAAGAAACACCAGCTGAAATTGACGAGCCTAATTATTCTTCATTAGCAACATTCGTGTGGGAGGGAGGGACATACAGACTGATCATTTGTCTCTCGCTTCGTAAAACTCTCATGCTAGCAAGTTAATATAGCCGTGTGGTATCTGGCTGAGAAGAATAGACCAACCTCATTTCTTACCGATGTATCCTAAAAGGCGACTAAGGTAAGTTTACCACCGTGTGGTATCCAGTTTAGTAGAATATACCATCCTCTTTCTTACTGAGGTGTCGTAAAATACGACTGAGGTAAGTTGACGTCAGGCAGGCGGCCGGTTGTAAAAACGCAGCCACATCATGTGACAACATGTTTATAACATGTTGTGCCGACCCCACCTAGAGTGGGATTAGGACAGGAAGATGATGGTAGCAAGTTAATAATCTCTTTAAAAAAATTGTGTATAAGAATATACATAATTATAAAAAGATTTGCGATGTATATAATAGACAAAGTAGACACCGACATAAGCTTGCGGCTTCGGCTTTGCGCCTTGCAAAAGTAAGTCATTTATGGGTTTGGGTGTTAGATTAAATAAAAAAATCCGCAATCAATTTTAGTTTTGCCATTACAGCAATTTAAAAACACTATTAATAAAGGCTAATAAATAAATTGTTTATTTAAATGATAAGAATGCGTGGACATAGCTACTCTTCGACCCTGTATAATAGTAAAAGTGATAAGAATTATATTTTCAAAAGAGCCACTGTCGAGATTCTTGCTGGCTCTTCTCGGTAGGAACAGCTTTCCGAACCAGCAGTAAAAAAAATTTCAAATTCAAAAGCACTTGTTTACAATATTATTTGAATAAAGAATATTTTGAATTTGAATGAATTGTTATAAATGAAATGTTATTAAAATTAATGAATATCTTTTAAAGTAATTATTTGATTCATACGGTGTAAAAGACATTTTGATCTATATTAAATGGCAAAACTAAGTGTTCTGCTGAATAGAATAAGAATAGACCTATATCATTTCTTACCGAGGTGTCGTAAGAGGTGACTAAGGTTAGTTGATCCACAGTGTGGTATATAGCTGAGTAGAATAAGCCGACTTAATTTCTTACCGAGGTGTCGTAAAAGGCGACTAAGGTAAGTTGACGTCAGGCAGGCGGCCGGTCGTAAAATACGTAGCCAAATCATGTGATATGCTTATAACACGTGCCGACCCCTCTTAGAGTGGGATAATGGCACAATGGACAACAATGAGTAATTTTCACGGTATTTATCGATTAAAGTGTAATTTACCTTTGTTTGACAGCTGTGATGGCCTAGCGGTGCGACCGTGTGAATCTCTAAAGATGATCATGGGTTCAAACCCGGGCAGACACCAATGAGTTTTTCTATTAAAACTTATGTGTCTAATTGATAATTGCAATTTATCACACGCTTTTCGGTGAAGGAAAACATCGTGAGGGAACCTGCATATCTCTAGAGAATTCTGGAGATATGTGTAACCTACCAATCCGCATTGGAGCAGCGTGGTAGTTCTTAGCTCCAATCCTTCTCTCTTATAACGGAGAGAAGAGGCCTATTCCCAGCAGTGGGATAATAACAGGCCGCTACTACTACTTACCTTTGTTTATTTCTATTATGTGTTCATAGTAAACCTGAAAGAGTTATTTCAAACATTTTAAAAATTATTATCGCCCAACAAGATTGTTATCGTCGCATAGTATTAATTATAATTTATTAGAATGACCATGTAAACACGATATGGCCTAGCAATTTGACGTTGTAAAAATGTAAATTAAACATAACTCATATGAAATATTTGACAATGTTTTTACGTAATTTATAGAATAAGTCGTTACTTTGCGGAGATCCATAATACAACAGTATTAATACAATTATTTTGCTATATTCCGCGATAAGGTAAAATAAAAAAAATATATAATGCTAAATGTAGAGTAGTTAACGTTTTCATACCTGATATATGCAGGATTCTATGAATATGGATGACTATGAACACAACAGAAATAAATGAGTGGAAATTAATCGTTACTCGATTAAACTGTAAAAATTATTCATTATTCTCCTGCCCTTATCCCACTGTAAGAGGGTTCGGCACATGTTATAAACATGTTGTAATATGATTTAGCTACCTATTTTACGACCGGCCGCCTGCCTGACGTCAGCTTACCTTAGTCACCTTTTACAACACCTCTGTTGGAAATGAATGAGGGCTGTTCTACTCAGCCGGATACCACACGGCGTGTCAACTTACCTTAGTCACCTTTCACGACACGTTGGTAAGAAATGAAGGTGGCCTATTCTACTCAGCTGGATACCACATGGCGGGTCAACTTATCTTCGCCGCTATTTATGACACCTCGGTAAGAAATGAGGGTGGTATATTCTACTCAGCCGGATACTACACGACACTTACCTTAGTCGCCTCTTGTATAATAATTAGTAGGTTGACCGAGCGACCGAGTAATTTTTTTAAATAAAAAAAAAACTTAAAAAAAAGAAAAAAATAATTGGGTTGCTGGGGCTCGATCCTAGGTCGATCGTTCGATTTTCATTTCAGATACAACCCGTTCCCCGAATAAGCTAAGCTGACTTAACAGATTTCGGCAAAAATAGTGTTTAATATATTCAATTGTATTTTTAATGCCCCGAAACAGAGATAAAATGTTTTTTTTTTTAAATAAAACCTAGCTATATCGATTGCCCTAACCTCCTGTATACTGCTTTTCAGGAAAATCGTTGGAGCCGTTTCCGAGATTCCAAAAAAATAAACATATGTATACAAGATTAACTCATTGAAATATTAAAGATTAAACACAAAACTAGTTATAGCCATAAACAGTGTGGATACAAAACAAAAAAAAAGCCCACAAGCTCGTTATACGGTGCTCATATCAAAAAGTGTCAAATTAATTGACAGCACGTACAAGTGACATGTGCGTCGGGCGTTTTGAATGTAAAATAAAATTAATTATACAATCAATCAGACGTGACAGGGTCGCAAAGGTGTTTCGTTTCGCGCGGCCAAATACCAATCAACTTTATGCCAAGCCAAGCGTGACCGGCGGCTTCGGCTTTGAGGTCGTTTGAACTAGTGATTTTATCGTCCAGAGATTCTCAAACTATATACAAGTAACCCCTTTTTATAATGAACTTATATTTTAGATCAATAATCAATAGTATCAAATATCAAAATATACAAGGCATATCAAACCTAAAATGATTTATTTATTTTTGAATTAACTAACTGTGCCATTTTATTACAATACAAACGTATTTTAACGTATTTCATTGAGATTTTGTGCATAAAATTAGTTTACCATAAGCGACAGAGACATGCTGTCGCGGACTTTTTTGTAGAACTACAATTCTCTAGAACATTACTTTAGTGTATTTCTGTTGGTTTGCGCGGCGCATGCGACTAAAACTGCGTTATCTCTTCAACAAAATTTACAAAAATAGTTATAAAAATCGTACCAAAAAACCGTTCAGTATTTAGAGATATTACATACAAACAGACAGCTAACGTGTTAAAAAATTATCGATCTACAAAAATATTACAAAAAAGTCCGCGACAGCATGTCTCTATCTCCTATGGTTAACTCACAATAGCTACTTTTATGTTCAAAATTTTAAGTATAGAAAAAATTTGTGACTCACTGATTTTTACGCGGGTAAAGCTTCTAGCGCGTCTACTTGAGTAAGTCGACTGTTGTATAATTTATTTGAATGATATAAGAATCATGATCGCAATTCGTGGATATTTTAACAACCTGATTTGCTACACTTCGATCGAGTCACATAAAAATTTTCGCTTAACGTTCAAGGTGAGAACGGAGTTTAAATAAGAAGAAATTTTTATGTCCGTCCGTCATTTCACGCACATTTAACATTAATTCGTATACATCTTACGTTTATTCGTCCATTAAGTTAATGCAACGTATCTTCTGTAATAAACATTTTTTGTTATATCGGTCTCTCATCACACATTAAGACAATATTAATTTTCATCGACGTTTCACCACCGAGCAGCCATGAATATTTATGCCGATAAATGTGATATTGTCGTTTAAGATATTTAGGGGTCCCTTGACGAATATGTAAATTGATTTCGTTCCCAGTATAAGATGGCATTTATATTTTCAAAATTTTCATCACAAATTTGGTCTCGTGTCTCTAGCAGATTTGCACATTTGCATATTTTTCAAATATATTTTTTTTAATATATGGGAGAATAACATTCACGACTGTCCGTTGCAAATAACTTAATACCGGTGTTATGGATGACAGAGAACTGGTAAATATATAAGTAAGTAGTAAGTAGCGGCCTGTTACTATCCCACTGCTGAGAATAGGCCTCTTCTCTCCGTTTTTGGAAAGAAGGTTTGGAGCTTAGACCTACCACGCTGCTCCAATGCGGATTGGTAGGTTACACATATCTCCAGAATTCTCTAAAGCGTGTGATAAATTGCAATTATCAATTAGACACATAGGTTTTAACAGAAAAACTCATTGGTGTCTGCCCGGGTTTGAACCCGTGACCTCCTCGAAAGAGTCGCACGGTGTTACCGCTGGGCTACCACAGCTTCTTATATACATATATTATTTAAATACATACACCCAGACTAGAAAAATCAACAAATTATTTTTAGAAAATTTTTAGAGTTTTAGCGGGAATCAAACCTGCGACCAGTGTAGCTGAAGGTAGGGTCACTGCCAACTGCGCTTACGGGCCAGTTGATCTTTGAATATATCTTTACTAAAAGGTACGTTTAGAGATAGCCAATCAATTTTAGTTTATTATCATTTTAATGTGCCATTATTCGAGTCCATACGGGGTACTTATTCATGAGCTCGTTACACTCCGTTATCGCGCCTTCTAACTCTAAATTAAACTATACTCTTAAATAGTCTAACTAGAAACTAGTTGGCTAAAGCCTGATAGAAATAGACGTCAGTATAGCCAGTTACTACACATAAACTATGAATACTACTCACAATAGTTTAAATTTAATAATTCCTAATCCTAATTTTTTTACTTTAACTTATAGTATGCTGAACCCTTCACGAAATAATACGCACTATAGCTTAACATGTATAAGCCGGCTATCAAATCATCATTACTATAAAATCCAATTAAATATAGGCATTAACGTTAATTTATACCGTGTCATATGATATCTTTAACATAATTTCAACATATCCTAAAGTTTTGCGATCGGAAATCGCAGTCGTATTTAAACACGCATGTTTAATGTCAGCCGTCGGAATTACGGCGAAACGTGAAAGGAAGTTAAGGAATCCAACTCAAGTTTCAAGTGATTATTTATCGACAATGTTTGCGCAGATGTGGATTTTATCGGAAATGTTTACGACGTGTTAAATAATGTATGAAAAACTAAGTTTGGGCGAATAAATGTTATAGCCATTAAGTTTTAATCGATCAACCTTTTTATGTTAAAAAACAAAAACATAAAAGTTTGTTAAAAAACAAAATATATAAATATATAATACATTTACACACACGGCCGTCCGTCCCTGAAGTAAGTAACTTAATACTTGTGTTATGGTAGACAGACAACTGGTAAATATATACATACATACTAGCTTTTTCCCGCGACTTCGTTCGCGTGAACTGATGTCACCTGATAGGTTGATAATAGGTGGCGCTTTTCAATGTCAACCTCTTCCTGTAGAATAAACAGGATTTCTATAGCCTATAATATGTTATTCCGGTGTATAAGGAATAATTGTGCCGAATTTCATCGATATTGGTTCAGAAATGCTTTTAGAAATTGTTCGGCGAGAATTGAACCTCGAGACTTGACAATTTATTGCAAAAATAGTGTTTTATATTCAATGTACATTTTAGTATTTTTAAATGCCCAAAAACAGGATATATAAACGACTTTTTTTTAATAAAACCCAGCTAGATCGATTTTAATCACCCAAACCACCACCTAAATGCTGAATTTAAGGAAAATCGTTGGGGCCGTTTCCGAGATTCAGATAATATATTTATATATATACATACAAGATTAACTCATTCAATATTGAACTCCTTTAAATATTAAAGATATGTGTATATTTGTATTTAAATATGTATTTAAAAAATATATAAGTATATATTCACCAGTTGTGTGTCACTCGTAATACAAGTATTAAGTTACTTACTTTGGGGACGGACAACCGTGTGTGTAAGTGTCCCATATATTTATTTATTTATTTAAGATAATAAATAATAAAAAGAAGTTAAAACAAAGATACAAGTATTGATTTAACTATAATCTTGTGACCGTATTCGTTTAGGTAGCAATTCGCAGACGGAATATCTGAGAGCTATCCATTATTCAACGATGCCGCTTTCTTGTAATTATTTCTTGGGAGCTCGTAGTTTGGTCGGGTCTGAATTGATTTGCACTAATCACCAGACCGCGGGTGTGGCTTTTGGGAACTTCTTCGTACTCATATTTTTTGGTGTCACGCTGCGATTCCAAATAACTGTTTTGAATAGAGATTGTGTGTGTTCTAATATAGTTTACTTTTGCGGTTTGTGTTGTGTTTTCGAACTATGCATTTATCAAATATTGGCGCTGTTTTGTTGTCTAGTTTTATTGAGTTATTAAGTTGATTATTGATGGCTAACATCACTTCACAATTGTCAGCAAAAAATTGTCTTTTCTACTTAATGTAAATTTGCCCGAAAACAGGGATAAAACGACAATCACTACATATTATAAAACAAAGTCGCATTCTTTGTCCATATGTACTATGTACGCATAAAACTTTAAAACTACGCAACTGATTTTGATGCGGTTTTTTTTAATAGATAGAGTGATTCCAAAGGAAGGTTTGTACGTATAATAACATTCAATACGGAGTAAAGAAATACTGTAATTTTTGAGGTTTCTGTAAATAATTACATATTTTTCCGCTTACATTGCAAACGCAGGCTAAACCCTACGAGATTTTATCAAAATAATGTACTAAGTACTTGTAGCCCTTGAAAAGGTCTACAGAAAAGTCCGCGATGGTATATATCTATCTCTTATGGATAACCCACTATAGCATTTTTGTCATTTACTTTTTACGAAAAATAATGCCTAATGTTCAAAGTATTTTTTATACAATACAGCATTAATCCTTATCCAATTAAGTACCTTAAATAAATAGTTGATTTAATATAGATCAATATGGCCGTTTACAGCATGTAATTTAAGTGAACATTTTCGGAGATATTACAGATTTAAAATGCTTAAAAATGCTATACAGTACAACAAAACTATGTTTGATGCATACTTTTTATATCATTGATTAGGTATCCCTTATTTTATATTTTTGTTGAACAAGTCAATAAAATACCACAAAACTATGTTGGATGCAAACTATTATTTTGTATAAGCAAGTGATATACATATAGCGTGTATTAAGTTAGTTCATAAGTAGGTTTGCCATCTGTCTAAATTTTTAAGGACTGTCTCCGTTTTTTCATCCCGATGTCCCGAAGAGATTATTAAGTTTCGATTGTAAGTACGCAATGTACTAAAGACGACATCGAGGCTTCTAGTCTCACTCCTTATGACGTAATGATTAGTCTAAGTTGACTGGCCCGTTGGGGCAGTGACCCTTCAGTGCAAAAAAATACAATTTGTTGGTTTGTAGTTGTTTGTACTCACTTTCGCTTGTGCTTGTGTGTGCTGTTGGTGATAGTGTCTTGTAATACGTGCTGTAACTAATTCCGCATGTATGAGGTATGAGAAAGATTTTGCTTCCTACACTTAGTATTACATAGATTTTCTCAACAAACGCAGACTATAGCAATTCTATCACAACTTTCTACTATGGAATTCTATATTTGCAGACTGTGTCATATAATTCTGCTGACCTTATCCTACTCTAAATGGGTTCGGCACAACATGTTATAAACATGTTATCGCATGATTTGGCCAGGTATTTTAGGACCGGCCGGATAAAATGAGGCTGCTTTTACGACAGCCAGATTTGTAGATTTTGTCATTTTATTTGCATTGAATAATGAAATCACAAAATTTGCGTTTTATGGACACTCCATGCTAGAGCGTCCCGACAGAAACCCAAATATGGTAACCCTATACATAAATATTTGCACCTTGACTTTATTCCACGAACCTAATAAAACGAATTTATAGAACATTAGCTTGATTAATAGAATGCTTATGAAACTATAATTACCATTTACAAATAACGCAATTGCTAATTTACTTGATTAACGATATTTTTTTTGTGGACGCGAACTGGCATTTACTGCGGAATAAGTACTCAATAATATATTTCTGTACATGGTCTTCGTTAATTTATACGTGAATAATTAACCTTTTTAATTTGTATTGGACGATTAAGCCTTAAATAGCAGTCTAATTAGTATTTGAATAAACACGAAGTGACTGCGTTGTGTTGCGTTCATTTCTATATTTCGGAAACACATAAAATGCCTAATTATAAGAATTTTTCGGCAAGAGATCATATATAATTGCTTTCTTTATGTGTTCTTTATGAGCTAGTTTCAATGATTTTGCATTTAGCCGTAAAACGTAACAGATATAAAGAATTTCGGATTTATAATAATTAATATGTTTCGTGAAATGCTGGGCCCGTTAAATTATAAAGTACAAAGAACACAAAGATAGTTTGTGCTTGAATTAAAAACACAGTGTATGTAGCAGTTCTCGTTCTTTATATACTACCTAGGCATAGGGTTTATCCAAATGGTTAGGTCCAGGTATCCACTTCACTGATAAAGTAATTTCACTTTGTTTTCGATTACACAGGGCACAGTTTGTCTGTCAAGCACGTTAGACACAACAGAATAATTGAAAGTAAAAATGTAGCAATCAGAACTCCTTAGGGCATATAGTCATTCTCATTCATCATCATTATCTTCCTGCCCTTATCCCACTCTAAGTGGTATCGGCACAACATGTTATAAACATATTGTCACATGATTTGACTGCGAATCTTACGACCGGCCGCCTACCTGACATCAACTTACCTTAGTCGCCTTCTACGACACCTCGGTAATAAATGAGGTTGGTACTATTCTATTCAGCCGGATACCACACGGCGTAGGGCATAGAGTAGGTATAAAAAATATAAATTATGTTAGCATTATTTGGTAAATGAATAGTATGTATTTTGTAGAATGACATCGTATAAATTACAAGACATGACAAGGCAAGGGTATTCTATGGAAAAACTGAATTGTAAGCTTAGGCGGTAACATATACGAAACAAATAACTATCCAGTCAATGTGTCTGTCACTGCCAACAAGTACTTTATGTGACGAACAATTATGCGACATCTGTATAAAACCTCATTAGGGTAATAAAGTACGTCTTTCGTGGAAAAGACTCTACGCCTGTAGAATAACATTCCATTGGAAAGTTTTGTTACGCCTCAAAAAATTTATTAAAAGTCATCCTAGCTTATGTTCTTTTTATTCTTATTCAACTTATAGACTTCCTATGCTGGTAATAAGTATTTTAAGAAAACATCGTGAGGAAACCTGCATATGTCTAGGGAATTCTGGGGATATGTGTAACCAGCCCGCATTGGAGGAGCGTGGTAGGTCTTACCTCCAATCCTTCTCTCCAAAAACGGAGAGAAGAGCCCTATTCTCAGCAATGGTAGAGTAACAGGTCGCTACTTACTTACTATGACAAATAAATACAAGAAAACAACTGTGTTTAATTAACAATTAAAACTGTCGTGGCTTGAACCATCTAAATACCAGTTGATCAGGTCTCATTTAGCATGAGCATGGGTGTAAAAACGGCTGCGCGGTGGGCGCAGTCGTGCGTCATAATTTTGACAGGTCGCCTGACAGGTCGTCTGACAGGCCGTCTGACAGGCGGCTGACAGGCGGCTGACAGGCGGCTGACAGGCGCTCGGCGCGCCCGGCCGTCCGGATTAGTCGCCTGATGGATTAATTTGTACCGGGCCGGTATCAAATGGATTTCGCTTTAGCTGATGGATTTTTTGTATAATTATTTTGGATCTGCGTGCTGTTTTTGGTTATCTCAGCGCGTGATGATACAAGAAACACGTAACGCGCTCGTCGCTAAAACAGACTCGTATATATCGCCATATCACCTTAAACACTGATTCATAAAGCTTATTTATTATACAGCTGAGGACTATGTTGATGATAAGAAATAAATAAATAAATATATGGGACACTTACACACACGGTCATCCATCCCCAAAGTAAGTAACTTAATACTTGTGTTATGGTAGACAGACAACTGGTGAATATATACTAATGTATTTTTAAATACATACTTAAATACAAATATACACCCAGGCTGAAAGACCAACATATTCATTTATATAAAATGTTGCCCTCAGCGGGATACGAACCCGCGAACCGTGGAGCTGAAGGCAGGGTCACTACCCTCTGCGCCAACGGGCCAGTCAACTACCAGTTGAGGACTATGTTGATGATAAGAAAGCTTGGATTTAAATTGCTTCCAGCTACGCACTAGTTTATATTATAATTATTTTTAATTTATTAATTTAAAATACAATATTGTAAAACTTAATTTTGAAAAGAGTGACCGCCGAGTTTCTTGCCGGTTCTTCTCGGTAAGAGCACCTTTCCGAACCAGTAGTATCTTCATTGTAATTGAACGATTCGAAGATGCTTGTAAAAGCCAATTTGAATAAAGAATTATTTGAATTTGATTTTGAATATCCGAAGAATAAAGTTACATCTCCCATGTGCATGCATAGGAAATATGACTTTATTCTTTGGATATGGCGATATAACTAGATATGCATGCGGCTTTGCCCACGTGTAAATCAGAATCGAAATTGTCACAGAGGACAATTTTGCTCTGTATCAAATATTGACACTAATGCGACTATCCGACTGAGTACAATAAACCACTGAGGTGTCGGAAATGGCGACTAAAGTAAGTCGAAACGCTGTGTGGTATCCGGTTGAGTAGAGTAGACCATCCTCATTTCTTAGCGAGGCATCGTAAAAGGCGACTAATCTAAGTTGACCCGCCGCGGTAAGCTTCACATATCCCCAGAATTCTTTAGAGATATGCAGGTTTCCTCACGATATTTTCCTTCACCGAAAACCGTGTGACAAATTGCACTTCTAAAGCAATGTAATTGAACCTGTGATCCCGTTGATAGACTTGCACGATCAAACTGCTGGGCTATCACAGTTGTAACTTAATATACAGAAATATGTTTTCAAGGAATATTTTAAAAATGCGCATATCTAACCGCAAATATTACCATATAAATGTCAGTTGGTGCACATAATTATAAATGTGATGTAAATGTATACAAGAACGCATAATATACAATTATGTATGTATTTAAATTAAAATTCAAATTGTTCTTTATTCAAGAAACTTGTAAACAAGTGCTTTTGAATCGTCAGCTCTACTGCTGGACCGGAAAGCTGTTCCTACCGAGAAGAGCCAGCAAGAAACTCGGCGGTTGCTCTTTTATAAAATTCATAATTATAAAATATATTAAAAAGTGTGTATTTTTTGTTTATTTATTAAATGTAGAATATACGCCGTGTCGTATCCGGCTGAATAGAATAGTACCACCCTCAATTCTTACAGAGGTGTCGTTAAAGGCGACTAAGGAAAGTCGACCCGCTGTGTGGTATCCGGCTGAGTAGAATAGACCAACCTCATTTCTTACCGAGGTGTCGTGAAAGGCGACTGAGATAAGTTGACGTCAGGCAGGCAGCCGGTCGCAAAAACGCAGCCAAAAATAAATATTAACAAGCCGTGCGGTATCCGAAAGAGTAGAATAGACCACCCTCATTTCTTACTGAGGTGACGTAAAAGGCGACTAAGGTAAGTTGACCCACCGTATGGTATCCGGCTGAGTAGAATAGACCAACCTCATTTCTTACCGAGGTGTCGTGAAAGGCGACTGAGATAAGTTGACGTCAGGCAGGCAGCCGGTCGCAAAAACGCAGCCAAATCATGTGACAGCATGTTTATAACATTTTGTGCCTATCCCACTTAGAGTGGGATAAGGGCAGGAGGATGATGATGATTAAATGTAGAATATAATATATTTTTCAAAATTGTTGAAGTATTTATGAATGACGTCTTTTGTCATACTTACATGTTTTTTTTATTTTATTTTTAGTTTAACCGTGACAGCTATCCTGGCTACAGCTGACAGTGTTGTGTGACAAAATTTTGTCGTTGTTGTTATACTGAGCTGTTTGCCATTTTCCTCTTTCTGTGCTATCCAGTATATGTTTGTATCCAGCTGAGTAGAATAGACTCTATTCTACTCAGCCGAATACCACACGGCTAAACGGTTGTCTTTCTTTTATAATCCTACTAATATTATAAATGCGAAAATTTGACATTATGGATGTATGTTTGTTACTCTTTGACGGTGAATCCGCTGAACCAATATCGATGAAATTTGGCACAATTATTCCTTATATACCGGAATAACATATAGGCTACAGAAATCCTGTTAATTCAACAGGAATAGAATGGCATTGAAAAGCGACATCTAGTATCGATCTATCACAGGACAACAGTCCACGCGAATAAAGTCGCGGGTAAAAGCTAGTATTTCTATATATTCAAACTGGTGTTGACACTTCAACAGACGGACAGTGAGACATGTTTATTCACGTAAGTCCGTGTCCGTGATGTATTAAGCTTTTATTATCTCGCTCGGCGCGTCACGCTAATGTGACATAATCCGCGCGCGGCCGCAATATGTCAAGTGGGGTGTCGCGCGCGATGTCACGCGATATGTCACTGTCATTATACCAGCCCCGTACTGTTACCATAGAGTTATAATACTAGACAAGGGGAGCTAGTCTAAAATGTGTCCGTCGAAAATAAGAAAAAGGCAAATGAAACTTATTATTTAATACGCCGTGTGGTAATTCGGCTGAATAGAATAGTACTACCCTTATTTCTTACCGAGGTGTTGTAAAAGGCGACTGAGGTAAGTCTACCCGCGCTGTGGTATCCGGTTGAGTAAAGTAGACCACCCTCTTTCTTACCGAGATGTCCTAAAATAAGACTAAGGTAAGTTGACGTCAAGCAGGCGGCCGGTCGTAAAATACGTAGCCAAATCATGTGACAACATGTTTGTGACATTTTGTGCCGATACCACTTAGAGTGGGATAAGGGCAGGAGGATGATGTGAGACTTATTATTTTGTCTCTCTTTTTTATGATTTTTTTCTTTTTTCCAATTGACTGTATACTGTTAGCCCTATCGGCTTTTACAGCGTCCTCGGGCAGGATGGGCGAGCCTGAAGCATCGCCGATATTGTGAAATGCGGAGAGTAGAGCGCAGAAGCTCTACTAGCGTCGGCGAACGTCGTCTTAAGGGTGCCTCTTGTGAGGCCGGATCACGGCTTAGGGCGACGTTTTTTATGAGTGACTAGGTGAGTCAGGCTATCATGGACTTGGTTTAGTTTACGCGACGCACGCGTTTTAGGCCCCTACCAGGTGAAGGTTAAAAAAACCTTCTTAGAACTACTGCCCGACTCTGGAATACAATTTATGTATAACCCTTATGTACCATTAAACTAAACCTTTCAAAAGAATTGCACTACCTTTAAGGAAAAATCACCGGAAGCAATATCGATAAAATTTGGCACAATTATTCCTTATACGCCAGAGTAACATATAGGCTATAGAAATCCTGTTAATTCTACAGGAATAGGATGACATTGAAAAGCGCCATCTATTATCAACCACGTGACAACAGTCCACGCGAACGAAGTTGCGGATAAAAGCTATTTTTGCTATAATTCGCGGTTATTTTAAAGCATAGAATTCTATGATTACTTAATATGGAAAGGGGCAAAGTATAGTTCTATAATTTATTTTAATAAAAATCTATTCGTATTTTGTCACTTTGCTATTGAATCAATCTTTTTATAACAATAAACAAAATGTATTCAAGTAAAGGTTATCCGTATTTTTAATTTAAATAACAATGGCGGTAGACAAAGAATATTTGCATGACGCTCCGTGAACTGAGCTCGACCTCGTTTTACATTTGTCTTCAACAAATTGCTGTAATGTCGAAAAACCAACTCATAATACTATGAAGGATTAAAAAATATATTAACAAGCCATGTTGTATCCGGTAGAGTAAAAAAGTCGTCGTTCGCCTTCCGTGCGAAACGGTTGTATGTGAAGTTTTAAATTAGTGCCGTTACCCTTTAAAATGGTTGTGAAGAAATGCGTTTTATGTCATAAAAATATAACGAGAAAATCTCCTGGTTTGGAATGCAGCAGATGTGATAAGGTGGTTCATGCTGATCCAGTATGTTCTAAGCTTTCAAACAAGCAGATTAACACCTTGCGAAATTCAACCAGTATAGAGTGGAGTTGCGAAGAGTGCTTATTAAATGTTACCCGTAGAACTTCCTTCATTATACCAGAAGAAGAAGTCGACGACGAAATGGATTTAGGCCATACCGTTAATTCGACTATTAATACACGTAAGCTTGTCCAGGATATAAGTCGTGAAATTAAAAAAACTTTTCGTGAAGAGATAGGTAATCTCGAAAGTGCATTAGAGTTTTTAAATGATCAATTTGCCAACATGGAAAAATCAATTAATAGTCAAGACGATAAAATTAAAGACCTTGAACATAAAAATCAAGATTTGCAAAACAGAAATAGGAATTTAGAGTTGAGAGTAACAGCTTTAGAACAAGAAACGAGGCAATTCGATCAACATATGTTATCATCGACCATTGAAATTACTGGCTTACCGGATTTTCCCCTAATAGAACTGGACAAAGTACTCACTTCTGTAGCCTCAAAACTAGAAGTTGATAAACAAGAAATTCGATCTGCACAGCGTCTACTAGGTGGTAAGGATAAAGGAAGCACGTTACTGGTGGGATTGCACTCACAAATTGAAAAAAAACAAATGGATCACAGCGAGCAAAGAAAAAAATATTTCCGTTGGACTGGTGCTACCAAATGCTGCTAAAGAAAAGGTCGAAGACCGTATATTCATAAGACAGGCTCTCACCAAGTATATGAAAACCTTACTTTATAATGCAAAACAACAATTACGTGGCTCTTTTCAATTTGTATGGTTCAAAGACGGGAAGGTATGCGCAAGGAAAACAAGTAACAGTAAAATCTATTATATTCGGTGTCTACAAGATATTAATCAACTTGTGAAACAAAACTAAAATCCCCTATAAATTTTTATTTTGTTTCTATCATATAAGCAATATAATGTCTGAGATTCAAGAAATTTTTAATTGTGCATCTATAAATAACTTTTTCCAAAATATACCTACTTACAGTAATCTAAACTTTACTTGTCTTCATATAAATATCCGATCAATAACAAAAAACTTTGTAACACTTTTACAAGTGATTCATAATTGTTCGTATCCATTAGATATAATTGTTGTCACCGAAGCTGGAATATCCGAAAATGTCTTGAAATTGTTTGAAATACCAGGCTATAATATGTACTCACAACTGCGGGCAAATAAAAAAGGCGGTGGAATAATCGTATATACTAAAAATTATATTAAATTTACTCCAATTCAATACAAAAGCTGTACGTTTGAAAATTTAACAGGTACACTAAAAATTGGTCACAATAAAACCACAGTTGTGTGTGCAATTTATAGGCCGCCGTCCACGAACAAAGTTATTTTTATAAAGGAACTACGCAAGTATATTTCAAACTGCGATCAAAACGCTAACGTTCTGTTAATCGGGGATATTAACATTGATCTGAAAAGCATATCCTCGTACAAAGACTCATACTTAGAAACACTAACCGAGCGCGGACTAATGTGTGGAATCACGGATTATACTAGAATCGAATTAAGGAAAAACGTAATCACTAAATCTTGCATTGACCATATTTTCGCACGATTCCCCACATTAAATCCGTACTCCGCAGCGGTCGATGTCGTACTGGCGGACCATCGCGCTATTATATTTACCTGCGTGAATGATACGATGTCGAATGATATACAGGCTGGTTGTGAAACTTACATAAATTATAAATTATTAAAAGATAAATTAAATAAAATAGAATGGACGCGAACTAATAACATGAAATCGCCAAAACAAATCTATGATTTTATTAATGAATCTTATAGAAAAGCGTGTGATGAGGCAAGCGGGCAATCCGTGAAACATACACCTCCCAAATTATTTAAGGCTCCATGGATGGATAAAAATGTCATTAAGTTATGTAATAAACGCGATAAACTATTTTCGCTATGGAAAAAAAATCCAAGCGACGCTAAATTAAGATTAGAATATAACAGAACGCGAAACAAAGTACGTACAGTCTTAGAACAACACAGAAATTCCTTTTACATTAATACTATAACAAATAATTTTAATAATCCCAAAAAAATGTACCGAATAATAAATCAGATGCTTGGTCGAATAACACTCTCAATTGATGAAGCTATATTAAAAGCTTTTAAATCACAATGCATTTCTACAAAAACTATTGCTAATAAATTTGCACACGGATTTGAAACGGTTGTAAAAAATATCATTCCAGATTGTAAAAATAAATTATTGGATGCAAACCTTTACATAAAGCCTACACAATCCAGTATTCGATACCAAAAAGCGTCATGCGACAAAATATACAACATTATTAAAAATCTTAAATCTAATAAAGCACCAGGTTTCGATAACATAAAGGTTAATGACATAAAATATATTGGTAAAAATATAGCAGCAGCAATATCTAACTTAGTAAACTGTAGTGTTAAATGTGGTCTGTACCCCGATGAATTAAAAAAAGGATGTGTTAGGCCAATATATAAAAGCGGTAAACGTGATGTTGTTTCAAATTATCGACCGATAACATTGCTTTCGTCCATAGATAAAATAATAGAAAAATATATAAGTGAACAGATATATACATTTTATAGGAAAAATGATGTTATTTACCATAATCAATTCGGGTTTCAAAAAGCAAAAGGAACTAATTCTCTCCTTTCTAAATTTAGTGATGAAGTGAACGGACATCTTAACGAAAGGAAATACGTACTGGCTTTATTCATTGACTTTTCCCGAGCCTTCGATACCATAAATCACGACAAACTAAAAGGTAAACTAGATGTTTGTGGTATACGCGGACCGCTTCTAGATTGGTGTGCTAGCTACCTCAATAATCGCAAGTTCTCAGTAAAAATTGGTAATACTAGTAGTGAAGAGATTGCGGCTAGAGAAGGCACCGCCCAAGGATCCGTGCTGGGCCCATTGCACTTCATATCATATGTCAATGACATGAGTAACTGCATTAAATATTGTACGTGTTATCAATTCGCTGACGATACATGTTTAGTAATTGGTGGTCGTGATCTAACGACTATATCAGATCAACTTCAAGCCGACTTCAATACATTGACGATGTGGTGCCACGACGCAGGTGTAATTCTAAACGCCTCTAAAACGAAATTGCTACACATCCAGTCACCATATTTGGAAAGGAAAGAAATTAGACATATAAAATCTCATAACCACAACTGCTTACACACAGTTAGTTATTCTTGTGCTTGCCCGAATATTGAACAAGTCGACAATTTTACCTATCTTGGACTTAGAATTGACTGTAAACTAAATTGGAGTAACCATGTGGAATATGTGTGCAGTAAGTTAAGGTCATTCCTTGCTAATATAACCATGTTAAATAGACGTATTCCTTATAAAGTCAAGTTAATGTTATATAATGCACTTGCAGAAACGTACATTCAATATGGTCTTACAAGCTATGGTCGAACATATGACAGTTATTTGAATAATATTTACAAACTGCAACTAAAAATTTTGAAAACAATTGTATCGCATACGGTCAAACTGCAATTTCATGGAAACGAATTAGGTTTATTTAAACACTGTAATATTTTACCAGTTAAAGATAATTTTAAGCTCAAACTATTAAAAGAACAATTTTTTAATCAGGCCATAAATCAAAAAATTGAACATCCTATACATACGCGAGCAATTACAAATAAATGTTTACAAACTGTGCGAGCCAATAACTCGTACGGTGAAAGGACAACGAGATACCTTGTCCCTCGCTTAATTAATAGACTACCGCGCGATCTTATTAACAAAATAACAACCAAGAATATTTCATTAAAATTGAAAGAATATTTCCTTAAAACTTTAAAATAACTAAACTCATATCATTTGATATAAGTTTAGTTTTTTTACAACAATACTTGCATATTTCCTTTAAAAAATTATTCAATAATACATACAACCGGTTAATACTGTAGTATATATTATGATGACAGTAACACTAGGTACAAACCTTTGTGGTTTTTTATAGTGTTAAGTAACATTTGTTAAAAATTGTTTAAATTGTTAAATAAATGAAAAAAAAAAAAAAAAAAAAAAAAAAAAAAAATAGACCACCCTCATTTCTTACTGAGGTATCGTAAAAGGCGACTAAAGTAGTTTGAGTCACCGTGTGGTATTTGGCAGACTAGAATAGACCACTCTCATTTCTTACCGAGGTTACGTAAAAGGCGACTATGCTAAGTTGACCCGTCGTGTGGTATCCGTCTGGGTACTTTAGACCACCCTCTTTCTTACTGGGGTGTTGCAAAATGCGACTAAGTTAAGTTGACGTCAGACAGGCGGCCGGTCGTAGAATAACTAGCCAAATCATGTAACAATTTTAAAGTCATGTCAACCCCACTTAAAACGCCGTGTGGTATCCGGCTGAATAAACTAGTACCACCCTCATTTTTTACCGGGGTGTCGTTAAACGCGACTAAGGTAAGTTGACCCACCGTGTGGTATCCGGTTTAGTAGAATAGACCACCCTCTTTCTTACCGAGGTGTCGTAAAATACGACAGAGGTAAGTTGACGTCAGACAGGCGACCGGTCGTAAAAACGCAGCCAAGTCATGTTACAGCATGTTTATAACATTTGGTGCCGACCCCACTTAGAGTGGGATAAGGGCAGGAAGATGATGATGTCAACCCCACTAAGAAGAAGAAGTAGAATAAGGGCAAGAGAATGATGGCACTTATTAGCAATAAACAATTGTGGCTTACATTATTTTTTGTAATATTTTTTTCCGAATTGACTGTATACTGTTAGCCCGAACGGCTTTTACAGCGTCACCAGGCGGGACTTTTTTCCTATTTAAATGAATATTACTGTTCCTTCTAAATAATACTGTTCTATAATTTATAGAATTAGGCGTTACTTTGCTGAGATCCATAATACAAAAGTAATAATAAAATTATTTTGCTATAATCCGCGAAGAAGGATCGTGGATGAAGGATCTTCATCGCGGATTATAGCAAAATAATTTTATTATTAATTTTGTGATACTGTTACGTCATAAAAGTACCTAGGATACTGAGCGAAGTTTAGTTTATCAGTATTTGTCCCGAAACTCTACTACTATAAATATAAACGGTCTAGTTTCAGACGGTTAGTAAAAGAAATATGGCTTAAATAAGTTTAAAAAGATGTTTGTTTTGTTTGTTTTTACGTTTGTGTGAATACAAAAGCAGTAATAAATTCTAGGCTTATCTTATCGTGACTCATTTACTTGTGAGGCACTTGGAAGATTGTGAAATGCACTCCCAGCTCAAATTATACAATCTCTTTCACTTTCTGTATTCATAAATGAAAACGAAATTACCATCTGTTTCTTTGGATATGATTTAGAGACAGACAAAAATTATAAAGACAGTAATTGTAAATGTACTCCTATTTAATAATAAAGTGTTATTAACATGTTTATTTATTCATTCATCCTCCTGCCCCTATCCCACTCTAAGTGGGGTCGGCACAACATGTTACAAACATGTTGTCATATGATTTGGCTACGTATTCTACAACCGGCCACCTGCCTGACGTCAACTAACCTTAGTCGTATTTTACGATTCCGAGGTAAAAAAAGGGTGGTTTAGTTTACTCAACCGGATACCACACGGTGGGTCAACTTACCTTAGTCGCCTTTTACGACACCTCGGTAAAAAATGAGGGTGGTACTATTCTATTCAGCCGGATACCAAATAAATTAAAGATGTATTAAAAACTAAATAACCTCGTGTCTAACATCAATGCATTCTGCAAATGTTTTTATACGTTAAAAATTCTATGTGCTAATTATAACACAAAATTAGCTCAATTATCAACAGCTCGTACACCGACGAGGTCGCGTTGTGCAAGCCAATTATTTTTATGTTAATTGATACAACTAGATCATTATTGACATGGCCATTAACACGTCTTAATTACAGCTTTGTCACAGGCCTTAATAAGGCTATAATTACACCTCGTACAATCATAAAAATGTATGAGCACCGTGTCCTCACGCCTGCGTTTATTAACTGATATAATATTGTTAGTATCGAAAATAGAATTTATAAAAAGGGAACAAAATTAATACATATGTAACCAAACAAACAAAAACAAAATGGCTGACGTGAACATATCCACCCACAGAGCTTTCGCATGCGAGAATCAATCATTTTTTTTCTTCTTGACAAAATACTGTTAGCCCTTTTTACAGCATCACTAAGCGGTACGGGCGGAACGGCAACGTTGAGGTTGCGAAATGTGGAGAATAGAGCACGGGAGTTCTACTAGCATCGGGTAACGTCGTCCTAAGGGTGCCTCCTATGAGCCCGGGGAACCAATCTTAATAGAGACCTCTGTTCTTGACTTGACCACTTTTATACTCCTGGATGACAGGGAATTATGAAGTGTTGCTAGCATCAATAAATTAAAACACTGATTGAAAATGTTGTGGTCTACAATATATAGATTTTATGATACACGAATTATCGTGTATCATAAAATCTAACATGTTGAACGACAAAATGTTGATATATTATTAATATATCAACATTTTGTCGTTTGGTATCCGACTGAGTAGAATAGACTACCCTCATTTCTCACCGAGGTATCCCAAAAGGCGACTAATTTACCTTACTTCATGTGTGTGGTAAATTCAAATTCAAATTCAAAATATTCTTTATTCAAATAAACTTGTAAACAAGTGCTTTTGAATCGTCAACTCTACTGCTGGTTCGGAAAGCTGTTCCTACCGAGAAGAGCCAGCAAGAAACTCGGCGGTTGCTCTTTTAAAAATATAATTCTTAATACTATTTACATTATGTCGTTACTGTCTTGTACAGGTTCAAAGAGAGCTATATCCACACATTCTTATCTTCTAAATAATCATCAAGAGTATAGTAGGCCTTCTGTATCAGCCTCTTTTTAACAGTGTTTTTAAACTGCTGTAATGGCAGTACTGAAATTGATTGCGGAATTTTATTATAGAATCTTATACCAAAACCCACAAACGAGTTACGCACTTTTGCAAGGCGCAAAGCAGGAACCGCAAGCTTATGTCGGTTCCTGCTTTGTCTATTGTATACATCACCTATCGTTTTATAATTCTTTATATTTTTATGTACATAAATTAAATTGCTTAAAATATACTGTGAAGCAAATGTAAGAATACCTGTTTCCTTAAACTTCTCTCGCAGGGAATCACGCGGTCTTAAATTATAAATGCCACGTATAGCTCTTTTTTGTAAAACAAAAATTTTTTCACTATCCGCGCATTTACCCCATAGCAATATTCCATAAGACATAATGCTATGGAAGTAGGCAAAATAAACAAGTTTTGCTGTTTCGACGTCTGTGAATTGTCTTATCTTTCGAACAGCGTAGGCCGCTGAACTCAGTTTCCCTGCAAGAGTTGTTATGTGTGTGCTCCATTGGAGTTTTGTATCCAAGGATACTCCCAAAAATACAGTTGAATTTTCTGTTTTTAGTGGTACATTATTTAAAGAGAGTCTATTTGCTGTTTTTGCAGCATTAGGTAATGCAAATTCAATACATTTAGTTTTATTCGAGTTCAGTACCAAGTTATTTAGCCTGAACCAATGAGCTACTTGCGATAAACCCCTGTTTACTTCGTCAATATTATGGTCATTTCTATTTACTTTAAAAATTAATGATGTATCATCCGCAAACAGTACAATATCGCAAATATTATGAATGAAATATGGCAAATCATTTATATAAACTAAAAACAGAAACGGACCAAGGATTGATCCTTGAGGCACACCCATAACTAAGGCCGTTCCGGATGACTGCACTTCATTAATGCACACTCTTTGAATCCGGCTGTGAAGATACGATGCAACGAGACGAAGTGCATTGTCTTTAATGCCATAATAGCCAAGCTTTAGTAATAAAATTTCGTGTTGAACGCAATCAAATGCTTTGGACAAGTCACAAAATACCCCTATGGCATTTTGTGAGTTCTCCCACGCATCGTAGACATGCTTCAACAACTTCACACCCGCATCCGTTGTAGACCGACCCTTAGTAAACCCATACTGCTCAGGATGAAGTAAATTATTTAAATTAAAATGCTGGAGCAGCTGCTTTAAAATGATTTTCTCAAAAATCTTGCTTAGAGTTGGCAAGACCGAAATGGGTCTATAGTTCTGAGGGTCGCTCTTATCACCGGACTTAAAAAGTGGGATCAATTTACTATGTTTCATTAAATTGGGAAATATCCCTGTGTCTACAGATTTGTTAAAGATCTTGGCCATAATCGGGGCGATAATATCAATAATATTATTAATTAATTTTACGGACATTCCCCACAGATCAGTTGTTTTTTTAATATTTAATGTTTTAAAAGTTTTGACGATATCGTATGGGGAAATGTGTTCAAAGTTAAAATTAACACTGCACTCCGTGACGCTGTCCTTCAAAACATTAAAAGCTTCCATTGGGGATGAGTTTATTGAGCTAGTGATAGAAATGGGTATGTTCTGAAAGAAATGCTCAAATGCACTAGCTACTGCTGTATCAGAGTTAATAAGTTCATTCCCAATTTTAAGCTCTATGGAAGAATTATGCATTTTACGTCTACCCGTTTCATCTCCAATAACATTCCAGGTTGTTTTTATTTTATTTTTGGAATTAATTATTTTACTTTTAATATGAAGAGATTTGGCCTGTGTGCAGACACTTCTAAACGTTTTTGAATATTTTTTTACATATTCAAGAAAAGTGGGGGACTGATTATATTGTTTTTCTGCATACAGATCAAATAACTTATTCCTACTCTTATAGATGCCATTAGTGGCCCATTCGCTAAACCTAAGATTTTTGAACACTTTTTTTTCATTAATATTAAAAGTCTTATTAAACTCACAACCAATCATTCCAAAGAGGGCATTAAAAAGTTCATCTGAGCTACCGCGACTTTTGTCGAATTGCAATATCTTTGATGATATTTTTGATTGAAATCGCTTTATTTTATTCGAAGTGAAAGGCCTGTACTTGATATAATCATTTTTTTCCTGCATATAGTTAGGGACAGATATAATTTGCCCACTATGGTCAGACTTTAAGCGATTTATTATAGATTTTTCTAAGATATTACAACTGTAGTTAGTAAAAATATTATCAACACCGGTAGCCGAAGTTGCAGTTATCCTGGTAGGTTCGTTAAATACATTGATCATATCAAAACATTGAAATAAATTAAGTAACCTACAACGATTACAGGTATCCACTAAGATATCAACATTAAAGTCTCCACATATTAAAACTTGTTTTGAAGATTTAGAGATCTTCTTAAGAACTTCCTCCATGACGCTCTCAAATAATATATAATCACAATGGTATTCGGCAGAGTATAATTATTTTTATTCGAATAGACTGTATGCTGTTAGCTTTAACGGCTTTTACAGCGCCAATAGACGGGCGAGCGCAGAAACATCGTCGATATTGCAAAATGTGGAGAGTAAGAGCAGAAGGTCCACTTGCATCGGGGAAGGTCGTCCTAAGGGTGCCTACTGTGAGGCTAGACCGCGGTCTAGGGTACATGCTGAGTAGAAAAGACCAACCTCTTTTCTTTCTGACGTGACGTAAAGGGCGACTAAGGTCAGTCGACCCACCGTGTGGTATCCGGCTGAGTAGAATAGACCACCCTCTTTATTATCGCGGTGTCGTAAAATACGACAAAGGTAAGTATGGTGAGGGTAGAAATCGGTATGGGTAGAAAAATAATTACATAAAAAATACATTTCATAATCTAGTCTACATTTTATCTTCGAATTTTAAAAATAAACCAAATACACATTTAACGGCCCGGAAATATTAAATACAAAATTAATATTTCTTGTTTGAGGTCAGTTATTAACCAGATCAAAGAATATAAAAATATAATAGAAACCGTAAAGTAAGATTGTGACATCAAAAAGAAATATCATAATAGGAATAAATAAATATTATGGTCTATTCCACTCAGCCGGATGCCACACTGTTAGAAAATATACTGATCCTAAATGGATTTTGTTAACATCTCTCTTACTTGACAATAAGGAAAAATTGCTTGGGAAAACATCTGGCACAATTTGAAGAATTTGGCATCAATTTGAATGGTTTTTCTATCTACAAGTATGGTATGACTTTTTTGTCTGAAGTATGCTCCTCTTGAAACTTGGAATTCATTTTTCAATTAATCGATCAAGTTAGATAATTATCTATGTATTATTTAATTAAGTAACGTTCTGAAGTTTAATAATATAACAATAAAATTATTTCACTTTTTACACACTTATTTTCACAATTATTTATAACGATAAAATTATACTCACAACTTACAACAACAACACACTTATATTCACAATTATATATAACGATAAAATAATTATTCTGAATTTATGATAAAAAAGAAATCAAATTCGATATCTGCTTTTCTGTATTCAATGACTTCAATATTTAAAATATTCTTAAACAAACAACGTGAACACATAAATCAGTACTTATTAATGTTTATTTATATTCATGTTTAATTATATTATGCATACAGGTATATGATGTCGAATTTATTTATACAAACATTGGCGTTATCAGGGTTGCCATGCTTCTCGTTATATTAGGAATGGTTTATCCTGCGTTCGCAACAAAAATTAAAATGAAACGGTTCACACTTATTTACGAATGGTTTATTCCGTTAGCTCTGATGATTTATAAAGAGACTAATGAGTGTGAATCTTTAAGTTTGTAAAATGTCATGAATTGGAGAACGTATATTTGTAGGTGTTTTTTGTGAAATCAGGCCGTGGTTTGAAAGTAATAAAGAGTTGGTATTATGATTGAGACAAGTTATTACGTAATTGGAAATGTGTTGAGAAGCTTACGACAATGGTTAACGCTATAAAATACAATTTAATATATCCACTCGACATACTATTCGAGCGAGGAGCAAAGGTTGCTTTTGTAAGAAAAGGGGCTAGGATGCCCCCTAGGCAAGCAAGGTACCCTAAAATTAAGATGTGTTACGAATAAAATAATACAAATATACTCGTACATCGTCTAAATTAATAGTTATAATAATTAATATATTGTACAGAAGGGAGTATTGATTGAGACAGCACGTGTTGTGAGGTAGTTCCTTAATCTGGAGCCTTCTTTCCTTCTCTTGCCTCTCCAACTAGCTACAGTTAGCCGTCAGAGCTTGATATGCTATTTTGTCTCTCGCGAGTTTAAAAATCTGGGCAGCACTCGCGACTCCATTCCATTCCCGTATACTGTGCAATTTATTTTGCATCTTGCTTTATCTTGCGGCCAATCCGTCTTCTGCCTTCAACTTTGCCCATTATAATAATTTGCAGGAGTCCATACTGTCGTGTTTAAGCACATATCCCAGGTATGTAACTTTCTTCTTTTTAATGTTGATGCAAAGTTCGCGCTTACATGACATACGCCACAAGACCTCTTAGCCTAGAGCCTTAACCACCGAAATCTTTAGTATGCACCTTCTCCGCGCCATAAGGTCAACCTTTAAAGATTTTGAATATAGTGCAAATTTGTATATAAATATATAAAAGAAAAATAAAATATAATTCTTAGGATGCACCTAAATATGGTAATCCTACATCTTATTATTATAACTATACGACCTCTTATTGAAGTGATGCGGATACTTCCGCTAAGTGCTCGAGTACTTATTACTGTTTATTTTGATTTAACTCTTTTAGTTAACCGGTATATACCATTAAGTCACTGGTTCAAATCCCGGCCAACAACTTATCGCCATTAACTTATCAATGCTATATGGTCATTTACAAATAATCATGTGCTTTATAGTGAAGATAAATATTATGAGAAATCTTTCATATCTCTAAATACTACATATACATATAATATGTATAAATAAATATATAAATTGAATATGTGATTACTACTTTGAGTTAAAACAATAACTTTTGTTCTTGCACGAATTTTCCTTATTCTTGATTTGATCACGCAGAAACACACAGAGCATATTTTCATTGCCTTTTACGATTTTAGAAGTTGATTGCGAAAACTAAGTTATAGGCTAACCGTTTAACTCAGACTTCGACTGCGGTATACAATGGCGCGGAAGTAGAACGAGAACAGCTATCTAATAGAGGTCACCTCTTATTGTATATATTTCGCTACGAGCGATTACCATCTGCACCTATCTCAGTTTATCTTATTTCCACGCCGCAGACCGCGGGCGAGGTCTAAGCTAAACGGTTAGCCTACAAATGACTTCGAATTCCGGTCCACTTTGTTAATATAACAGTATTTAACCTCTAAGCGAACGAATCTTATTAATAAACTTATTCAGCATAATTAACTGCTATTTTTAACGTCAACATTAAGAATGATTTATCGGTATATTTTTAATCGCCACTTTAATCTTTTAAAATAATGAAACAGCATATAATTTTAATGGATAATTAAGGTCAATTAAGGTATCAACTTACCTGCTTCAATCAGATAAGGGAGGATATAAAAATATTAAGTAGCGACTTAACGAATCGGGGTCGTGTCGAGGGTTCCGTTGCGATAAGATATTACACGTATTATAGGGGAGATTATAAAAATACCCTATAATCTTCTTTTATATCTATACTTATTATAAAACAGAGTCCCGCATAGCTGTCTGTCTGTATATAATCGATTTTTTCAAAATCTACTAAACGGATTTTTGAACTGTTTTCATTTAAAAAAATAGTGCAATTCTTCTGGAAGGTTTAAGTTAATAGTACATTACGTTTTTATGTAAACTAATAGAAATACATAAATAAATTCTATTCAAAGAAAGATAAATAAATAATGGGTTATCCATAAGAGATAGACATATGTATATCTTCGCGGAGTTTTCTGTAGACTTTTTTAAGGTGTACAAATACTTAGTACATTCCGCCGTATGGTATCCAGCTGAATAGAATAGTACCACCCTCATTTCTTACCGAGGTGTCGTGAAAGGCGACTAAGGTAAGTTGACCCGCGGTGTGGTATCCAGCCGAGTAGAATAGACCAACCTCATTTCTTACCGAGGTGTGGTAAAAGGTGACTAAGATAAGTTGACCCACCTTGTGATATCCGGTTTAGTCGAATAGGCCACTTTTTTTTTACCGATGTGTCGTAAAATACGACAAAGATTAGTTGACGTCAGGCAGACGGCTGGTCATAAAAACGCAGCCAAATCTTGTGACGGCATGTTTATAACATGTTGTGCAGACCCCACTTAGAGTTGGATAAGGGCAGGAAGATGATTAAATACTTAGTACATTATTTTGATGAATCGCGTAGGGTTCAGCTTGCGTTTGCAATGTAGCGGAATAAAATGTAATTATTTACGACATCACATTAGAAAACTCAAAAATTACAGTATTTCTCTATTTCATATTGAATGTTATTAAACATATAAATCTTCTACAATCACTCTATCTATAAAAAAACCGCATCAAAATCCGTTGCGTAGTTTTAAAGATTTAAGCATACATTGGGATATAGGGACATAGGTACATGGGGACAGACACAGAGAGCGACTTTGTTTTATACTATGTAGTGATATCACTTTGTATTATAGATCTCCGCAAAGTAACGCCTAATTCCATAAATTAATTAGAAATTTATAAAATTTACACAAAGTATTGAAGCCTGTAAAACGATAAGCACCAAAACAACCAACTCCGAACTGAAACCAGTTTTAAAATTCCAATTAAATAAAAAGTATAATTAAAATTAATGTTTCCACTTTCTTATCAGTTTAAAATTTAACTAGTGGCTATACTGGTAAGTTATAATTTAAAAAAATAATAAAACTGGTATGTTAAACTAGTCATAAATTTTTCCCCTTAAAAATTATAATGCACCCTTATAAGGTGATAAGGTTTAAATAATTAAAATAGTATATTAACAAACTTCTAAAGCACACTTTAAACATAATTCTTAATTAAAATTAAGTAATATTAGTTATATTCCATTCATGTTTAAATTCAATTTTTATCTGTTGGCCATTAACTGTTAGTCAAAAAATTTATTCAGAAGAAAAAACGGGATAATTTTTTCGATTATATCATTCCGGTACTTCACAACTTTAACTTCACCACATTTCATGCAAATTGCTTCAGTTAATTATGAAGTGAGAAATTTGAGGATGGTCTATTCTACTCAGCCGGATACCAAACGGCGGATCAACATACCTTAGTCACCTTTCACGACATCTCGGTAAGAAATGAGTGTGGTCTATTCTAATCAGCCGTATACCACACGGCAGTAATACTATTGCGAGTGCAAATAAAACTAGTCCTCCGTTTCTGTAACGAACGCAACACTACACTATAATGAATACAAATATCTGCCTTCTATCACGTATTGTGTGCCTGGCAAATAACTTTTCTGTGTTTTGCAGACGCTTAAGTAATATGTTACTTAATATAATACTTCAAAAGTACTTCCATATATTTCTATTCCAACATTTTTATAGTCTGCTACACGAGTTACAGAGGCTACCGTAAAAACTAGAAGCGTATCGCACACATCGGAATAATTTAACGAAACAGCCTGATACAATCTCATTTCCCCTTCACTTGTAGTTTTAGTGCCCGTAGTGGTTATGTCAATCAAATAATCCAACACTTTTCCAAGTGAAAATAAAACTAGTCCTCTGTTTCTGTAATGAACGCTACACTACACTTTAATTAATACAAATTGCTGCCTTCAACTATGTATTGTGTGTGCCTGGCAAATAACTTTTCTGTTTTGCAGACGCTTAAGCAATATGTTATTTAAACATTAGTGTATACTTCAAAAGTACGTCCATATATTTCTATTCCAACATTTTTATAGTCTGCTACACGAGTTACAGAGGCTACCGTAAAAACTAGAAGCGTATCTCACACATCAGAATAAACGAAACAGCCTGATACAATCTCATTTCCCCTTCACCTGTAGTTTTAGTGCCCGCAGTGGTTATGTCAATCAAATAATACAGCACTTTTCCAAGTGAAAATAAAACTAGTCCTCTGTTTCTGTAATGAACGCTACACCACACTATAATTAATACAAATTGCTGCCTTCAACCACGTATTGTGTGTGCCTGGCAAATAACTTTTCTTTGTTTTGCAGACGCTTAAGTAATATGTTACTTAACATTAGTGTACACTTCAAAAGTACGTCCATATATTTCTATGTTCATGACTCATTACCGATGCCACAGATCACTTATCCACAGATGCTTTACTTCTTTTTATTTGATACTAGCTGTGCCTGTGGCTTCGCCCGCGTGGTATTCAACGTGTCACAATTATGTCTTTCTATCAGTTTACATATAACCGTAATGTAACTTTTGCATGAAATTCCGCAAAGTAAAGCCTATTAAAAATTAATTATATTATTACTTTTTTACATAATAAATTGTTATAGCCGTGTGGTGTCTGGCCGGGTGAGTAGAATAGACCACCCTTATTTCTTACCGAGTAAGTCGAACCATCGTGTGGTATTCGGTTAAGTAGAACAGACCACCCTCTTCCTTAGAAAATCAATGTAACGCTAACATAAATTTTCTTAACAAACGCGTATTATTTTTTTCCTTTTTTTGCTATTATAAAGAACAACTAAAAGGATATACTTTATTGATGTTGCGATCTAGCCAAGAGGCTAATAAAAAACTTGAAGATTACCTAAACTTATAAATTAACTTATATCTAAGAATAGGTCCAGTGACTTATCTTAGTCTTTCTTGCTGTGCGAGACACTTTGTTCTTGTGATCTTTCAAGTAGAACTAGCACTACACTACACTTCCACTATATCAAACTAACTCAAAAGGTTTAGTCCTTATATACGCGGATTAATGCAAAATAATTCTATCACAACTTTTGTGCTACCTATTTGAATTCCGCAAAGTCACACCTACTTCTATAAATCCAATCCATCCAATCCAATAAATCCATTATTTCTTTTGTAGATAATAAATTGTTAGAAATGTCATTTCGAAGTCAGCGTTAGCCTCTACGGCACAGCTGATCTGCGCACCGCTGTACCGTTGCATGACGTGACTCGCTGTCAGCCGCATGAGTGATGGCGTGCCGCGTCGACGTTAGCACCTGATTTATTACTGAGCCTCCCGCCCCGGCCCCCGCCACCTGGTACAGACAGCACGACAGAATCCAGAGGAGAATAGAAACTGATAGAGCAAGCATGCTCAATGTTTTTAACAGGTGGGCCAAACGGATGTTGTGGCCAATGACTTCCGCTTTTTATTTTACAGCAACACAGTCATGAAACAAGAGTATCGCGCCCTTTTTGATTAAAATAGTGGCAACACTGTGTCGTGTTGTTTCCTGTGGAGTCTTCCTATATATTGCCAAAACGTTTCAGTTGCATTCACAAGTCCGATACGGTCCTCTACAACGCATCGTTTTAAGCCGAGGTCCGGCCTCACAGGAGGCACCCTTAAAGTGACGCTCCTAGGATGCTGCGGGCCTCTTTCGAGACCCGCTCTCCCAGCTCAACCCCCGGCGATGCTTCTGCGCTCGCCCACTCTCTCGGTGACGCTGTCAAAGCCTTCACGGCTAACAGCATTAGTTAGTGTTCGAAAAAGTTGCATTCAGTTTTTGTTCGTCATTCAAGAGAAGTGCGTCTCGGAAAGAGAATTGTGGTATTCCTATTATATCGTGTTATTGTATATAGTGTGCGCTAACACGGACGATATGAAAATCTTTGGGTCACTACAGTCACATATATAGTATTTTAGATATATAATTCAAGTAGTATATTATGAATTAGAATATACATAATTATAAAAATATTAGCGATGCGTATAATAGACGAAGTAGGAACCGGCATAAACCTGCGGTTTCTGCTTTGCGGCATTATATTATATTTTGAATTTTGTGTACCTTTTGTTTTTCTTGCTCCTTAAAGAAAAGCGGTTATTTTTATCTTGGTCCGGTCCGTCGTGTGGTATTTGACTGAGCAGAATAGACCACCCTCATTTCTTACTGAGTTATCGTCAAATCTTATAACAACATGTTTAAAACATTATGTGCCAACCCAACTTAGAGTGGGATAAGGTAAGGAGGATGATGAATTATATTATAACTTTTGTTCATAATTTTAGTTTGTTCATTTAGACAAGGATTAAATCTTAAAAAAAAAACGTTGAGACAATAATTAAGTTATAACATAACATGACCTTAATTTAAAGATCTAGAAGATATATATGTATTATCTGTGTGTAGTTAATACACCGTAGGATTAATTAACAAAAAAATATTGTTAAGGAAATGGAGGCTTTAGTTAAAATTACTAGTTTCTACACAAGTAATAATTGAACGAAATTAATTGGTAAACGGATTGTCCACTCTACATTTAGCATTATATATATTTTCTATTTTACTTCATCCCGGATTATAGCGAAATAATTTTATTATTACTTTTGTATTATTGATCTCCGCAATGTAACGCCTAAATCTATAAATTATTTACTAGTTTCTCTTATTTCTCCATCCGTTTTTGATGCTTTTAAGAGAAGACATGAAGACCATCGAAAATAACAGGTTCTTTTATTTGCCATCGGTACAGAATTAGAATGAAATATATAACATACAGACAATATTTCCCGTCAACTCAGGTGCACGTCGACAATGTGTCAACGTGCAGTGTGAAGCTGAACAGATAGGAAAGCTGCAAAGTTTGAACTCGGCATTATGTTTCATGAAAACAAAGGTGAATTAAAAAAAAGCGCCGTGTTGTATCCGGCTGTGTAGAATAGGTCACCCTTATTTCTTACTGAGGTACCGTAAAAGGCGACTAAATAAGTTAAACCGGCGTGTGATATTCGACTGAGTAGAATGACCACCCTCATTTCTTACCGAGTTGTCGTAAAAGGCGATTAAGGTAAGTTAACTCAGCGTTTGGTATCCAGCTGAATTGTAAAAGACCACCCTCATTTCTTACCTAGATGTTGTAAAATACGACTAAGTTACGTGAGGCAGGCGGCCAATCGTAAAATACATTAATAGATTTTAAATATTCGATTATTTAGAACTTATAAGTTATCATCCTCCTGCCCTTATCCCACTTTAAATGGGGTTGTCACAACACGTTATAAACATGTTGTGTCATGATTTGGTTACGTACATATATTTTACAACCGGACCTGCTTAACGTCAAATATCTTAGTCGCCTTTTAAGACATCTCGGTAAGAAAAGAGGGGTCTATTCTACTCAGCCGGATACCACATAGCGGGTCAACTTATTTTAGTCTCTTTTTACGACACTTCACTAAGAAATGAGGTTGGTATATTCTACCCAGCCGGATACCACACAGTACTTTAATAATAGTAAAAAAATGAACACACAAATATCTCTGTGATTATGTCGTGTCAATTGGCAAATGTTCCCGCAATAACAAAGGTGAGTCGTAAACGTCAGCTGGTAATCTACCACCGCGTATATCATACTGTTTTATGAATTGTAAATTTTGCATTATATAGTCCTTAGTGCGCCATATTTCAATCTGCATTAATACCACCGCCGTGGCAGGGTTGGCTGCACCTATGTTACTCGACTGCGAAATGAAAGACGTTGGCAATCCATAATAATTTATAGAATTAGGCGTTACAAAAGTAATAATAAAATTATTTTGCTATAACCCGCGGTAAAAAGAAATATATATAACGCTTAATGTGGAGCGTACTATCCATTCTGATACATGCGGAATTTGTAAAAACACAAACACTACGCACCACCAATAACACAACAATACACAACATAAATCTCGACAATCGTTTCGCCCCGTTACCGAAGCATCGTCAAGAGACAGACTCGCAAAAGAGCTTAATAAGATAATTTATTATTGAGAATTAAAGAAAAAATAAGGAATAAAAAAGGAATACAGTTAAATCTAGTTTAGGAGTTAGGATTACAATTTGTCATGTTAAAGCTGTTTATATCAATAAATATTATTATTATAATAAACGAAAAATTAAAAGTACATTATTTATAATTTTAATACCCAACACTTTTCATCGCGGATTCATCATCTTCCTGCCCGTATCCCACTCTAAGTGGGGTCGGCAAAACCTGTTATAAACATGTTGTCACTTGATTTGGCTACGTATTTTACGACCGGCCGCCTGCCTGACACCAACTTACCTTAGTCGTATTTTACGACACCTCGGTAAGAAAGAGGGTGGTCTATTCTACTTAACCGGATAACACACGGTGGGTCAACTTACGTTAGTCGCTTTTCATCGCGGATTATGGCAAAATAATTTTATTATTACTTTTAAAATACTTATAAATACAACTGGATATATAAATGGCCACAATAGCAGTCTGTGAATCGTAAATTATTTTATTAACGTTTAATTGTTTTTAAGACCATTATCATAAGAATCCGGATTATATTAGTTCGAGGATGTTAGAAGCGAAACATAACGTGGGTTTGAGTTGTCGTCATCGTCCAACGATTGCCGATTAAAGCGATCGTTTTGTCTATAAATATTAGATATTTATTTAAAATGATAGAGGTTTACTGATCTTTTTCCTCACGATATGCTGATAAGTATACGTCCGTAAGTCCACGTGATTCCCTGCGAGAGAAGTTTAAGGAAATAGGTATTCCTAAATTTGCTTCACATGCATTTTATATAATAGACTAAGTAGGAACCGACATAAGCTTGTGGCTTCTGCTTCGCGCCTTACGTAAGTCGTTCGTACTTCGAGAAATCTGAGGTACACCCAAACCCTCTCATTTCAGTTACTGCCACCTACATCCCAGTTAGGTCTGACCACCGAAAATATTGGCGTCCAAAAAGCGTCCTATATGACCCTGACGATCAAATAACGATCGCAAACACAGAAACACGTAATACACACATACAGCGTCTTCGCCGGCGAAGACGAGGTCCCAGATTTGTGACATCGGTTGTTCGTGGCTACTTGCCACCCTTCCGTCGTTGTATTGACTAATCAAAGTCATACCATCAGCCCTCCACTACACGTCGCCCTAAGCCGTGGTCCGGTCTCACAGGAGGCACCCTTAGGACGACGTTCCCCGACGCTAGTAGAGCTTCTGCGCTCTACTCTCCGCATTTCGCAACTTCGGCGATGCTTCTGCGCTCGCCCGTCCCGCCCGGTGACGCTGTAAAAGCCGTTAGGGCTAACAGCATATAGTCAATTCGAAAGTCGTTCGTCAATTTGGGTATAAGTTTCTCTAATAAAATTTCGCACTCAATTTTAGCTCAATTTTGCCATCACAGTAGTTTAAAAACACTATTAATAAAAGACTAATACAGAAAGCCTACTTTACTATTGAGGAGTACTTAGATGATAAGAATGCGTGGATATAGCTACAATTCGACTCTGTATAAGACAGTAATGACTTAATGTAACTAGTGATAAGAGTTATATTTTGTAAAGAGCAACCGCCGAGTTTCTTGCTGGCTCTTCTCTGTAGAAGAGCTTTCCGAACCAGAAGTAACATTGACGATTCAAAAGCACTTGTTTATAAGTTTATTTATTTGAATAAAGATGATTTTGTAATAATAATTATAATTTGAATTATAATTTAAATTTTAATTGTGGGATGAATATTTGTTACTCTTTTACGGTGAATCCGCTGAACCAATATATATGAAATTTAGCACAATTATTCCTTATACACCGAGCTATAGAACTCCTGTTAAGTTCTATAGGAATAGGATGACATTGAAAAGCGCCATCTATTATCAACCTATCACGCAACAGTTCACGCGAAGTTGCGGTAAAAGCTAGTTAGATATAAATACAAACAAAGTGGTGAACAACAGCTAGTGTTATTAATTCCGTAGATAAAATAGCTATGATATGATTCGTTCATAATAATATCTGTCATATGAATAATTATAATCTATTATTACTTCCTGAATTACACAGTGAGGTAGATTATGTCCAAAAATAGGTACATTATCAAATTATTTACATTTGAAAACAATTAGAATAATATAACTATTAAAGAGCAGTTAAACTAAAAGCGAAATCATTAAATTATGCAGGATAATATGTTATTTTTAGATAAGTTTTGTATTTTAGGCGTCCGCTTATACCTAGTCGTAAACTGTTTCCTTTATGATTATAATTTTGAAGATGACTAACTTGTAGAAGAAGAAATATTAAGCGTAGAGCTTAAAGCAAATAAAAATCATTTTTGGTCGGTAATCATGACAGAATTTCGCCGTGTGGTATCCGGCAAAGTAGAATAGACTACCCTCATTTACTTACAGGGGTGTTGTAAAAGGCGACTAAGGTAAGTTGACCCGCCATGTGGTATCCGGCTGAGTAGAATAGACCACCCTTATTTCTTACAGAGATGTCGTAAAAGGAGACTAAGATAAGTTGACCCGCCGTGTGGTATCCGGCTGAGTAGAATACGTCAGACAGGCGGCCTGCCTGTCTGTTAGCCTATCCTCCTGATGATGGATACGGGTTACGCTTTGGTTAAGGGGTGAAACGATTATTGAGTTTGTGATAGTGAACGTGTGTAGTGCTTATGTAATATAGTGGCGGTGGTGGAGGTTTGTGCATGTATTTTTACGAATCTTGTATCTATGGGTTATGAAAACGTCCACTCTACATTTAGAATTATATATATTTTCTAATTTACTTCATCGCGGATTAAAGCGACTAAGGTAAGTTGACCCGCCGTGTGGTATCCGGCTGAGAAGAATAGACCATCCACATTTGTTAAGAGGTGTCGTAAAATGTGTCTAAGTTAAGTTGATGTTAGACAGGCGGCTGGCCGTAAAATACCCCAGCTAAATTAAGTTACAACATGTTTATAACATGTTGTGGCGACCACACTTAGAGTGTGATGATGTTTGGTGGTCAGACCTAAGTGCCGTGTAGGTCTTCCACCTACACCCCACTTAGATCCAACTGAAATAAGAGGGTTCGGATCTACCTCAGATTTCTCGAAAAACGCTTAAAGAGATAAATTATAGGTGTAATACGGTTACTCGACGGACTTACTATCGAGGGCGGGAATGCGTGCTATTCACGAATACGGAAAGCATCGCGGACAGACGACGGGTTCCTCGCGGCATTCCGAGTGTGGATGCACCGTCTCAGACGCGCCAAGGCGTAGTGTTCCAGTAGGATGCACATTAGAGCCCTAGGATCTGATAGCGATGTCGATCTGATAACATAATGTATGGGGACTTCTTATATTACTACGAAAGCACTTCGATAGCGCGGAGCAAACGACGAGTGGCGCCATCTAGTTTTGAGTGCGGAATCACGTGTTCCTAGTACGTTGTGTTACATAGGGTAATTTAGGTCTCTATGGAGGACAACGTTCCTCATGAACCACGGACAACCAGTAGCCGTCCGCATGAATCGGTTATAGAAGGAATATAAGAAATGCTAATTACAATCAACCTTGGCTTCGTTAAGCGTGTATGAATAGATAAAAACACTTATGTACTTTTTACAAAAAGTATATAAATTATCAATTTTATTGTTAGCATTTAAAATAACTGCGTGAATTTTAAATTAACAATTTTAAATGCTTATTATTTGATAATAGACGTTAATTTATTTTCACGTAGAAAATGCAAAAGTTTAGTACGACATTAAAATGAAAACTTTATCAGTAGCTTAAGTAATTAATATTTAAAGGTATTACAATTTTATGACCATACAGGAATTAAAATCGTGACTTTTAAATAGCCCATTAAACGCTTTAATTATTAGGCCAGATGGCGGTACTGTTGATGGAAAAACTTTAGTCTTCAGTTTTATAAAGTAAAGTGACAGTAAATTTTGCTGATACCACATCCTGTTCAGTAGAATAGATCACCCTCATTTCTTACCGACGTGTCGTAAAAGGCGACTGAGGTAAATTGACCCGCCATATGGTATCCAGCTGACTAGAATAGACCGCTCTCATTTCTTACCGAGGTGACGTAAAAGACGACTAATGTAAGTTGTAAGTAAGTTGTGGTATCTGGTTAAGTAGAATAGACCATCCTGCCTTACATCAACTTGCCTTAGTTGTATTTTACGACACCTCGGTAAGAAAGAGGGTGGTCTATTCTACTAAACCGAATACCATACGGTGGGTCAACTTACCTTAGTCGCCTTTTACGAAACCTCGGTAAGAAATGAGGGTGGTACTATTCTACTTAGCCGGATACTAGTAAGTAGCGGCCTGTTACTATCCCACTGCTGAGAATAGGCCTCTTCTCTCCGTTTTTTTTTGGAGAGAAGGTTTGGAGCTAAGACCTACCACGCTGCTCCAGTGCGGATTGGTAGGTTACACCTATCTCGAGAATTCTCTAGAGATATGCAGGTTTCCTCACGATGTTTTCCTTCACCGAAAAGCGTGTGATAAATTGCAAATATCAATTAGACACATAAGTTATTACAGAAAAACTCATTGGTGTCTGCCCGGGTTTGAACCCGTGACCTCCTCGAAAGAGTCGCACGGTGATACCGCTGGGCTACCACAGCTTATACTACACGGCTAATAATTACTTCACGAATATTTGTAATAAAAAGTATGTTATAAGTTGATTAATTTAACGTAACATTATTTACATTTAACACAACCAGTAAAAGTGTTCCTGATCGTCAATTAATCATAACAGCAAACATTACAATCATATTTAATTCTACAGACGAAATGACTCTAGAAACATGATGATTGATTCATACCCGAGCACCAGACAGACATCATTAATATTATATACGTATGATTGATCGTCCCTCCCTCAAAGTAACTCGTATATCATTCTCTATAATCGATATTCGGTCATGCTGAATACGGCGGATTAGAAAAATTCTGTGAGAGATCACGACTTAACAGAAAAAAACACAATAAATCACACAACTAAGATTGATAAATTATTTTTTGATATTAACATCGACCAACGATGTTTCAATCTCGACGCAAATCACGCTTACAATCTCTCAGACGATAAACAATAACTATATCGATTAAATTAACCACACCCGCCACGGGATACTTTTTAATCTATACTAATATATAAAGCTGAAGAGTTTGTTTGTTTGAACGCGCTAATCTCAGAAACTACTGGACAGATTTGGAAAAATTGAGTTGATTTATTTGAGTGTACAGCAGTTTAAAAACACTATTAAGGAGAGGCTGATACAGAAGGCCTACTATACTGTTGAGGATTATTTGGACGATAAAAATGCGTGGATATAAATATTGTTCGACCCTGTACAAGATAGAAACATTAAACGTAACTAGTATTAAGAATTGTATTTTTTAAAAAGAGCAACCGCCGAGTTTCTTGCTGGCTCTTCTCGGTAGGAACAGCTTTCCGAACCAGCAGTAGAGTGGACGATTCAAAAGCACTTGTTTACAAGTTTATTTGAATAAAGAATATTTTGAATTTGAATTTGAATTTGTAAGATAGTCCATTTATCGAAGGCTATAGACTATATAACATCACGCTAAGATGAATAGGACAGGAGCAGCAATAAAGAATTTTTGAGGAGGTCCACAATTCAAAAGTAATTACAAAATTATTGCTATAATCCGCGATAGATTAAATCTATACTAATATGTAAAGCTGAAGAGTTCGTTTCATTGATTGTTTGAACGCGCTAATCTCAGGAACTCCTAGACCGATTGGAAAAATTCTCTGAGTGTAAGGTAGTCCATTTATCGAGGTAGGCTATAAGCTTTATAACATCACGCTAAGTTAAATAGGAGAGGAGCAGCAATAAAAAATATTACAAAAATGGCAAAATTTAAAGCTTTTCATGCGTGCGCTAAGTAAACGGTGAAAGTTATTCAATAATCATGAATTACAAAATTGTTCCCATCTAAAAGTTCTAAATAAAAGTCCGCGACGGCATATATCTAGCATTTAAGGTTAGACCATTTTAACTATTTTTATAATTATTAAAATAGTATATTATGGTTTTAATTTTTCCACGCGAGCGGAGCCGTGAGTGATTGCTAGTATGATATATAGGACCGTTAAAACAGTTGTGGTATAAAGAAACGAAATTATGATGTCCATAGACTAGCAATAAAATGATAATATATTAGCAACCCTACGCGGCTCGGCTATAAACAACTTTTGTGAGGAAGGTAGCTCTTGGGACGATTCATAAATTTAGCGGCGCGCCGTTTAGTTTTATGTACGATAATATCTATTCGCACGCACACTGCGATCGGGCGATACTATAGCGACACATGCTATGACATGTCATAGCTGTCGAGCGACACGAAATAACAATGAGATTCCATTGACGTGACGTGTGTTTACCGCGCCAATAAAAAATTATATAACCATGCTGTTCTTCTGCCCTTGTCCTACTCTAAGTGGGGTCGGCACAACTTGTTGTCACATAATTTGGCTACGTATTTTACGTCAACTTACCTTAGTTGTATCTTACGACACCTTGGTTAGAAATGAAGGTGGTCTATTCTACTCATCTGGATACCACACGGCGGGTCGACTTACCTTAGTCGCCTTTTATGACACATTGGTAAGAAATGAGGGTGGTCTATTCTACTCAACCGGTTACCACACGGTGGGTCAACTTACCTCAGTCGCCTTTTATGACACCTCGGTAAGAAATGAGGATGGTCTATTCTTCTTCCTACCAAACGTTTATTGGTAATTTAAAAAAATTGTTTCCTGGATTCGATCCTGGTATTCTGAGTTTGAGACCGCCCGCTACCCAAATATGCTATCAAGACTTTGAAAATGACAGAACAATTAACTTTTGCTTTCTCATTTCAAATTATAGCAGTTTTTTTCCCTGAAAACAGGGACAAAACAACATTTAATAAAACCTAGCTATTTCATGAAATTGTTGGAGCCGTTTCCAAAATTCAGAAAAATATATGCATATATACAAAATCAACTCATTTGAATATTAAAGATATAACTGTGCAAGTTATAACACAAAAGTACAAATAAACATTAATTATTAGTCCAATATGAATGCTGGGAAAATTAAAACTCTAACTACATCAGTAAACAATCCATTAACGGTCGTAGAAGATACGGCGAACGAGCACCTTGTACGGCGCCTATTAACGTAATCAGACACATTCGCCGAAGTAATGTATGTAAAGAAGTTTAATGAAACGTCCCCGATAGCAAGCTCGGCGAGTCATGAAATAACTATCATTAAAGCCGACACGATACGGACGATAATAATCGGCTACGAGCAAAAAGCTATGGCGTCGGTTGTGATGCAAATTGCATATGCTATAAATCAAGTACTTAATCACCGTGCCACAGGCCGGGACGTAATAATGAGATTACTTGAAAAAATTACACACAAACATGTTCACGGAGCGAACATAACACTATAAGATATGATGGGAACGCTGTCGAGAAATATTGTAGATCAGATCGCAAACAATCGACATCATGTCTACTAACTGTAAGTTATAGGTGATAAAGAAAGATCTTGCGCAGTTCGGTGTGATAATGGCGAACACAGAGGGCGGAATCCATATCTATAATATAAAACTAAGTCCCAAAAAGCTGTCTGTCTGTATGTGAGCGATTGTCTCAAAATCTAGTGAACGGATTTTTGTGCGGTTTTTACTAAACGGTAGCGCGAATCTTCCAGAAGTTTACGTTAATAGTATGTTACAATTTTATGTCAATTTTGTTTCAAAGTTCGAGCAGCCGTAAAAAACTCGACTGCTGGTCTGATCAGCTAGCTTTAGTCGCGTGCGCCGAGCAAACCAACAGAGATACACTAAAGTTATGTACTAGAGAATTGTAGATCTATAAAAATACTACAAAAAAGTCCTGGACAGCATGTCTCTATCTCTTATGATCAATTCACAATAACTACTTTTATGATCAAACTTGTGGAAAAATGATGTGACACTGATTTCCACGGAGGCGAAGCTGCTGGCACAGCTAGTATAGAAATAAATTAATATCGTAATGACAACTCGAGCCGAGATGTAAGAAGCGATAATACGAAGAGAATTGGAAGCTAAAGCCGAGCTCGAGAGTGGAAGCGATGACTATAATTCACTACATACAATAAAGATAGCTATTGATCTCGCAGAAAACGAATCGGCCCGTAACAGAACAAAACACGCTACCGCTGAATGTCGCATAAATCTTTATTATTGCTGCAACAAGCTTATGCGGAGTCGTTTCAGGTACTCAAACCGGATCCCAAGTATAAACTCACGACTCGAAAGCATTTTTTCGCTCAATGAAATATGCTACATCGCCCCCAGGGCCGAGGAAGGAAACCCATAAATAAATAATAATACCACCATTTATATTACCAAAGGGTTTCGCCCGACGTGTCTATTATCATCTGAATTGTTTAAATATGATAATGCATCAAAATAACAGGCAGTTCGTTCGTGGCCGCGACTTCTGTTCCGCTATTATCATAAAGATTCACTTAATAGACTGTTTCGAAATTATTATAGCGCTCGACACTGTTTTATGGACGGAAAAGATTATCGTGTTGACTTTTTGCTTGTGTATTTAATTTTAGGGTGCGAATGGCAACGTAATGAAATTATACGTCGATATAGAAAGCCTATTATAATCATCGGAGTCGGCACAACATGTTGTAAACATATTGTAGCATGATTTTTCGTATTTAACGACCGGCCTGACGTCAACTTACCTTACTCTTATTAAACGACACCTCTGTAAAAAAAGGGGTGGTCTATTCTACTTGATACAGCTTGATACCAAACGGCGGGTCAAATGACCTTCTTTGCCTTTTAAGTCACGTCGGTAAGAAACGAGAGTGGTCTATTCTGCTCACCCGGATACCACACGGAAAAGAAAGGCTTTTATACTATTTAAGAATATATTAATGCTAAGAATGCGTGGGTTAATTGCTCGCTGATTTTGCAAAATAAACGTATGACGAAATGTAATTGGTTCAAAGAAATATAATTTTACAAAAGCAACCGCCGAGTTTCTTGTTGGTTCGAACTATTTTCAGTAGACTTTACAGTTGAAAAGATTTTGTATAAATATGTGTTTGAATTAGAATTTTTGATTTTAATTCCACCGAGATTATAATTATTTTAATTTTGATTATGATTAATTTAGTTTCCTTGGGCAACTTTTATATAAATGACTGGATTAAGTTATTTGGCGTCATAAGAACAATCTACGCTGCTTAACATTATAATTACCGATTACCTGTCAAGATTAACGCAACTTGAGCAAGAAAATAATCCTTTAAAAATCTATACTAATATATAAAACTGAAGAGTTTGTTTGTTTGAACGTGCTGATCCCAGGAACGATATAAAAAAAATTGTAAGGAAGGCATTTATCGAGGAAGGCTATAACTTTATAACATCACGCTAAAATAATTAGGAGAGCAGCAGCAATAAAATTGCAAAAACGGCAAAATTTAAAGCTTTCATTGCGTGCGCTAAGTAAACGGTGAAAGTTATTCAAAAATCTCTTATAATTACCTCACGATATCTACTTTTATGTTCTAAATTTCAATTCGGGAAAAAATTTGTGACTCAGATTTCCATACGAGCGAAATTGCTGGCACAGCTAGTATTGTATAACATTATAACGGAGTAGATATATACGGAGATAAAATCAAATTTAATTATTATCATCCGGCCACGGATACGTTTTAAGCTCGGCGAAACGTTTTCGATTTAAACAACATTAATATACTGAGGTAATAAAGTGCCCCTAATAAACCCCGATACGCATCGAGCCGGTTCGCAATAACCGTATACAGACTAAACAAATGATTTTCTTCATAATAAAAACTTCACAATAAAAGCGCTCACGAAATATCGGTCATTAAGTGTATTTACGCAGCGAAACGGATATAGGGGTCGTAAAAATGTGGCGCGGGTTATAGAGACGTTGGCAACAGGCGCGCCGGCATCAGACCGTTTTTGATCTTAGACCAGAGATGAACAAAGTAAAGGCCAATGCATATGAGAGAACAGGAGAAATTACACAATCTATATAAAAACTAGGACGATCTTTTTCTTGCAACCGATGGAGGTCCACTGTTCACAATTTTGTGCCGCTTGAATCCGGCTGTCCGCGACCTTTTTTGAAGTTAGTCCATCTTAGTCCACTGCGTCTTAAGTTAAGCATTGTTCTTTGTATTGAATAAATGTCTCCAGATTTTGATGTGATGATCACGATCTGCTTTAAGCCTTAGATTAATGCTGAGTTGAATTTTTAGAGGATTTGGACTCCAAATAACAACATATTGTTCATATTGAGGGAAGATTGCCGAAACATGCTGCAAATATCACGTTTTTATATTGCGCTTTTAATAAAGAAACACGATCGAATCTAAAGATTTAGTGTCGCCTTAAGTTTTGCGATAAATTAAAATTTCAACAATGGCAACAATACCTGCGAACATTATCAAGATCGCATAAAGAGGCATGTCCTTTGTATTTCACGTTTTATGACCACTGCTAAAGAAAAACGTTTAGTGTACGGTCGCAATAAAAACATGTGGGCAGAAACAAAACGGCCAGCATTTTGTGCGTAGCGAGCGTTAACTTCACTACATATTATGAAACAGAGTCCCCGGCCGTGTCTGTTCACTACAAACTCAATAACTACTACCATCAACAACACATAAGTCAAGCACTACACACATTCACTACGACAATTTCAACCATCAATTCGCCCCGTAATCGTAGCATCGTCAGGAGATGGGCTCCTCTAGATGTCTTAGTAAAATGTAAATGATATAATATTCTTAAAATTTCTTGCGTCGAAATACTAATGTAAACAACAGGCATTACCGTAAGTTAATTCCCTCTATACAACATTGTTTTCAATAGTATTATTCCATCCAATATTTATAAATATCGATTTTATAAATGGCATTTGTATGGACAAGCGGAGATTAATGCGGGGATAACAAATTCATATTTTTCAATCCAATGATTTGACAGAAAACATGCGCGTCACGACATTGTTTTCTATTAGGGTGTCAGATATAGAATTTAAAAGATTTAGAATTGTACTTGCAGTGTTATATTCACTCTTCCTATCTTTTATCTGTTAACCTATTGTATATAAACTACTTGTGCTTGTGGCTTCTCCCACGTGGAAATCAGTCTCACAAGGTTATTCCCGCAAAAATCTCTTCATTTTATTTATTCTGAGTTAAAAATATATATTAAAGTAAAATGCAAAGAAAGAAATAAAAATACCAACCTAAATATGCCTAGACCAAAATAATCATACAAAATTGAGTGGCTAGCAAGTTGATGTGCGTATCTTCTAAAGTATTTCTTTGATTCTGAGAGTGTTCTTGTAGATCTACAATACTCTACTACATTACTTTTGTGTATCTCTGCTGGTTTACGTGTCGCACGCGTCAATTGACTAATGTTCCCAGCAAGTTTTTTTACAACTGCGTGAATCTCAACACAATTTAAATAAAACCGAAATATGTTTCTAACTTAAACTACCTTTTAGTAAAAACCGTATAAAAATCCGTTCAGTAGATTTTGAGAAAATCGATCATATACAGACATAGGACTTTATTTTGGGGACTTTGTTTTATAATATGCATAGATATTGCAATATTGATGAATTTTGGTGTCATTCAAATTTATAAATCGGGCATATAAGTAAAAAATTAAGTACCATGATAAAATTGTATAATATAAAAATAATAAATTGAGGATATTTTAATATTAAAATTGACGTGAACGAAGTCTCTACTAAATCTTATTCTTAACCTACCTTCCACATCTTGAATTATAATTGTTTTGAATAGTATTTTTCAAGTTGGATCATAATTTATTTATGACAGTTTTATGATTTCCTGTTAGCACAATTCGCCACTTTGTCAACTCTAGACTGTTGCTAGGTCACGTGGGAGGTGGTCGGGACCATCAATCACGCCACGTGACTCTTTCAACCTACCGCCCGCCGTAGGGCTGCCACGTACGAACATAAATTATGCCTGTTTTTGTAGAACTGTCTGTTCGTCGACCGGAGACAAAATTTGTTAGCGACACTGTTAATTAATCAGTCATTGTATATACTAGCTGTCATAGCCCAGTGGTGATACCTTGTGACTATTTTGAGTGAGTAACGGGTTTAAATTCCGTGGTAGTAACATTGTCTTTTCTGTTAAAACTGATGTGTTCAATTGATACAAAGTTACAGTACAATTGGTTTGCTGTTATCTCTTGTTAAGAGAATATATGTAATGCTAAGTGTATGAAGCAGGCAACATTATAGCAATTTTGTAGACCACAGCACTCAGACCTGTCCTCTGATCAATTAATTCGTCTTGTGGTCACGCAGAGTAATCAACGGTCTCCATCTCTCTCTGCACAACTCAGAACTGATTGGTTTTTTTAGTTAAAGACAGCCCCAGCACCGATAGATCAAGACCAGTAGTACACTACTCAAACACTTTTGCCTTAAGTTTCACTGACAACCTTTCACGCGAAATATTTATACGTAATGTTGTTTAATTGTTGTTTTTATTTCAATAAACCTTGTTAACGTAATTTATTTTTTCTTGGTACTTATTACAGTATCACTTCCTTTTGGATTTGCCTACTATTTATTATAACATATGTAAAATTATTATTTTATGGTCTGTATTAATTCGTAAAATTGACTTTTGCTTATCAATATATTCTTGTAAAACTTTACGGAACATTTAATTTCCTTATCAGATAATTAACAGTGCGCAACAGTTGGTAAATTTCAAAATTTCTTTTGTGCAAGTTTCCAAGCAAAATTGTTTGAAACCCTGATTCCTTAACTGGATTTAACTGTATTTCTGAACCCCAGTGCCGAACGAATTAGCGAGTGGAAAAACTACAGGCTTAGTAAATCCCAAATCCAATTCAAAACATTTTTATAAAAACATGGGACATTTATACACACGGTCCATCCCCAAAGTAACTTTAATAATTGTGATGTGGGTATTAGAACTGGTAAATATCTAAACTTATCATACAAGAAAAGTCCCCAAAAGCTGTCTGTATGTGATTGATTTTCTCAATATTAACTCGTTATTAACTGGTAATTGCTTTAGTGTAATGACAAATGCACAACATATAAAATATTTTCGGCACAATGAAAGATTAACTGGGGTGTCAAGGAAGAGTAATGAAGTAAAGAATGCTTTTGACAGACTGATCTATTGAATATTTCAGAAGCCGCAGGGGATTCCACGATTTTAATGGAAACTCGTAGATGTAGATTTTTTTGAATCGATAGGGACGCTCGGTAATAGACCATTGTAGAAATATTTGAGTAACTATTATGTCAATCTTATCACCATCTTAATGACAGAGGCCAAAGGTCTTCTGCAAGCTTGAGGTATTTTACATATACTTATATATTATATGCTCAATGAAAAATGAATTTCAAGTATTGAAGGTTCAATTTTAAAAGATAAAAGCTTAGTTTTCTTCGAACTTTTATCAAATTCAAATTAGGAGAATCCACATGTTATCTCCATTGCCGAGCGGCTTCACTTACAAAGTTCGATTCAAATAATTTCATCCAATGTCAATAAAATTCTCAAAAGATCCAATCGCGGTCGGTGAGCCATAAAATATTTTTATTTATTTCAGTGGCGGTTTGTTAGTTGTCAGATATAATGAATATATTACCAGTAGCAGCCAGCATACTTTTGAAAAGGTAATTATTTAAAGGAGCGATCGGCCGGCATTCTGATAAACAGCGCGATAACAATACATCTCAGACATCGTTCACGCATTCTCTATCCTCATCCATTACTGTTTCATCTTCAATAACAAGTTTTGCTGTACCAGCTTCAACGTAAACACCTCTTTCTGTATTCTACACCTTATCACAATCTTCTTTAAGTCCAATATCATTTGGAGTATGTTCCTCAGCAGGAGCGCTAACTCTTTCATCTATCATAATCGTTCATGCTGAAAACAATCAAGATTGATTTTTGTTGCAAGGTGATTGGAACTCAACCACTTCAGTTTTAAGGATTACTTTTGAGTAGCCGCTTCTTGCTTTGTCGGTTGATAGCTAACCACCGACGGAGGCGAATGTAGGCGGCGGCGTAACGAAGGGACCCACGGAAAATGACAAATGACATCTGCCTACCGCCTGTCAAATAACCGACAGATAATAAATGACCCCGATTGTTTATCATCAAATATCTCATATATCATTATGGTGTACTCAGCGCTTTAGGCGGAGGGCGCTTTGACTTGGTGGTATGATTAATAATGTTTAGTTAATTTTGAGCCTGTAATGTAAATAGTTTTGGGGTGATTTCGGTGATGTCATCACCGGATGGTTTGGATAATGTAACTTATTCAAATGGTAATTAGTGATCATGACTACTTGTATGTAATTATTTTAAATTAAAACTTAATGTTTGTGTAACGAATTGGATAGACAACTATTATAAAACGATATCAATAGATAAAAATTAGTTTTATAAAATTTTATTAATGTAAGGTTTCATTAAATAAAAAAAAACTTTAATAGAATTAAAATTGACTAAGTTTTGAAATTTAAGTAAAAATATTTTTTTTGAAACCTATTTTATTAATACATTACTAAAGATGGCCAAGTACTTAATAATGCATTAAAATTAATTTAGATCTTTTCATTTGATGTTGCACAATGATGATATTGTATTTTTGTACTTCATAACTTTAAACTAAATAGTTTTTGTAACAGCTCAAGAAATTATAGAATTACGTAAATTAATAGCGACTCCTTATTACATTTTTACATCAGCATTAAGTTTCGAACAAAATGAGGTTTTTTTTGCTAATCTGGTTATAAATTAAATACTGCGACCATTTATTAAATTTATCAAAAGTTTTTGTGAAAATAGCAAAAAGGAATGAATCCGGTTGTTGTTAATTAGTTAAAATATTTTTATCTTGATGTATTAAGGATTTATATGGTAGTTAAACATATTTAATTCGGTACAAATGAATAAATATTTTTGATATAATTTAATTAATGGAGAATATTATTTTACCACAAGAAACTGTACAAAATAAGACAGTCAAATTATTTTTAAATTTGCAGATAAACTTAATAAGACACCCAGTTGTTAATTAAGACTAAACCTTTACATATAACACAATAGAACAATATACCATTTTCTATAAAATATTTTTAAAAGACAGGAAGTCCTGTCTTATATTACAAAACGAGACAAGTTTCCAAACAGAACCTAAAAGTCATGTTTCATACTTTACACCGATGCAATGAGACTTTGAATATAAATCTTGCCTCCCTAACTATAAGTCACATATGTGACACGCCATGTTTACTAACTTGCTTTCCAACATGACAACATTCGCTACACGTGCCACGTCGTCTATGTTATCCATTATATCAAAAATAGCTCTTATATTTATTGTACTAGAATATACACTAACGGCATCGTTATCTTTGTCTTTATAAATGACAATAGGCTTCGTGCTTTGTGTGTCAGTCTCCTGTCCACTGATCGTGAGGTGACTAATTCAGGAACTGACCTGACTTCATGTTCAAAACTTGGGAAGTGAATATTGTTTGAAGAGGTACGAGTATCAAGCTAAACATTATCGTTGGTGTTTGTAACAAACAAGCCAGCATTAAACATTGTTTTGATGAAGCATCGAGATGATTTTGTATACACAAGCACTCATGTATACACAGGTTGATACACCACTGATAGTCTCCACGACCAAAATCGCAAAGCTTTGCGATTTTGGTCGTGGAGTCTATCTCCTGAAGATGCTTCGGTTGCGGGGCGAAACGATTGTTGAGTTTGTGATAGTGAATGTATATAGTGCTTGTGTATCGTGGTGGCGGTGGTGGAGGTTTGTGCATGTGTTTTTTACGACTCCTGCATGTATCAAGTATGATAACCGATTGTCCACTCTACATTTAGCATTATATATATTTTCTATTTTACTTCATCGCGGATTATAGCAAAATAATTTTATTATTACTTTTGTATCATTTAAATGGTTACACAATAAAGAATTTATTCATTTAACATATTTGTTTAAATCAAAGATTTTTTTACATATTACATTATAATTGATATAATTTCATTGTTAGTTTTCGATTCACTAAAACGCATCAAGTATCGGCAATACAAAAATAATAATAAAATTATTTTGCTATAATTTTTTTCCTTTTGTATTATGGATCTCCGCAAAATAACGCCTAATTCTATTAAGTATCGGCAACATTTACTATGCTTTTTTTCAATTTGTCTTCGTTAATAATGGCAGTCAAAATATCTCTAAACATTTCCAGATTTTTTAAGACTTTGTTAATAAATTAAATAAATAAAAATTATTTATAAATCTTCTTTTTCCAAAATTGGCCTATTTATAAGGATCTAAGCTCAGCATTTCTCAGACGTACATCCAAAATTTTATTCATCATCATTCATGTTCCTATAACTTTTTTTATAGACAGCTATTATTGGAAAATAACAGCTGAATAAAGTTCTCCTTTCCCGTGATTCTTCCAAATTATTTTTTCAAGTTTCAATTTTTTTTATATCTCCTAGAAAATTACCAAGCAAAGCCTGGTCAACCAGGTAGTAACTAATAAACTGAGTAACAATTTTTCACATGACGTCAGGAAGCAATATGCCAAATGTTCACGTTGAATCTCTGCAACCGCATCATTGGTGTTGCAAATCATAAATTACTAGCGGAAAATGTTATAATAAGCATCTTTTATCATATTAACTATAGACATATTAGTACTGTGGTTGGCGTACCGCTTTACTTCTACAAGTTCAGTGTTCACTTCTACAGGGTCTGGACAACATGTTATGAACATATTGTCGACATTTTACGACCGGCCGCCTGTTTGACGCTAACTTACCTTAGTCGTATTTTACGAAACCTCAGTAAGAAAGAAAACCGAAAGTGAAAAACCTGTAGCCAGTAAAATAAATACTTGACTGAAAAATCAATGCTTCTATACTTGTACCATACTCTTAATTTTAGGAACAGAGCAGTAAGCTTGATAAATGAGCGTCGGAATTTCAAAGGGGGCACAATGGAGACGACCTGAGGTAGATCGTTAATCAAAAAACGTCTATGGCGTCAAGGTCTGAGCGTCGGAGTAACGAAGGTAACAAGACTTGATCACAGCGCACACATTAAAGACAAAGTAAATATTAAATCTATACTAATATAGAAAGCTCAAGAGTTTGTTTGTTTGATAGTTTGAACGCGCTAATCTCGGGAACTACTGGACCGATTTGAAAAATTCCTTCAGTGTAAGATAGTCCACTTATCGAGGACGGCTAAAGGCTATAAAATCACGCTAAAATGAATACGAGAGGAGCAGCAATAGCATATCTCTAGAGAATTCTGGAGATATGTGTAACCTACCAATCCGCATTGGAACAGCGTGGTAGGTCTTAGCTCCAATCCTTCTCTCCTCAAACGTAGAGAAGAGGCCTATACCCAGCAGTGGGAGAGTAACAGGCCGCTACTTACTTTACATAGCATACTTTGGTCGTCGTGACCGATGACCTGACCATTAAACGAAAACAAAAAAATAATTTCAATTCAGTCTACAAAGTTTAGTAACAAATCTATGCTTATTTATCGAGGTTTCCTGGAAAGCTACAGCGCAGCGTGCAGGATATGGGGGCAAATAAAGGCGAACCGGAAACGAAAATCGCTTCATCGACAAATTTATGCAGTTGTAAAGGCAGATTTATTCGGAAGGAGGCGACGTGTGAAGTCGCAGGATATACGGTAGTGAAGAATGGACAACATTATTTATTTCAGTGACTGGTGTTAATGAAAAATGACATAAGATACACTAAAGTTTTTTTTTAGTCTTTCGATACATTTTACAAAAATTCCATAAATTTGGAATTCGAAATGCTATTTTTATAGAAAAGAATGTATAAGTCCATTTGTTTGGAATTTCTAAACATTTAACGCAAATTTAGGTGCAATTGATATCATCAGCCGTTATCCCCACTCCAAGTGGGGTCGGCGCAACATGTTATAAACATGCTGTCACATGATTTGGCTGCGTTTATACGACCGGCCGCTTGCCTGACGTCAACTTACCTTAGTCGTATTTTACGACATTAGGTGCAATTGATAGTCGTATTCATATATTTTTATTTAGTTTGTCTTAGTTGCCGATAATGTAGGTAATTAAGTCTTATTAATGGATCCACAACGGCGAGAGGAGGCTTAAACCCAGCAGTGGGATAGTAACAGGCCGTCACTCAAATGTTCATCGACATATTTCATGATCCACTTGTTGCTTTTAAAAACAAACTTATTTACTATTTATTGATAAATTATTCGCCGTATTTTAAATCTTATTAATTACTTTTAATAGTATCTTTAGTACTTTATATATTTTTAGCTTGCATGATATTAATTAGTGAATGTTATGTACACTTCTTAAATGCATATCAGTACGTTCTTAAAATATGTGTGTATATAATGGTTAATGTCTTAATATGTATATATGTAACACAACGTACTAGGAACACCTGATTCCGCACTCAAAACTAGATGGCGCCACTCGTTGTTTGCTCCGCGCTATCGAAGTGCTTTCATAGTAATATAAGAAGTCCCCATACATTTTGTTATTAGATCGACATCGCTATCAGGTCCTAGGGCTCTAAAGTGCATCCTACTGGAACACTACGCCTAAGCGCGTCTGGGACGGTGCATCCTCCGTACGGCACATCCACACTCGGAATGCCGTGAGGGACCCGTCGTCTGTCCGCGATGCTTTCCGTATTCGTCATAAGTACGCATTCTCTCCCCCGACAGTACGTCGGTTGGGCCATCGTATTATATATACTCTTTGTTCTTATCGCACAACATATTGAGCCGTGTGTCACAAGTCGATTTCCATGCCTAATAACGCGTGCAGCTCTTTATGTTACACTGAAAAATTTATGCTCAAGAAAAATGACATCAAAGAAACGCGGCGAGATGATCGTAAATCTACACCATAACTCATATTCCGCGGCGCATCAAAGGGAAGGATGTTTGATATTACGGTAATACGGTGAGATTGAAATTGCAGATGTATGTTATAACTGATAAATTTGAGTGCTGTTACGAAGATCATATTGAAAAGTTAAATAGCGGCCTATTTTATTACATTGCTGTGGATACAACCTCTTTTTTTGAAAATGATTAGAGGCTCGACATACTTCTTCCTCACAGGTTTTTTTTCGAATTGCCTTATGCTGTTAGCCCTAATGGCTTTGACAGCGTTACCGGAAGGACGGACGAGCGCAGAAGCTTCGCCGGGTAGAATTGGTAAGAGCGAGTGCATTGAAGCACTCGAAACTCCCTGGGTGTGTCGCATTAAGGGTCTCTCTTAGGGATGTGAAAAATAATCGATTTTTTAACTAATAGATTTTCAATAATCGATTATTTTTTCATCAAAGATCGATTTTTATAAAATCGATTATTTTAATTATTCTCTTTTTCTTTTTTACTCTTTTTCTTGTTTTTTAAATATACATCGTTGGATAAAACCAATGTAGCCAAACTACACAATTTAATCGTATTTCACAAACAGCACATCTGTTATTACTCCTTAGTAGTTGTTCAATTTAAATAGCCCTTATTGTCATGTAATATTAAAAACGGCAACTTTTCAAATTGTCAGAAAAAAAACAATAAAAATATCGATTATTTCTTATAAAAATAATCGATTTTTGAAAAATCATTTATTTTAAAGGAAAGTAAATCGATTTTTTTTAACTCCACGTCTCATCCCTAGTTTCTACTGCGAGACCGAACCTCGGCCTATATCGGTGCTTTTCGGACCAACTAAGATACAGATACAGATTAAGATGAAGCGTGCTTGCCTAGAAGATGCCTATTTACTTTTGTTTTAATTACCATATTATACCCATGTTATATGCATTGGGAAAGGCATATGCCGGTAGAACATTCCATTCCCTTGCCGTGAGCAACAGAAAAGAGGAATCGAAAAGCTTCGTACGCCTTCGTGGCATATCAACAGTGTAGGGATCTCTCTCAGTGCCTAGCGGTGCGATAATAAAAAGGCGATGCCGGAATAAGATCATGAAGTACCCGAGCATACTGCTGAATATATCTTGAAGAAGACTGACAGAAAAGCAAACCTGAGCAGATGTGGCAATAAGTGCAATTTAGCATTGGTTAGGGTTTTATCGCCAAACAGTCGTCTGACTGAGACTTTCACGGCAAATAACGTTCCCTATAAACCGTCGTAGAAATATCTCACATATCAAGATAGATTGCATGCAACAGTAATACAGAAGTATATAAAATATCATGATAATATTGCGACAATAATCATGAGCGCAAAATATTCTTTTATAAGTTAAATTTAATACGAAAACGCCGTGTCATTATAAAATTTACATGTAAATTACTCGAGTAATTATATGAATTGTATTCTCGCATTCTTAAAGAGCTGTTCCGTTTATAATTCAGACACATTCTTTTAATTAATTAATACGCGATATTTTTTGCTGTTTATTTTTGGAGCTTAAAACTTTTTTAGTTTTATTGCACGGGTAATAATAAAATTGTTTTGCTATAATCCACGATGAAGTAAAATAGAAAATATATATAATGCATGTCATATCTCTATCTCTTACAGTTAACTCACACTAATATGGTCAAAATTTCAATTAAATATACTGCAAAAGTATTAATAAAATTATTTTACTATTACTTTTGTATTATGAATCTCCGCAAAGTAACGCCTTATTCTATAAATTATTTAAATATACTGATTTCCAGGCGGGCTAAGCTACTTAATATTATAAATGCGAAAGTTTGTGAGTATGGATGTATGTTTGTTACTCTTTCACGGCGAATCCGCTGAACCAAAATCGATGAAATTTGCCACAATTATTACTTATACACCAGAATAACATATAGGCTATAGAAATCCTGTTAATTCTATAGGAATAGAATGACATTGAAAAGCGCCATCTGTTTCAACGTATAACGCGATAACAGTTAACGGAAACGAAGTTGCGGGTAAAAGCTAGTAAATAATAATCATCATCTTCCTGCCCTTATCCCACTCTAAGTGGGGTCGGCACAACATGTTATAAACATGTCACATGATTTGGCTACGTATTTTACGACCGGCCGCCTGCCTGACGTCAACTTACCTTAGTCGCCTTTTACGACACCTCGATAAGAAAGAGGGTAGCCTATTCTACTTAACCGGATAGCCGACGGTGAGTCAACTTACCTTAGTCGCCTTTTACGACACCTCGGTAAGAAATGAGGGTGGTCTATTCTACTCATCCGGATACTACACGCCGGGTCGACTTACCTTAGTCGCCTTCTATGACACCTCGGTAAGAAATGAGGGTGGTACTATTCTACTCAAGCGGATACCACACGGCAGATCGACTTACCTTAGTCGTCTTTTACGACACCTCGGTAAGAAATGAGGGTGGTCTATTCTACTCAGTTGTATACCACACGGAGGGTCGACTTACCTTAATCGCCTTCTACACCTCAGTAAGAAATGAGGGTGGTACTATTCTATTCAGCCGGATACCACACAGCGTAGCTAGTAAATAATGTAGTGCTAAAATACCTTAAAGTACCAAACACACGTCCTTCAGTTGATAAAAGATTAAGTATTTGTACCATCAAAATCCACCATAAAGGCAATGATTTATAAACGTACAGTCATTAATTACAACAGCACATTAACACAAATGGTACATATAAAGTTCATGTGAATGATACGCGTATAATTACCAACCTTGAGACACGAATCGAGGCAATAAATCAGCTGTAATGGTCGTGTTTGTAACGTAATAAAATACTCTATAATGGAAGAGATAAGCTGTACTGTTTTTATAGCAAATGAAATTACAGAGGAACCGTTCATACCAAGGTAATGATAGTGTTATTTTGCTATAATCCACTATTGGAGAAATTCTATGTAATCCATATGGAATCTTTGTTGATGTCATGCCTTAAGACCAATCTGTTTGACTGATTAAAACATAATAATCTTGATATGTAAGGCAAATGTATTAAATAGTTGTAAGCCCTTGTTCAAAATGCTAAATATATTGCCTTTGCCCTGTATTTATATCAAGGAAATATGCATATTTGTAAAAAATATCCTGATTATTTTACAAGTAATGACACAAGATATAGAGATAGGTTACTTTTACCCAGAATAAAATTGTCACTTTACAAAAATAATGCATATTGTATGTCAATTATAATCTTTAATAAGCTGCCTAAACATATAAAAGACTTATGTCTTCCTAAATTTAAATACAAGCTACATGAGTGGTTATTATCTAATTGTTTTTATTCGATAAATGAATATTTAAATTTTCAGAATAAGCCCTTGTAATTTGACAATATAAACTTTTAACTCTTCTCAAATAAACTCTTTTTTATCTGTGTCAAACTTAAAAACTTATAATTTTAAGTTTATCATATTTGCATACCTATTTCTTGGTAATACGCTGAAACAATAATTGTAACAACTTTTTGTAAGTGTATTGTGCAAAAATAAATGAATTTGAATTTGAATCTTTCTTTATTATTTTAATGTATGGTATTTATAGCCGTATGGTATCCGTCTGAGTAGAAAAGACCATCATCCATTGCTTACCGAGGTATCGTAAAAGGCGACTAAGGTAAGTTGATTTGCCGTGTGTTATTTATTGTATTTGTGAGTAGAATGGACCACCCTTTTTTTTATCGAGGTGTCGTAAAATACGACTAATGTAGGTTTACATCAGACAGGCGGCCGGTCGTAAAGTACGTAGCCAAATCATGTGACAACATGTTTACAACATGTCATGCCGACCCCACCTGGGTGCGGGATGAGGACAAGAGGGTAATAATATAGAGGAGAATAATGATTTTAATAAGCTAATCTAGTATATATATTCTGAATTTCGGAATCGACTCTAACGGTTTCCATGCAATGCAAGTATGTAGGTTGTTTCGGAGCCAATAAATCGATCTAGCTAGGTTTTATTTAAAAAAAATGTAGTTTATCTCTGTTTTCAGCCATTGAAAAACAACTAAAATATAAATAGAATACAAAAGTTAATTTTACTGTCATTTTTAAAGTTTCGCCCCGCAACCGAAGCATCTTCAGGAGATAGACTCCACGACAAAAATCGCAAAGCTTTGCGATTGTTGAGTTTGTGATAGTGAACGTATATAGTGCTTGTGTATCGTGGTGGCGGTGGTGGAGGTTTGTGCATGTGTTTTTTACGACTCCTGCATGTATCAGGTATGATAACCGATTGTCCACTCTACATTTAGCATTATATATATTTTCTATTTCACTTCATCGCGGATTATAGCAAAATAATTTTATTATTACTTTCGATATTATATAATTCAAAAACATTATTATAATTATATTAAATAATAATGAAGTGTGTGTGTATTTGAATGGTATTTTATGAATATTTGTAACTTTTATGATACTAAGATTTTAACTTAATCATTATTATTACTTACTTACTTAACTTATTATTATTATTATTATTTAATAAAGCTGTATTAAACATTTCATGAGAAGAAAAAAAACGAAAATCATATTAAACTCAGATTGTGACTTTACATAGTTTAGAAACTAAATTGACTCAACGTATTGCGGGCATCCCGTTTCATAAATTACTAAACAAATTTAAAGCTTTAAATTAAAGATAAACTATACTCTTAATTTGGTTCAAAAAATTTAAATGTACAAAAAGAAACATAAAATATGTTATTTTAACACAAAAACACATAATTTATTAAAGTATTTATATAACCACATTATTTTTAAAGTTAATGCTTTTAGTCAAATCAGCTATAAATTTAAGAATTAGAAAAATGGCGCCTTATTCGATAACTAAATATTAAAATTCGAATAGGCCTTAAAATGAGCAGTTACATCACTAGTCTGGTTAATATAAAAACTATGTAACACGCCTATATTATTACCGACCTTGAAACATAAATCGAAACTATAAATCTGCTTTAATGGCCGTATTTGTAACATAATAGAGCTCTCAATAAACGAGTATAGATTAACTACACAACAGAGAGGTGAATAAATATTTAGTCTATGTTAATGATGTTTTATATGTGATATTTTATAATAAGGTATTCAGATTTTACCGAAGCTTACTCTTAAAATTTAATAAAAAAATCGGATACTTTCGAACATAGATTCTACAACTACTTTCAGAGACAAAAAAGATGTATAAATAGTGTAATTATTATTGACCTAAATAGCCAAAAGTAGTTCATCCATCCATCCTTTTATTGTAGTTGGACCACTAAATCTTACAAAGTTGACCTTATCTCAGCGATAGTGCTCATAATCGTTAAATGATAACGGTATTTAAGTCAGGTTTTCAATTTAAAAATCAGACCCCGATTTTAACATCCTAACCATTTCCATTCACCAGCTAAGTATAAAGTATGTATACCTGGTAATCGATGAGATTAACTTAGACGGGATTTCTCCTCATACTCTTATACTAACAATTATTAAAACCTTTTTTGTGATTTAAAAAATATATTATATTTCATCCACTATTAAGCCAATATGTAGAGGAAATACAGATGTACCATACTTCATTTTCCACACACACACACACACAATGTTTTTATTTATTTACTTATTCGAATCTCTAACGGTATTACATATAAAATAATTCATTAAACTTCCTATTTATTTTTAAATAATAATAAGTACCAAATAATAGCAGGAATTTTCTAGTATATTGTTAATTTAAGAAACTTTTTAATGCATGAAAACAGGGATAAAACGTTATGTTTTTTAAATAAAACTTGGCTAGATAGATTTTTCTAAACCCCCCTACATGCTGATTTTCATGAAAATCGCTGGAGCCATTTCCGAAATTCCGAAAAAAAAAAATTTATAGTATTTTAAATTTATATTACGTTCCAATGCAAAAAAAAACGTCGCATGTCTCTGTCAACATTCTACTCTACGGCTCTTGTCCTAATAGATTTAATCGATTCGGTGTTAAATAGATTACTATGAATTATGGCGCGGCGCGACAAACTTTACCACTCGGTGATAATGTAATAGAATCGTGCCATGAATTCACCCATTTTATTTGACAACTTACACTAATAAATTGTTATTAACGCTACGGGTGATAAATTTCGATTTGTATAGTTACTCGGAATACAGAATTAGGTAGAGCGCGCGTACGGATTAAAACTTTACGGGAGCTGTGATTTTAATTGGAATAAAAACAAATTTTTAATAGTGCTTTATTGCGTTATAACTAGGTTTGCCAATTGTTAAAAAGAGTAATGTTATAGCGGTTTTAACTACACCTTGTAGTGATTTATTGTAGTACTTAGATTTACTTATTATACTACTAGTAACTGTTGAACAAATATAAAATATACAAAATACTATTTTCAGCATCAATATGAAACCTCATATAAAATATTATATTTAAAAAAGTCTCGTATATACTTTCTTTAAGAGAAATGGGCGTCATTTATTAATCTCTTTTCATAAATTAAGTTATTATTGAAGTAAGACATAGGAAGTTTAAAAAAGAGACATGTTGCTCTAAATAATGTGTATTCAAAACATTAAATAAAATACTTTTCATTCTTCGTAAACAGTGTTTAATGTTCTTCTTTTAGGGGTCGGCACAACATGTTCAAAACATGTTGTCACATGATTTGGCTACGTATTTTACGACCGGCCACCTGCCTGACATCAATTTAACTTAGTCGTATTTTACAACACCTCGGTAAGAAAGAGGGTGGTCTATTCTACTTAACCGGATACCACACGGCGGGTCAACTTACCTTAGTCACCTTTTACGACACCTCGGTAAGAAATGAGGGTGGTACTATTCTATTCAGCCGGATACCACGCGGCGGGTTCTTCTTAGAACTATTTAAACTATATTTCTTTTAAAGAATAAATTGGCTAATCACACTTAAAAGAACAGATCACCGTCATTGCTTTCTCTTTATTATAATATGACATATTTTAAGCCGACTTCTATACTCTAGTATAATAACTCAAAGCTTTATGTCAACGCATTTTGTTTTCAACAGAGAGACAGCCTTGCGGGGGCATTAATGTCAATATACTGTGATAAATACAAGACGGAAATGTCAATAATGTCATAAAACAAATAATTACTTGCAACCGAGCCGGAGTGATTTAAAACATTACGAGCATGTATTAAAATGTAAATCATTAACGTTAAATACGAAACGTTTCCCTTTTGGTACGCGGTAGCAGTGATGGCGTGCAGAAATTGCATCATTCGATATTAATATTAAAAATTCGAAGTCTGTCTGTTATGCTTCTAAGATAAACCGCTGCATCATTATTGATGAAATTCGGTACAATTATATTTTGCGTTTGCAGTTGAGAACCTAGGGCCATGAAGTCAAAGTGCAAAAAAAAATATCCGTCTTAACACCTCGGTTAATTGCCTCTTCAGGTGATAAAAGGGTTGGCTCCTTTTTCGCACAAAGAATCAGCTTGCAATTCAGCGCGGAAACGCTGCCAGCATTCTTGGGACCATTCCACGTAGGCATGATTTGTACAGCCAATTCCTAGCGTGTAAGTAATTTAAGATAGATAACTTCTACATTTCTGTTGTAAATAATAAAAAAAATTACATATATACATATATAAATTACATTACATATAGGATTACACATAAAGAGGATAAAAAAATCCATTTTCTTCCGGACTAGGGGCTAGGGGCTATGAAACTTATATATTGGTTTATAAAGTACTTAAAGAAGCTTTACGTCTGTTTAGTAGGATAGATTTCGCATTTTTTTATTATATCCAATAGTTTATACAGATAGAGAAATACACACTAGTCAATACCACAAACTTAATTATTTGTAAAAACTAAACGTTCTGTATAATAATTTTGATGACTTCTTTTAGAGTGACTCCAATTACAAATTGCAAGTTTATTTGAATAAAGAAAATTTTGAATTTGTTTATTTACTTTAAAACATCGAAATAATCTGAAAATTAAATCGGATGTCCCGCCACGCCCGCACTGGCATCATACCTTTGTGATTTATGGAGTAGCACTGTCATTTATCCGCTTACGACACGCGTCTTGCGCCATTTGCTGTAGACATCAAATTATCTCACAAAGTAATGGCTGCGTTCGCGAAAACAAGAACTTTGCACAACTTTCGATACGCGATTGAGCTAATAAGAGCTATTTAATTCTGCACTTTCACTCACAAAAATGGCAAGTATTAATTGCGAGGCATTTGTTATAAATTTGACAGTAATTTACGAGTCCCAGTTAGTAATCCGCGGAGACATTGAAATTGTTATTCTTTAATAATTAATAATTAATTTAGTATGTAAGGGTTTCGACGGCGGTTAATGGATCTAGATATAATTAAAAAAATGTCTTTTTATCCATTTTTTCAAGCGCTGAAAAACTACTAAAATTGTGATTTAATATACATTTGTTATTTGTGATTTAATAATAAAATAATTTTATTATTTCTTTTACACCAATTAATCACACGCAAAGACTTTTGAGAGATTTTGGAGACTTACTTTTAAAAGCCTTTAAAAATGCTTCAATTCTATTAATTATTCATTATGATAGTTTGTTATTTCATAACAATCGTTCCGTTCTTGAATTCCAGTGAATAGTGAAACCTATTTTTATAAACTATGAAAAGAAGTGCGGTATGTAATCATACGACATACAGGTAATGACTTTATCCAAACAATTATAATTAAAAATTCATCAAAGTGTATTTATTTACTTTGTTACGTCGTATAATTATCCTAATGATACACGGCCATAAAAACCGATGGATAATTATATAGCGCCGAAGCCATTTTGTTTTTTATTTCTGGCCTGCATACATTATCCAACCATTAATTATATCAGATAGATATCCGTTGTACACTTTGATCAATAATGACTAGCGTGAGTAATATTTATAGGCAATGTATAGAAACCAGCTATACTCACGTCTTATTCTATATCTCTTTATACTGCGTTATGATAACTACCTATATATAAACAGTGCTAGTGGCTTGAGATGACATCATCATCATTCATCATTCTCCTGCCCTTATCCCACTCAAAGTGGGATCGCCACAACATTTTATAAACATGTTGTCACATGATTCGGTTGAGTATTTTACAACTGCCCGCGTGGCTGATGCCAATTTACCTTAGTCACCTTTTATGACACCTCGATAAGAAAGAGAGTGGTCTATTCTATTCCGCCAGATACCACACGGCTGGTCAACTTACCTTGGTCGCCTTTTACGACACCTCGGTAAGACAGGGGATGGTCTTATTGTACTCAGCAGGAAACCACACAGTGGATCAACTTACCTGATTGGCCTATTACGACACCTCGGTAGGAAAAAGGGTGGTCTATTTTACTCAGCCGAATACCATATTACACTATTGCTGCTGAATGCATCCGCGATGAATCGCAGATTCATTTTTGAATAATTCTTGAATTTCATCGCGGATAAGCAAAATAATTTTAGTATTACTTTTGTCGATAAAACGTGACAAAAAAGTATGACCAGCACCGTAATACGTGCGAAAAATGTCATTCCCATACTTTCATTTGCCTTTATACAAAAACAAGGAGTCAGCTGAAAGCCACTGAATACATTATACCCCCGTTATCGCGACAAGCCGCTAATTACAAATGAAAATCGCTTCCTAACCCGTCACACGATATCCACACGTCGTAACTTCTCCTCCCAGCTGTCAATTACGACACGTAACATGTTCATCAAACGCAGTTTACAAAACAAACCTTATTCACAACAAAACACAGCTGAATTTCCATTCCTGGTTTGCGAGGCAATTATCGGGAACTCGTTCGAAACTCGATTCTATAATCTATGCGTTCGAGATAACTTAATTACTGAGCCGCTATTGGTATCGTGAAATAAATTTTTAATTGAGCCCTTCAGCCGCTTATCTCGGCCCCGAGTTGACAAATGTGCCGTGTTGTTCCTTATTTCTTGTGTAATTTAGATAAAAATAACTCGTTTCATCGATATCGATTCATCGCTACCTGCGACCGCACTAATGACGTTACTGTCCAAGTGGATTTATGGACTTTTCATAAAAGATAAGAGTATTGTGCATGTTTTAATGAAAAGAGTTGTATTTACGTTTTAAATCTCGACTAATATTACGCCCTAATCCCACTGTAAGTGAGGTCAGCACAACATGTTATTTACATGTTGTTACATGATTTAGCTAGGTATTTTACGACCGGCCGCCTACCTGACATAAATTTACCTTAGTCACCTTTTACAACACCTCGGTAAGAATCCTTTCTTATGTTGATTTATTCTTCTTAGCCGGAAACTATACGGCGAGTCAACTTACCTTAGTCGCTACTTACGACACCTCGGTAACAAATGAGGATGGTCTATTCTACTCAGCCGGATACCACACGGCATACGAAATGGTATCAAATAAAAGCAATATATTTCCTTCTTGTTTAAATCCTGTATGTTTATATAAATTGTATATAAGCTTTGATCTTACGAAATTTCATCAATATTGTGCCAGCGGATCATTTCTGAAAGAGTAACGATAAGTCAGGCTTTCGCCTTTACAGTATTAGTATGGATAAATATATTTTAAGTGATAATGAAATTATGAAATTATATTACACGTGTTTAATTGTTAAAGCAACTGGACAGACAAAGATATCCTTAGATTCAAGCATTGTAGTAAATTAATTCGTAATCAAAATTATAAATACCAAAAATTATGATAGAATTGTTTTGTTTGATTCGCGTTTGTTAGAAAGAAGCTTTTCAACTAAATACAGTCTGATTTATGTAGTATATTTGCTCAATATGTAGTATATATACTCCAGCATGCAAAAGGGACGCGTTTATTATTTAACTGAGAATTCCATATAAAAATAAGCTCTTATATAATGCATAAATTGTCATGTCAGTTGTTATGTTATGATGTCAGACTTAGTCACTTGATTGAGAATCTAATTCAAAATCTTATATGTGCGATTAACTGTTTAAAAACTTCGTTAATATAACACAAACTTGTAGACACAAAATTTTGAAAACTTTTTTAAAACATAATTTTTACCTTTTTCAAATATCATCGCTTCCACATTATCATATGCAGCACGTAATAAAAGTCTGTTTGGCAAAAGTTTTCATTGACCTAGAAATCTCGGAATTAATTTTTCCAGATACGCTTCGGATCACTAATTAATGGACTTAGATAACAACGGTAACAGTAACGTAAGAATGAACGATAAAGTTGACATTTAAAGGCTACCTTTTAAAAATAAATCGGTCAAGTCTAAATCTGATATCGCGCGTAGGGTTCTGTATAATTGTTTTCTTACTAAATACATCCTTGAGACGAGGTTCCAAGATTCCTAGACTTGTCTTTACACAAGTTTGGATATTGTCTTAAAACGACGCTGCTACATAAAACTTACTTTATAGAAAAAAAAACCAAAGTAAATACATTCAGTAATTTTTACCTAAAATACAAAAATTGACGCGGTGGGAGACTGCGTTTTATAATAGGTATAATAATAATAATAATTTTATTTCAAGCTACAAAGGCTCACAATTGTTAGTAACAAAAAAAACTTATGTTACAATTTCGTTACTATGTTAGTAATGAAATTGTCATAGTGATGTACGTATCCATTCAGATCCGTGTGGTATCTGGCTGAGTAAAATAGACCACCCTCACTTCTTACAGAGGTGTCGCAAAAAGTGACTTATTTAAATTGATCCGCCGTGTCCAGCTTGTCCAGTGTCCAGCTTAGTACAATAGCCCACCTTCATTTCATACCGAGGTGTTGTAACGTAAGTTGTGACGTCAGGACCAGTAGCAAAATAACTAGGCTTATCATATGCAGACCCCACTTAGAGTAGGATAAGCGTAGAGATGTAGGTAATTATAGAAGTAGGCGTTACTTTGCGGAGATCCATAAAACAAAAGTAATAAAATTATTTTGCTATAGTCCACAATGAAACGATTTTCATCGCGGATTAAGAAAATAATTTTATTATTACTTTTGGATGTTGTAGGTCTCTATTTAGATTCACTACGGAACTCTACAAATGATAAAAATATAACCGCCTTATTCCGCAGACACGTTTACGATTATGCGCTTAAAACAAGCAATGCTGTATATATTTTATTATGCTGACATTTAAAAGGAACATTTATCATTATTTTATTAAAAACTGTAAAATTAAAAACGAAAACACCGCTCTATGTGTCATAAAATTAAAATATGCTACGACTATAACTTACCATATTAATATCGTGCTTCTTATCTGCGGTGTGTTTATGCTAATTCAATATATCGATTCACGTTATCGCGTACAAAAGTAATGGGTACTAAAAATAAATAAAAAATTTTGATCACTTCGCTTGCGTTATCTTAAATCGTGACTTCCCGCCTTGCTACTGCTTACTTGATGGTTAATCAAATACAGACCATGGCCTTAAGTGAGTTTGTTTGTTTGCAATCTATTTATTGCACCAATGAATATAAATATGATAAAAAACAACATAATGTGGAATGGCGGCTTTATTTTAGAATCGGAATCTCTTCCTGCCAACAAGTCTCACATTAACTTAATTTTAACACTATTAAGGAGAGACTAATACAGAAAGCCTACTATACTGTTGAGGATTATTTAGACGATAAAAATGCGTGGATATAAATATTGTTCGACCCTGTACAAGATAGAAACATTAAATGTAACTAGTATTAAGAATTGTATTTTTTAAAAAGAGCAACCGCCGAGTTTCTTGCTGGCTCTTCTCGGTAGGAACAGCTTTCCGAACCAGCAGTAGAGTTGACGATTCAAAAGCACTTGTTTACAAGTTTATTTGAATAAAGAATATTTTGAATTTGAATTTGAATTTGAATTAAAAAAATTCAATATCATTAATTAAAATTAAAATTTAATAATAACAAACAAATAAAAAATATATATAATGCTAAATGTAGAGCAGATTATCCGTTCTTATACCTGATACATGGCACGATTCGCAAAAACACATGTATTCACATACCTTCACGCCACCACATCACATAAGCACTACACACATTCACTATAACAAACTCAAAAATCATTTCGCCTCGCAACCGAAGCATCATTAGGATATAGACTCTACGATAAAATCGCAAAGCTTTGCAACGCATCGCGATGCCAAAGCTTTTGTATGAAAATTAAATCATAGTAGTATTCTAATTAAACTGTATCATTTAATACAAAATTAATAATAAAATTATTTTGCTATAATCAGCAATGAAGTAAAATAAAATATATATAGCTAAATGTAGAGTGGACAATCTGTTTTCAATAGATAGAAGGAGATAGACGCAAAGCTTTGCGATTTTGTAGTGGAGTCTATCTCCTGATGATGCTTCGGTTGCGGGCATACGATTGTTGAGTTTGTGATAGTGAACGTATGTAGTGCTTGTGTATTGTGGTGACGGTGGTGGAGGGTTGTGCATGTGTTTTAACGAAACCTGCATGTATCATGAATGAAAGCTGATTGTCCACTCTACATTTAGCATTATATATATTTTCTATTTTAATTCATCGCGGATTAAAGCCAAACAATTTTTTTATTACTTTTGTATTATAGATCTCCGCAAAGTAACGCCTAATTCTATAAATTATTTGTATCACTTAAACTTGGTTAGGAAAATGTTACATCGAGCTAACCAATTTAAAACTCAATGCAAAAACATCTTATTTCATACTAGACGATGAATCATACCGACATTGAAACTCATAAAAAGAAGCAGTCAATCTCCCAAAATTACGATACAAAAACCATATAAACGGACAGACATCGGACCTTTATAACAGCATTAACATACAGCAATCAATCTAAGTCATCTGAACGGCCGTAAAAGTCATTTAAATCATTAACAATACTATTACGCTTTGAAAAACGGTTAAGTAAATCATTGTGTGAATAATGGTCGGGCAAAAAGAGCAATTAGTGTTGTGCGAGCGTCGATAGTTTGGCGGATGTCGATAACATTCCGCACGGCACGACGTGACTGCACACTGTAATGTGACAAATGTGATTTTCTGTTACGCCAAAGGACAGTTAACCGTGTCGTGTAAGAGTTAAGGGTTTGCAAACTCGACTTTTGCATTTTGCAGGTGATCAGAGACGTGAGCTCGATTAAAAAATGTGATTTGTGGTTGGCACTCGGCGCGTGTTTTATTTTGCGGGGCCTGTACGTGACAGGCGGAGTGGGTCGGCAAAAAAGATGCCGACCGAGACGGGGCGCTTCGTATGATTTGTATGCATGAATTTCGCCCAATTCGTACACTTTTAAGAACTATCGGCCAGCGGTCGTAAAAAGAGCTAATGTGAAATGAATTCACTCTCTGACTTTAAATCTCGGAATACCAGAATATATACCAAAAGTTAATTTCGCAATTACGTTTGAAACCTAATTTATCAAAAGCTTCAAATCTGCGTTTAGTTAAATTACGGATCTTCGATTCTTGCATCGTGTGGTATCCGGCTGTTGAGAATAGACCACCCTGCCACTTCTTACTGCGGTGTCTTACAAGGCTATTAAGGTAAGTTGTACCTCCGTGTGATATCCTGCTAAGTAGAATAGATCACTCTCATTTTTTTACCGAGGTGTCGTTAAATGCGACTTAAGTAAGTTGACCCGCCGTGTGGTGTACGGCAAAGTAGAATAGACCACCCTCCTATCTTAAAAGAGGTGTCTTAAAAGGCGACTAAGGTAAGCAGACATCATACAGGCGGCCGGCCGTAAAATACCCAGCAAAATCATGTCACAACATGTTTAAAACATTATGTGCCAACCCCACTTAGAGTGGAATAAGGGCAGGATAAGAATCTTCAAAGATTTAATATAATTTGGAAGAAGTTTCGGTTGCCTCATTAATTTTAACTGCCATATAATAAATTTATTTCTTACAGTTCCCTACAACAAAATTATACCTCGACTTACGTTGCAAACTTAATTTGTATATAATTAAGGTAAATAATAAATAAATGTCAGAATAAATATATATTTTAATTTTAACTATGCAAGACTGTAATTATTTAACCAATTTGATATTCATAAATTGTACATTTTATTTATTTTAAATGTATTATTCAATTTAAAAACTTGTTTGTGTACTTTTTTGGGTTTTATTGGCTTAGGTGACATAATAAATATGTCATTGCAAAATTTTTGCTTTTTGAGAAAGAGACTGATGTATTTGTTATTGTAATTTTTGTGTGTAACGCGTTTACATACATGTAAGTTTAAAGTACGATTATTATGCAATATGTTTTAAAACCTCCCGAATGCCGCTAGCTTCAATATTTTTTACAATGAGAGCTGAAAATGCATATATTGCATAAAAGATTTGCGTTTAAAAACACGGCGCGTTCAAATAAGACCAATCTTTTAGAATCAACGATGCCACTAGAATGCTCGCACACATATCTACATTATTAAACAATATAATTTTAAATTTTAATATTTATAATAAGTTAATAATTCAATTTCTTTAACTCCAAGGAATTATTTTTATTTTATTTCAAAAAATAATTTATTCAAGCATTGAAATATAGAATATAATATATTATTATAATATTATGCATATTTACTCTTGTTTATTCAAGCTACAATGGTAAATTTCCATATAATTCACATAAACATTACTAAACTTATTTTAACATGGAAATTTTTAAAATATTATGCATTCATTAGGTTTCACATATAAACAGTTTTAAGAACTACTTACTTTAAATTGAAGAATAGCCAATGGTATTAAATTTACATGATAATTATAGACACAACCACATAACAACATTACAATATGGTTTAAACTCGAGATGCCGCCACACTTAGAGTGGGATAAGGGCAGGAGAATGATTATAATGAAACCGACTAAAGGAAACGATATCTTGTCAAACGTACTGTAAGTAAACACGGCACGTAAACAATCCTGAGCGAAAGGTGAGCCTTTAATCTATTTTTACCCTAATGTTCCGGCGGTAAACGTAAGAAAAACAAAACGATTAGCATCAAAGAGTCGGCTGTTTGGCGAGCGTGATTGTCAGTCGACATGCGTCTAGCGCCATCACTCACACCTGTCAGGCGGGCGGAGACGGGGCAGCGGGTAGAGCGATTTGTATGGCGAGTAAATCACTTTTGAAGTAATTTATGTGTGGTTGCTAGTGAGGGAGGAATAGTATCGATATGTTTTTTCGATGTTCGATACGAATCGAATCTATTTATTACCCCTGTAAACTGTGAATGATGTTCTGATATTTTGTATAGATGTATTGGTGATTTTATATTTTAGTGTCATTAATCGATATTTATTGCATCTCATTTAATAAATATGTCATTTTATATTTACATACATACATTTAAGAGATCTCAATACTATCGACCTACCGACCGACTATTGGAGTTATCTGTTCACCTCATAGATCTAACAACGCAGTTTTTTGAGAGCTGGAACGACATTTTAAAACCTCAAACTTCTTCATACTATGAGCTCCATTGCTATCATTGCCCTTGCCACTTCAGCTTTCCAACACACTGAGATATGGATAATTTTGATACGTAAATTGGTGGTAAATTTAGTTTTCTACGTATCTCCTATTTTTTTGATACCGTAATACTAAAATACCATAGCTCGCTCTCGTCAACCGCTGAGCGACTCTAGAGTTTTTTCATGGCTATAATCATATTTAGAAAACCTTATAAAACTTTTTCTGAAACGTAGATCACATAATTTGTGTTACTGTCACTAGTTTTCTCCTATTTGTAAACAACTATTCCCTATACTACCACTGTATCTTAAATCTTAAATTTGATAAGGAGATACTATTTTATTAATTAATTACTATGCTGGATATATGTTACATAACACATCTTGTTGCCATCTTTAATTAATATAGCATTTAGTTTTAATTTTTTATTGTATCGTGTATGTTCTGAACACTTATTAAATGTATATATTGTTGGTGAACTAATAAAATGATAAAAATAATAATTTTCCAGAAGTTTTCAAGCTAGTTTAAACTGTATTTTGGAAACCAGTGCCTACCTTAACTTGGTTCAACTAACATATGTACAGGAGTAAAAAATTATACTAAAAACGTAAGTAAAAAACGGAATTTAAATTAAACTAAAAAGAAGAAAATTTTCATGTTATTGAGTAAAAGTAAAAAAAAAACTAAACTAAATGAACAGTCGTGAGTGTGTGCATGTAGATATAGTGAATGTGTTAAAATAAGTGATTTGCATAGGTAAGGTATGAGAGAGTATTGTATGCGATATGTGTTTTAAAAAATTGTTAAAACTATTTTCAGTTTGATCATAGTCCATTTAGACCTACATAAAATAATTTAAAAAATAAATAAAAAATAATTAAAACTTATTAAATATTAATGTTATCGATGGCATACAAAAATTTTCTCATCACTCGTTCCCAGTCGCGCGTTGCAGCCGTCACAATATCGCGGTTCGCTGACAGCAGACTGCTTTGATGTGTCAACTTGGGCGATAATGAGCGAATAAGGCACCGGATAGACATTTTAAGAGTTTTTTCAATACCATATTTTATAAGGGAATAAATATAAATTGCTATTAAGTACCGTGTACAGTATAACTGGGAGCCCTTCAACTATATTGAAATAATCACATCGATCGGTTGCTTGGTTCAAATATTAATGAAGAATTAACAAACTAACACGCTTTCGCATTTGTGAATATATAGTACTATGATTTTGTAGTCATTTTGCGTTTATGTCAAAATAAATTCGCACTCGATAGAAGTTATGTCATTTTTATAATAAAATAGCAGTGAAATGAATAATTTAGTAATTAAGCCTTGTGGTATCCAGCTGAGTAGAATAGACCGCTCTCATTTCTTATCGAGGTGTCGTAAAAGACGATTTAGATAAGTCGACCCGCTGTGTGTTATCCGGCTGAGTGGAATAGACCACCCTTATTTCTTACCGGGGTGTTGTAAAATATGACTAAGGTAAGTTGAAGTTAGGTAGGCCGCCGATCGTAAAATACAAAGCCAAATTATGTGAGAACATGTTTATAACATGTTGTGCCGACCCCACTTAGAGTGGCATAAAGGCAGGAGGATGATGAAGTGAATAATTTTATATGTAGAGTATTTTATCCGTTTTCATACCTTATACGGTCATATCTTATAACGGTGGTAGTTCATATTTTTACGAATACTGCATATATTAGGTATGATAACGAATAATACACTCTACGTATAGCATTATATTATATAAAAGGCATTGCGATTCTTTAACGCCTTATTATATAAATTAATTAAAGGGAATTAAAAATGTTCTTCTATAAATTATTTAAATGATACAATTTTCCATCCGCGAGAGATGTGGCAAGCACAAAAAGCACTAACAATTGTATACAATCATAAAGCAATGAATTCTGTTAGAATTGTGAAAGTGCCGACGCGGCCAGCCCACTCGGCCAATGTCACGTCATATTCGACATAAATCTTTTATGTCACTCATGTCACGCCGCCCAACTAACTGTTTGACAAGACTCGTCTACACGCGAGTACGGCGCGGACTATCATTACACTATTTATCATTGTACATCACTGTCGCTGCGTGATGACAGCTGGACGCTTTGATGTGACAGCTCAAACAGGTTCTGGACACCAATAAGAAACATTAGGTGTGAAGGTCAATGTTCAGTTGGAGAAATTCAATTAAAACACACAAGTTTTATAATCTAGATGAAATTGTTTTTTTTTCTTACAATTTTTTTCTTATCTTTAATATTTAAATGAGTTAATATTGTATGTACATATATATTTTTTTGGAGTCTCGGAATCTGCTCCTACGATTTCGTGAAATTCAGCATACGAAAAAATATTCCTGTTTTCAGGCATTGAAAAATTGCCTAAATTGACATTAACAATACTAGATAACTATTGCTGTCAGTTGTAAAGCTGTAATAGCGCATTGGTAAACGGGCGGTCTACATATGAGAAAAAACCCGGGTTTGAATCCTACGTGTTATCCCGGTTCTTTCTTTCTTTTTTATTGCATTTTTTCTATTCAGGATACCACACGGCGGAGGTTTTAGATATTTGTATCGTTGAAATATATTTATTGGGTAGGTTAATATTTATATTTAATTACCGTAATATAATTCTTTGCGTTTGTAGATTGTGTGTGTGTGTGTGTGTGTGTGTGTAATCGTGTAATCTTTTAGTGTCTTTTCCACAATGCCACTTCGACTGACCACTGTTATTCTCTTATTTGCGATTCAAGATGGGTACTTAGTTCACTAGGTGTTTATATTTTTTTATTAGTCTAGACTGTGTCCGCTTGTCTGTCTGTATATCTATAAAACAATATTATTTTTAAAGAACAGACAGTTACGCGAACATAAACCGACAAGCGTCATGACAGCTTAGCGTCGTTTTAAAACGGTAAAATTTTGCAATAATATATTTATTATGACACCTAAGCCAATAAATTTGTACAAAAGTTTAGGAACTTAATCGATTTCAACAAGTTTAAAAATAAATTGTTATTTCTAAAATAAATGGGAACATACAATTTATGGATACTTAAATAAAGATAAAGATTTATTATATTATAAAATTAGAAAACATATTTAATTATTCTGACATTCTAGTGATTACAAATTATAATGGCTTTATTATACACTAAGATAAAATCATTTATTAGAGGAAATGAGTCTTGTGAGAGCTAGTCTTGGAATATTAAAGCTAAAATTAAGAAGCTTGTCTTTGGTTGGTAAGTAGTTTTTTAATCTTAAATTCTTGGCTGATAAGCAACTATTAATAATAGCTGACCTACAATTATTTAATCAAAAGAGATTTTTTACATTTGAGAGGGAAGTGTGAGTAGGTTGATTCCTAAAATTATATTAAGCCGTCTTTTTCTAATTCTTCCTATTCAACCGATAGCCTTCTACTGTTGGACATAGATCTCTAATGGATCTCCAAACTAAACAATCTTATGCAGCTCGTTGCAAACTTTTTGGCAGTCTACCTTGAAGGGAGACCCCCTTATTAGAAAGTATCTGTGCCAGCCGGCCAGCCATCTTCGCCCGTATGGAAATCAGTGTCACAATTTTTTTCCCTAATAGAAATTTTGAACATAAAAGAAGTTATCGTAGGTTAATTATAAAAGTCTTTTGAATAATTTTCACCGTTTACTTAGCGCACATAAGGAAAGTTTTAAATTTTGCTATTTTCGCTATATTTTTATTGCTGCTCCTCTCCTATTCATCTTAGCGTGATGTTATATAGTCTATGGCCTTACTTGATAAATAGACTATCTTACATTGAAAGAATTTTTGAAATCAGTCTAGTAGTTCCTGAGATTAGCGCGTTCAAACAATCAAACAAAATAACTCTTCAGCTTTATATATTAGTATAGATTAGAACCTCAGCGATTATCGGTTCTTCTAGCTATGTGCCTCAATTTTGGCCACTTCGGTTTCGTGACACGCCGAGCTATATCAGTAATTTTTGTTTGACGGATCTTCTCATTCCAGATTTGACTACGTAGGAATACTTTAAACATATCGCCCGCAATAGCCTACTGAGTAACTCCGGTCTTTCTTGAATCATATTATAAAAAACGATATTTTTTCAATGAATAAAAAAAAAATTTCCTCAAAAGTCAACCCATTTAATCTCTTCCAACAACTCAAGGACACATAATGATAGCGGCAACGTTTTTTTTATATTAACGACTTTATGAAGGAGGTTGTATTTGTTGTAAACATGTTATAATAATATTCAGCGATATGGCGTTATGTTGTCATATTATTCTTGTCACATTTTAAGATATTTCAAAAAACATCACATTTCCTTTTACGATCATTCAATCAGTTTTGAGTTTCAGAGACGGGTCGCAATGCACTGATTCAAAATTCCAACGGGTGGAACGTTAAAACACTTCTAAACACTCGGCCGGCCAAAAAGGGGTATGGCGAAATTTACGAGGCGCGGCAAATCTGTATTCTTTTGAGGGGGGGCAATAAAATTAAAATGCGTACGCGCCGAAGCGGGCCCATATGTAGTAAAGAGAACGGGATGCAATGGCGCGATGAATCCATTATTGTTTCAAGTCTCTAGGGTTCCCCGGTAAATAATAATTAAAATCTAACTTTAATTCATAATGTCAAGACAGCCAAGGAAAGCCAAAGTCTAGCCATGACAGTTGAGCGTCACAACTGGCAGCCAAGTCGTGCAACTACATTGAGGTTTCCGTACAACCAAAATATTGGATGGACCACCAACCACGAACCAAAATGGTTGTGATGCGGTGGGATGAATTTATAACTGTAAAAGTCGCAAACCTGCTTGATTTTCATTTCATTACCTTTACACTTATCATGTCTATCAGGTTATATTTGTCTTGCACCAATTATTTACTGGTCGTTATCTTCTTCTTCTTCTTCTTTCTCAACCGATGGACGTCCACTGCTGGACGTAGGTCTCTTCATGGGATCTCCACCATACACGATCTTGTGCCGCTTGGACCCAGCGGCTCCCCGCGACCTTTTTGAGATCGTCAGTCCATGGTCGTTATGCTATAATTTAATTTTAATTCTAATTCTAAGTATTGTTTACTAACATAATGGATGTAATGTCTATTAATTTAAATAAATTATTATTATTATTTATGCTACTCTAAATTGCAGGTAAATTATCAATTGGAAAGGTTATTAAAAATCAATTAGAATTTCAGCCTTATATTTTCGCCTTTTACGACACCTCGGTAAGAAATGACGGTGCTCTATTCTACTCATACTCAGCGGGATACGGCGGGTCGACGTACCTCAGTCGCCTCAGTCGGATACCACAGACTAGACAGAAAGAAGGCGTATGAGCCATTAATTTCAAAAATGTTCTAAAGCGTCAATCGTACTCTAAGCAAATACTCATTTGTTTATTGTACAGATTAAATACTGTAATTTCTCCCGGAAATTACAAAGTATTTTATTACCTCGCTGGTATCTCGGATGGTGTGAGATGCTAAGTAGATATCCTGGATCCTGTTTATTATGGCCGGGCGCTAATTGCCGTCGTTAGCGGCTATTATCGGTGATTAATCTAACCGTCCGATAGCACCGGTTGAGATGCCAACAAAAACTGGTACTCACTTTATATAAGACTAGCAATCACCAGCGGCTCCGGCCGTATGAAAAAATTAAATCCGTTATATAGTCTTTTGATAACCATAAAAATGGTTCAAGTGCGTTAATCTTAAAAGCTATATATATGCTGTCGCGGAATTTTATTTAGAACTTTTAGAGGGCAACAATTTTGTAATACATTATTTTTGAATAACTATTACTGTTTACTTAAATTTTGCCGTTTTCGTATTATTTTTTATTGCTGCTCTTCTTCTATTCACCTTAGCGTGATGTTATATAGCCTTTCTCAATAAATGGACTGTCTTACACTGAAAAAAATTTTCAAATCGGTCCAGTAGTAGGTACCTGAGATTAGCACGTTCAAACAATACAACAAAACAAACAGTACTGTACAAACTCTTCAGCTTTATATATTAGTATAGACTAGTTTTACCCGAGACTTTATTCGCGTCAAGTGTTACAATATGCTCTACTAGCTTTGACCCGCAACTTCCTTCGCGTAGGTTGATAATAAGATGGCGCTTTTCAATATCATCCTATGCCTGTTGAATTAACAGGATTTCTATAGCCTATATGTTACCCCGGTGTATAAGGAATATTGTATCAAATTTCATCGATATTTGTTCAGCGGATTCCCCATGAAAGAGTAACAAACATATATCCATACTTACAAACTTACGCATTTTTAATATTTGTAGGATTATGTACTGAGTTTTTTCATACCGAGAAAGGAAATTATTCTATGGCATATATTAGCATAACAGATATACAGACTTTTGCATCTACGAGTATAATGTTAGTTACATTATTATATAAGTATTTATGTAACTGTATTCTTTGAACTCATTTTGACTTACTTGGAAAATACAGATTTACAGGGGTTTTTTCCACTGGTAATGTACTTACCATTTTTTATGTTATATAAAAATAAAGCTGATTGTATTGCAAATTAAACAAAATTATTCGTCTAATTGGTAACTTAATATGTTATAATTTAATTCTTGAGAACAGTGTAGTCGCACATAAAAATTTGGTCTTTAAAATTTTCCTACGTTTGCTATATTTAGAAAAACTTAAAACTATATTTTTATAAGCCAGTGTATTACAAACGGATTTGCAAAGCCTTGAACTTTTGCCCGCCTGTGACTATATTTACGTAGACTAATAATACCAGACCGTAGACCAATATAAACCTATTAAATTTACTACTAACTAAATAAATTATTTAAATTAAAGAAACGTACTCGCCCTAGGCATTCGCCCTTAATAAATTTTATTAAAAATGTTTTTAAATAATACTTTCCGATTTTATTGTGAAGTCTATATGATGACGTTATGAGGCGAAACGAATGCGAAGTGTTTGGAAAGCAGTGTTTTATTTCGTTACTGTGTGTGTTTGCGGTTACGCCTAAGTCGAAATCAGTGTCTTTATTTGAAAATTTTAACGTATATGTAGTTATTGTGAGTTAACCATAAGTGATAGACATGCTGTCCCGGACATTTTTGTAGTGTTTTAGTAGATCTATAATTTGCTAGTACATTACTTTAGTGTATCTCGGCTGGTTTAAGCGGCGCACCAGTAAAGTTTCTAGAAGGCGAGTTTTTTTACGCCCGCTCGACCTGTTCAACACTTTTTACATAAAACTGTTATTTAATATCAACCTAAACTTTCCGGAATTGCATTACCTTTTAGTATAAACCGTATAAAAATCTGTAAAGCACATTTGAGAAAATTGATCGATTCATAATTATAATAAAAATATAAGCTACGGAACTCTTCCGTTCAATTTCTTATTTACAGCTAACCCAGTTTTTTATTTCGCTATTGTGTGTTGATTTATGCGCCGGCACGTATGTCCGTGGGCGGGAGGTCTGTCTGTATGCAGTGGAAAAACATGACTCCGTCTATGTTATGTCGGTTAAGATATTATTCATACTAAAACTAAAAATGCGAAGGTCTCACTGTCTGTCTAATACGCTATCACGGCTAACCCGCTGTACCAATATTGATGTGATTCGATTAAATGTAAGCTTACATGCCGGGCTAACATATATTATATGTTTAGTTTAATTTTGTTGCCAGAGGAACTCATGCTATGACAAGCGAACGCAGATCTTGAGTCTACCTAAATAAAGGAACTGACACTTAGGACCCTATTTTTAATTAAATTGTTTGAGTTATACTGTTGCCTTTTTGCTTCAATGCACCACAATTCTATAATGTCTAGATTGTTTGAATGACTTTTGATGATCTTAGCATTTCTAATTTAAGCTTGTATTTAGCTTAATCTGTTTTTTTCATTTGCCTTTACGTAAGATAGTGCTTTCCTGTGACTTTCATAGTGGCTTTGGCGACGTATATAACGACCGCCCGTCTGCCTGACGTCAACTTAGCTTTGTTGTATTTTATGACACTTCGGTAAGAAAAATAGTGGTCTATTCTACTCAACCGGATACCACACGGCGGGTCAACTTATCTTTGTCACCTATTACGACACCTCGGTGAGAAATAAGGGTGGTTTATTCTACTCAGCGGGATAATGTACGGCGGGTCGACTTACCTTAGTCGCCTTTGAAGACACCTCGGTAACAAATGAGAATGTTCTATTCTACACAGTCGAATAACACACGGCTGTAGAGATTAATCTCGAAAATGCTCAGCGTATTAAGAGTAAGACTCGACAAGATTTTAATTTTAACCATATTATAATTAATAAATGTTATCATCAAATCATTCACCTTGTCCGTGTCAGTATGAAACGATAAAAATCTAATTATAATACCAATCTAATGCAAATTAACTAGGCTGCGTAATCTATTTAGGCAATCACAATTCATAATCATAATTCCGTCTAATGCGCTAATTATACGTTTAAAAAAAATTAATTACCACCGAAAGCGTGTTAAAGCAAACTATTACGTTATGCCCTTGCCGTATATCATTTTTATTGATAAGGAAGAGCGGCTCTTTCGGGAAGGGTCCCGTCACCCATTTTATTTCCTTTATATATAACAGACTAAACATACATAACAAAAAAAACATTTTTTTTGTTATAACAAACATCGAAATATGAAAGCAAAAAATTGTATTTGAATAATAAAAATCAAATCCGTCTTCAAAAGCATATGCTATATCAAATAATAGAAGCAAATACTGCATTTATGCGACATTTTTGATTACAATATTTTAAGTCTTTCAATAGACCTAAGCTTGCGAAAGTTTGCTTTAAATTATGGACTCCACTAAAAGTAGCAACAAAATATCGTGAAGCTATCTATTTTACACTTCTAGAATATACATTACCAAGGTGCTTTAATACTAACTTATTACGAGATCTTATTAAGTTTTAAAAATCATGATTAAAGTCTCGTCGTGTGGTTTCCGGCTGAGTAGAATAAACCACACTCTTTCTAACCTAGGTGTCACAAAAGGCGACTAAGATAATATGACGTCTGGCAGGCGGCCGGTCTTAAAATACCTAGCCGAATCATGTAACAACATATTTATAACATGTTGTACCGACCCCACTTAGAGTGTGATAAGAATGATGATGATGAATTTTTAGTAAAGTATTCATTTTTATATAATAAACCAAGTAAATGAATAATATTTTAAGTTCATTGAAGAAACCCTAAAATATGTTAAACAGATAGACGGGCAATTAACTATATAATAACAACATTAACCATACAATTATCTAGCGCCTACGTATTAAACAATGGCGTATTATCTGTCAGATCTCAAGATAACGGGAAAAGTCGGCCGCTTTGATTAATCGGCATATACAATTAAATTTAGGTTGATTTAATTAAAATATAATAAAGTAATATTGTAAATGAATCTTCCGCGTTTGAAACATTGGATAAGATATTAATCTAAACATAACGAATAATAAAATAAAAAATAAATTTCGAAAATGTTATTTGTTTCTGTTAACATTTCAAACAACTAACAACATTGCACTTTCAAAGTTGGTTCAATGAAGGAAAAATTTACCAAAACCACCTCAAGTGCTACGTTCATGTGAAAAGACGGGAGCGTGACAATGAGCTAAAGGTGGCGTGAAATTTACTTGAACAAATGAGAGATAGAAACCGCCTTTGAGTTGGAAATCTAATATAGAAAGAGATCACGGGAGGGTATTATGTTGAAAAGAGTAACCGCCGAGTTTCTTGCTAGACCCTTCTCGGAAGGAACAGCTTTCCGAACCAGCAGTAGAATTAAAGATTGAGAAGCACTTGTTTACAAGTTTATTTGGATAAAAAAAATTGAATTTGATAGAAGTTTGATTGAAGAAACAGACTATAATGAAACCCCCCCTCACAACCCATTGATTGCACGCGCATAAACTATCCTACACAGACACGAAAGCTATCTGTTTCGCATGTACATTATTCACAGTCCATAATAATTATCCACTATAAAAATAATATATTGCCTATAATTAAGTTGTAAATTGTTTATGGCGGACGCAATCAAGACGTCGTGATGCTATCGATGTTTAATAAAAAGAATATGGTAATGTTTGCATGTGCAGTCTACTCTGCGGGTATACAAATATACAAAACTACTAAACACAAGCTTTTTACGCGATTTTGTTCGCGTCTCTTAAGTTTTAGTTAAGTGTTCAAATGTCCTCAATATTGTACAACGTTTTCTCTATTAATCTTTTCTTGTTTCCGGAAAAAAAACATTTTTTATCATCAAGTGTGGTATCCGGCTGAATAGAATAGATCACCGTCTTTCATACCCAGGTGTTGTAAGAGGCGCCTAAGGTAAGTTGACCCCCGTATAGTATCCGGCTGAGTAAAATAAACCTCCCTTTTCTTACTGAGGTGTCGTAAAAGGCGACTTAGGTAAATGAACCGCCGTATGGTGTCCGGCTGAGTAGAATAGACCACTCTCTTTTTTACTAAGGTATCTTAAAAGGCGACTAAGGTAAGTTGACCCACCGTGTGTTATCCGGCTGAATAGAATAGACCACCTTATTACTTACCGAGATTTCGTAAAAGGCAACTAAGGTAAGTCGACCCGCCGTGTGGTATCCGGCTGAGTAGAATAGACCAACCTCATTTCTTACCGAGGTGTCGTAAACGGCGACTTAGGTAAGTTGACCCGCCGTGTGATATCCGGCTGAATAGAATAAACCACCTTATTACTTACCGAGATTTCGTAAAAGGCAACTAAGGTAAGCTAACCCGCCGTATGGTATCCGGCTGAGTAGAATAGACCACCCTCTTTCTTACCGAGGTGTCGCAAAGGGTGACTAAGGTAAGTTGACATCCGGCAGGCGGCCGTTCGTAAAATACCTAACCAAATCATGTGACATCGTGTTTATAACATGTTGTGCCCACGCCACTTAGAGTGGGATAAGGTCAGGAGAATTCTTCAGAAATATCGTTTGATACCGGAATTCCGTTTTCCTACAGATACTTTTTCTTAGAATAACTTTATTACATTTCACACAAACACGCTCAATGTTATTTAAGTACTAATAACATCCCGCTGTTTCACCCGCGTACATAGTACATACCGATCTCATAGTAGTGGAAAGTCTACTAAGTCGGACTATTGATTTATTTTTGTTTAATATATCATCAATAGTTTCCGCAGCGCATGCGATGGCAGATTTTTATGACTAATATTTACACCTTATCATATTTTTATTACGGATCTCTATTTTATTAATGTAATATAGCCTATGTTGCTCAGTAAAGATGCAGCTTTCCAATAGTGAAAGAATTTTTGAAATGGTTCCAGTAGTTATTTGTGAAAACTTTACAAACGTACATACAAATTTTTCCTCTTTATAATATTAGTATAGATTAATTTTAAGTATTAATTAAACAATACTAATTACTTTAATATTACATACAGTCGACATCGAATGTTCATTCTGACCCGGTGTCCTCTGTTTAATTGCACAACAATTTTTAATTTGGCAAGGTTATAACCGTGTGTAATGGAAACAAAAACGGCCACGAGATTATTAAAACTTTTGACGTGTAGCAATTTGAATTTGTGGTTATAATAACATTTTTAGATAAAGTTAACTTAATTGTTAGTATAAATCTAAAAATTAAATTAACGATAACAATGTAAAATACGTATTAATATTGTATTCGAAGGAAACGGGTATTTTTAGGCCGAATTGTAATAGGATGAGGTGAGATAAAGTGGTATATTGTTTTAAAATATTAAAAAATTAGCGCAATTTCAAATCTGAAATATGAAAAATCTTTATAAAGGTGTTTGGCACAAATAAGTTACATATAAATAAGTAAAAAAATGGTTAAAATATAACAAAGACGGCATTGAAAACATAACCACATAACAATAATTATTACATAATCATATAAAATAATCTTTGACAGTTTAAATGTTTTATTGTAAAATATTTTAAATAATAAAGAAATTAAAGTTAAAGTTGATTCTTGTCCAGAAATCGATTTATTATTTATTTCATCACTATTGTGTTTTACCCTTATCTATGTTGCTTTCATGCTGCGTTCGAAGTGGGTTTTGCACAACATGTTTTAAACATGTTATTATATAATTTGACTACTTATTTTACTTTAGTCGCCTTTTACTACACCTCGGTAAGAGGTGTACCATACGCCATATGAGGCAAAAAACATACCGGATATAAACAAAATATGGATAAAATTATACGACCATTTGCAATTTTAAATTCTATTGTACTTATACAATCGTAGCAAAAATACTATTCACAGTACTTGTTAAACTATTTAATTTTTCTAAACATTTATTATGTAATATTCGTTTTCGACACAAAACATATCGATACTATTCTACTAACAACATAAGCTTATTTACTAATTTATCATCAATAGAATACTTGTCCATATACACACAAACACATAAACTACCGAAAAAATATTATATAATTTTGAGAAATTATATTTTTCAATATTGTATATACCTTCGCAGACATAAGGATGTAATAAATGTAATAAGGAAACTCCAGATTTATATCAACCACCAACCCAAATTAATATCAAAAAGAATCAACGGGACTTTCAGTTTAACTTTAGTATTAATAAATTCAACAATACATATTAATCCCATATTTTGTATTGAGAGCTTTAAAAATAGTAACATATACTCCGAGTATAACCGAGTTTATAATATCGTTACTATGCAAAGTTTTACTGTGCTAATGTACATAGGGAATACATACCCTATTAGATACTATGAGATGAGCCATTTAATCATTAACATTAGTAATAGATAGTAATAATATTTCAAGCGAACTTGATTTTATGACAGATATAGAATGTTTTAAGATTACGGATCCTGCGCAATGTAAAACGATTATGAATAGAACTAAGACTTGTGTCAAGAAATCATTAACTTTACTTACGGTTAATATTTGTAGTTTGAATAGTAGCCTTGACAAATTACTGATATTTATATCTAATTTGAACGTCACTATTGACATTATTTTGTTGACTGAATGTTGGACAAATAATGATAATATGCAGCAGCCTCCGAGTATAGATAATTATAATATGTATTTTACAAAAAATAGACTTAATAAAAATGATGGGGTAGTTGTGTATATTCACCAAACAATCATGGCTAAAGCCTACGAGCCCAATTTTAAAGATGGCAACTGTTTGGTGTTAACCATTGGAACTGAGTATTCCGTGATTTGTTCTTACCGACCACCATGTTTTAAAAATGCTACTAAGTATTTAAACTCTCTCTACGATGTTCTAACAAACATACATACTAATAATATAATACTCGCTGGAGATATTAACATCGATATTATGCCAAATAGTACCGTGAGTAGTGCCAACGATTACCTGAACCTAATGGCTATGTTTGATTTACGACAAGCTGTGAATCGTCCTACACGGCCCTCATCAAAGACATGCCTAGATCATATAATGATAAAATGTAAAGAAAATATCCAGACATTTGTCTTTGAACAACTTACCGACCATTGTCCTGTATTGTTATACCTAAACAAATCTAAAATTGTTAAAGAGAACATCTCATATAACAGGATTACATTAGACTATAATGGCATTGACGCAGATTTTATGGCATCATCGTGGGATAAACTTTACCAGATCAAAGATGTTAATGAAGCTACAGATTATATAATAACATCTTTACAGCAAATTCTAAATAAAAACACTAAGCAAAATAAAATTTCAAGGAGGAAGAGACCCTTAAAACCGTGGATTACTTCTGGGATTTTAAAATCCATCAGGAAACGCGATAAGTTACATCAAAAATTAAAGAAAAGTGGAAATAATGAGGAATTAAAGGCATTTTATATCAACTATCGTAACACCTGTCACAAAATAATAAAATATATGAAAAAACAATATTATATGGCACAATTAGAACAAAGTACAGGTAATAGTAAAAAGACGTGGTCTATAATAAAAGATATTTGTAACTTCAATACTGAAAGGTCATCTTCAGTTGACCTATTATCTATTGCAGAAACTCCACGAGCATCCTTAAATATTGTTAATTCTTATTTTTCTTCTGTGGGTGCTGACCTTGCTTCAGCAACACTCAATAAATTATCGGAAACGGAAACAAAGCTAGCATCCAGAGTATTAAATAATAAGGATAGCCCTCTTGAATCTATGACCTTGTTCCCTACAGATCCTGTGGAAGTTAATAATATCATCTGTGGGCTTAAAGAAAGTAAATCTCAAGGAACTGATAATATTTCAACAAAATTCATCAAAAAATTTAAAAATCATTTCTTATTACCTATAACCTATTTATGTAACCTTAGCTTTGAAACTGGTGTGTTTTCTAAAATATTTAAAACCTCAATAATTTGTCCCATCTTTAAAACCGGTGATTCCAAACTACCAGCGAATTATAGACCTATATCACTATTATGTATTATTTCCAAAATTATTGAAAAAATTGTTAATAAGAGATTAGTAAAATTCCTAAATAAGCACAATAGTATAGCGAATAATCAATTTGGTTTTAGAAGCGGTCTCTCAACTGAGGACGCCGTCTTAAATCTAACTTCAATAGTCAATTCACATTTGGACAATAGTCGACGTGTTATTGGACTATTTTTGGACCTCCAAAAAGCGTTCGACACCGTGTCGATTCCAATATTAGAAACGCGACTACAAAACTTGGGTATCAGAGGCATATCGTTGTTATGGTTCTCTAGCTACCTGAATAATAGATCACAGATCGTACGTATCGGAGACCACTACAGTGATAGTTTTAATAGCATGTATGGAATTCCCCAAGGAAGCACTTTAGGCCCCACGCTATTCCTAGTATACATAAATAGTCTTTGCCAAATATCAGTTCCAAATGGAGACATTTGTATGTTTGCCGATGATACAGTTGTTTTATTTCATGGAGATTCATGGGAACATGTTCTCAGTATTGCAGAAATGGGACTTAAACAAATTACTACTTGGATGGAAGACAATCTATTGACGTTAAACACTACAAAGACAAACTTTATATGCTTCAGTATGAACAGTACCAGCAAGCCTCCCTCTGAACTCAGCTTAATTATTCACACATATCCATGTAATCGACAAAAATACTACAATAACGCCAGTTGCTCATGTGTTAAAATTGACGAAAGCAATACTGTAAAGTATTTGGGTGTCGATATTGACAGATACCTTAAATGGGATAAACACATTATCTCTATAACAAAAAGGACAAGAAAACTAATCTATGCCTTTAAAAATCTGCGCACGGTAGCTAATAAGAAGCTCCTTATTCAAACATATAAGGCGGTATGTCAGTGTATCTTCACTTATTGTATAACTGCGTGGGGAGCTGCAAATAAAACACTAAGTGCGATACTAAAAGTTTTACTCTATCTTCCCATTAGGTTTCCTACACATGAACTCTACGACAAAGCTGACGTACTCAGTGTTAGAAAATTGTATATCATGAAGTGCATTTGCAGATTTCACAAGAATTCTCTCCCCCTATTATGTTCTGAGAAGCGAAGATTAACTGTTCCCGTACCAAAGGTACACAGCACGTTTGCCAGGAAGGACTTTAAGTATCAAGCTCCCAAGTTGTATAATATAATGCTGAAAAAGTTTCATAATTCCGAAATTATACAATTAAATAATTTCAAGCTAAAGAATATAGTTCTGGAGTGGTTAAATAACCATGACTACGACTCGACAGAAAATCTCTTTAACTAAGTTGATTCCTACCATAAGCATCACCTCATTATGGAGACACACTTACACGCGCACTCGTTCACACACACACACACACACACACACCCAAACACACACACACACACACACACACACGAACACACACAAAAAGATATATACATATACAATAATGTACCTAAAATAAAAAAATAAAAAATAAAACTAACAGATACTAACCTATTTTAAAATTACTGTCACTAACTTAACTAACAATACTGTAAATTGATCTATTATTAAGGGAGGGCACTGGCTCCTGAAATACAGTTTATTCTAGTTTAGGGGCCAGGGTTCCAATATATTGTGTTCACTTTGTTTTTATGCACCAATAAAGATTATTATTATTATTATTATTATACTTATGTACATAGTTAACGCGAAGTCGCTAGTACATATTGCCGGTACTATAAACGAAACTTGGAAACCTGTCAAAAATATTACTTATATTAAATCATAAGTTCATGTTACACGTTAAATTGGGACAATATACAGTGTGGTCGCGCCGCAGCCGATTGTCACGTCAGTCTGATACCAATTGACACGTACAGCTGTCGCGGCGCGACGTCCGACCTGTCACGGCCGCGTATCAATTGTCGACACGTATTGTGTTGCAAACATAACAGTACTTTTTGATATTTGTTTCTAAATTCGAATTTTGGGCAAAAAAAGCTCAAGTTCAAACTCGAATTCAAAATCAAAATATTATTAATTCATAGAATTAGGCGTTACTTTGCGGTGATATATAATACAAAAGTAATTATAAAATTAAAAAACAAAGTTGCAAAGCTCTACGATTTTGTCGTGGAGTATATCTCCTGATGCTTCGGTTGCGAGGCGAAATGATTGTTCAGTTTTTGTGTTTTTATGAATCCTGCATGTATTGGATATGAAAACGTATAGTCCATTCTACATTTAGTATTATGTTTATTTTATATTGACTTGGCGCGGATTGTAGCAGAATAATTTTATTATTACAAACCATTATTTTCTCAAGATAACTTGCAAAAAAGTGTTTTTAAATCGTTAACTCTGCTTTTATTTCTGGAAAATTGCTCTTGTCAAAGAGATAAACTCAATAAATTCGGCGGTTGATAAACGCCAAAAAACTCGGCGGTTGCTCTTTTTAAAATATAATTCATATAAATTACATTTCGTAATTCCTAACCTGTATCGAAGAGAAGCTAAGTCCACTATATGTTATCATTTATGTTAAATTTAATAACGTAAAGAGTTATCTGTATTACCTTCCAATAGTTATTTTAAACTGCCACAAGGGCAAAGCTTAAATTAATCAGCAGTAAACATAGTTAACATACAGGCTTTCTATTATATAGAGGTATTACTATATATTTTGCCAGTTCATTACATAACGAACCGTAATACACAATAAGGGAAATAAGTTTAAAAAATAATTGATACCTGCTATCGACAAGATAGTTTCTTAGCTACATCAGTGAATATTTCTTCCAAGATTCCACATTTTTCATTCGATACTTAAACCGTATCTTTAATTACAATTTATTGCAATTATTATGATATTATCGATAATTGCTGACACTCGAATGGTGAAATATTGCAATTACCCAGTTGGAAATTGATCGCGGGTAATAAAAAATATTGACAATAATATTTTATCGCCTTGTTTGTGCAAGTTGGCCGGTGTTACTCTGATACGAAAATTAATGTTAAAAGCCTGAATTATCTGACAATTTTTTTGTTTAAATCCACAGATAATGAATGTCCTTATTGAGTAAGTTAACGACCTTTATTTGTTTTTTTTATCTCAGGTACTTTGGTATGTTGATTTATAATATGCATGCATAAATTCAGTCATTCTACGGATGATTTTTCTGCACTCCATTGCCTAATTGGCATTCGGCTTTAAGCGATATCTCATTAACAGCTCTTCTGTATCTAACTTTTCCCTAACACAGATTTTCGAAGCTCTTAATTTTGTTAACTATAACTCTTATCTTAACATGTTTCTATAAATTATATTTCGAGAACGTAGAGATATAGTTGACTCACGTTTAAATATTCAGGAGTGCGACGCCGCGTTAGCCTAGCGTCTTTTACCTAGCATTTACCTTAGCTGCCTTTTGCGATAGCTCGGTCTATTCTGTCGTAGGATGGTCTATTCTATCGTATACAACACGGCAAGTTAGTTTTAAGCTTTCGTGAATGATAAAATAACCAATCCATCCATCACGCTTAGTGTTTGATGCCTTAAAAACGGTTTTTCCCATCCGCCCATTGAAATTTCGACTTGATTAACTATTCAACAATGGAGCAATGCATATTAATGTTCGTATTGTTTTTGACACTACATAATTGACTATGCCAAAGTTCAATTGGCCCGCCAAGGTTAATGGAGGCCGGATGTGTCAATGTGCATTAATTTAGAGATGTTTCTTTGCGAAGTTTTCGTTGAAATTAATGTTTTTCTTTAAATAATAAATAGCGTTTTAGGACGCTTTAAGTCATTACAATTTAATTTAACGTTTTCGAAAGATGTCGAGTTACGATGTTAAAATTGCCGTAATATAAGAAAGTTGCCATTTCGTGGTATGTGGTGGATGACGCTTTTGTTACAGAAGAAACCATTGTTGAGATTGTGGTAGTGAATGTGTACATTGTGATGGTGGTGGGCTGTAGTTTTTGAAATACAATGTATCAGGTATTAACCGTAAACCGTAAAACTTACGTAACATTTCTTTTATGCTAAAGTAAAGCAAAATACAATTATTTATTATTAATATATTTAGATTTAATTTTAGAATAACTTTATTATTGCAACATGTTTTTCTTTTTCTTCTGTTGTACATGCATATTTTGGTGAGCAACTAGATTTTAAATATAAACAATGTGTATACATTTTAAGTTTAATCGTGTTGTGAACTGTTTGTGTGTCTAATAAAATAAATAAATAAATAAAAATAATATTTAATTTAAAATATTACTTTTATATTATAGATCAGCACCGTGTGGTGTGTGGCTGAGAAGAATAAATCACCCTCATTTCTTACCGAGCTGTAAGCTGACGTCGGGCAGGCGGCCGGTCATAAAATACGTAGCCAAATCAAACGACATGTTTATAACATGATGTGCCGACCCCACTTAAAGTGTGATAAGGACAGGAGGTGATTCTAGATTAAGCAAATCGCACTGATGCACCTCAAAGGTTGTAACATCGTCGAGATTGAACCAGACGTGTGTTGAGCGCTAATTCAGACCGCACCGTTGAAAGGCAGACGGTAGCCGGTTATCGCGCCATCGCGAGACAGCGACCACCGCAAGGATTAACAAATACTATGGATGTGACAAAACAAATTGTTACGAATTTTCAAAATTAAAAAGCCACAAACATTATCATTCTCTGGTGATCGTGCTCCGGGCGTGGTATTACTCACTTTTCGTTTGACCGTGCAAGGAGTAACAATAAATTCATTGTAAGAAGTGAATATCAGTTTATTATTTTCGACAAGCTAACAAATTGTTGTTGCAGACTATTGTTAGATATAAATATATGGGACATATACACATACGGACGTCCGTCCCCAAAGTAAGTAAGTTAATACTTGTGTTATCTCTCTCTGGATCTCTTCCAGTAAACCTTTCAATAGCAGATGGGAAAAGACTAGAAGTGAAATACGAGTAATATATGCCGTGTGGCATCCCGCTAAATAGAATAGACCACTTATTTCTTACTGAAGTGTCTTAAAAGGCGACTAAGGTAAGTCGACCTGCCGTGTGGCATCCGGCTCAGTAGAATAGATCACCCTATTTTTTACAGTCGTCTTATCTGTACTAATATTATAAAGTGGAAAAATTTGTATGTTTGTAATGTTTTCATACAAAACTACTTGACCGATTGCAAAAATTCTTTCACCATTGGAAAGCTGCATCTTTATTGATACAACATAGGCTTTAAAACATTAACAAAAATAGGGATCCATTATAAAAATGTAATAAGGTGTAAAATATTAGTCATAAAAATCTGCCATCGCATACGCTGCGGAAACTATTGATGATATATTTAACAAAAATAAATCTATAGTCCGACTTAGTAGACTTTTCACTGCCATGAGATCGTTATGTACGCGGGTGAAACCGCGTGCTATTACTAGTAAAAACTAATTATAGCTAAATACCGCATCCAGGGCGCCGCGGCCCGTTCGCACCTCCCGCGCGCGTCACATAAATCAAGATGAAGGCGATAACAAGCCACCACTCATAAAGGCAACAACGAGAACGGCTTTACGATTCATAATTATACTTTATTAAATAACCACCGCCAGCATTTTAATGGAATTCTAAGCAATAAAACCTTCGTTTTGACACAGAGTAAGATATGAGAACAGAGGTGTGAGATTCAGTGATTTAAATCGCCCGACGACATTGAGATTTGTTGATTCAGTTATTTTATGGGCAACAAGTGAGCGCTCGGTTGTTATCTCAGACAGTATTTAGGCTTTAACTTTTAAACAAATGTATAAGTGAACAAATTTGCTATAATGGTCTGTGAAAGATTAATTGTGGTATCCGGGTAAGTAGCACAGACCACCCTCATTTCTTACCGAGTTGTTGCAAAAGGTGACCAAGTTAAGTTGACCCACTGTGTGGTATCCGGCTGAGTAGAAGACCACCCTCTTTTCTTACCGAGATGTCGCAAAAGGCAACTAAGGTAAGTTAACGTCAGGCAGGCAGCCGGTCGTAAAACACCTTACCAAGTCATGTAACAACATGGTTAATACATGTTGTGCGGACCCCGCTTAGAGTGGGATAAGGGTACGAGAATGATAAATAATTTAAATATTTGATTAATATAAAATAAAAAAGGAATCTGCTTTAAATCAAAACGGATATTAAATTTTTAACGATGAATGGAGACTATTTTTTATTTTAAATATTATTTTGCTATAATCCGCGATAAAATATCAGATCGACAAAATATTTAATAATTTACGCCGTGTGGTATCCGGCTGAGTAGAATAGATCACCCTCATTTCTTAACAAGGTGCCGTAAAAAGCGACTAACGTAAGTTGACCCACCGTGTGGTATCCGGCTGAGTGAAGTAGACCACCCTCTTTCTTACCGGGGTGTCGTAAAATACAACTAAGGTAAGTTGATTTTAGGCAGGCGGCCTGTCGTTGAATACGTAGCCAAATCATGTGACTACATGTTTGTAACATGTTGTTCCGAACCCACTTAGAGTAGGATAAGGTCAGAAGGATGATGAAAATATATATTAATTTATCGCGGATTGTAGCAAAATAATATTTTCATTACTTTTTTATTATGGACGTCGGCAAAGTAACGCCTAATTCTATAAATTATAATGAATAATTATAATAAGTTAACGCATAAATATGCCAAAAGCAGATAATCACTAAAAATCTACACCAAGACAAAACTCGCAACGTTTCTCACTTGTTATTCAAATAAATTAAAACCGAAACGAATGCTGCAATCCGCACTAAAATATACCGTGTGTTAATTTCACGCGAAAGGAAAAATAAATATGGAATAAAATTTGCATATATTAATGTCAACAAACACTTTAATACCTGTGTTTCGGCATAATTAATACTTTATATAACTACTGACTGGAACAAATAGACATATTGTCGTTGCGTATGGCCAAAGTGATGCAAGTCAAAAAAATGTATAATATTTATTTTAATTTTTGTTGTTCAAATTTAAAATATAATTTATTCAAGTAATTCGGGTACTGAATGTAACTCATATGTAACTGTAACATGTAAGCTTGTCTCTACTAAGAAAAACCAGCAAGAAACTCAGCGGATAGTCACCGCCATTATTTAGGTTATCAAAGCTCGCTCATCGCGCATCGCTCAAAGCTAAGTCCCAATCTTTCTCCACAGACAAAAAAATATTAGAAGAGGGCCTTTGCCCATAAGTGGAATTGTCATAGGCCGTTTCTATAGTCCTGATAGAATTTAATTAAAAAAAAAAAACTAGCTATAATAACTCTAATGATTGCCGTCGTATGGTATCCGGGTGAGTAGATCTTACCACCCTGATATCTAACCGAGGGGTCGAAAAGGCGACTAAGGTAAGGTGACCCGCCGTGTGGTATCCGGCTGAATAGAATTGACCTTCCTTTTTCTTAGCGAGGTGTCGTAAAATGCGACTAATGTTAGTTGACGTCAGGCAGGCGGCCGGTCGTAAAATACCTAGCCAACGCATGCGACAACATGTTGTGCCGGCCCCACTTAGAGTGGAATAAGGACAGGAGGATAATGACTTTAATATTATATTTAATATTATATTATTTAACTTGTTACATTTTGGCAAGCGCAGTACAGACAATAAAATGCAAATAAAATTACACTTGCACATAGTAAGCGATTGCGGAATTTCATATATACGCCTCGTTAGGTTTCGCACACGTTAACTCTTACATATTACTTTGTGCTAAAATAGAAGGAAAGTAACACTAGAGTCTAACAACGAATATCTGTACAACGTAGAAATATTTTATATGTTTGTGGATAAAATACCGTGGGCATATGAGCCGACTGTCATGATGGCATGTTCATTAAACCGCACTTCTCAGTGCGAATTTTCTTCTATGCATCGTGCTTCATCGGATTCTTGTTAAAAAGTGGCAAAAAGTAATCAATAAATTTATGGCATAAATACAGTATTCTATTCCATTTCTAATTAGTATTCTATTTGTTCTTTTCTTTGTGTTTTTTTCAATAAAATAGCGATATTTATAATAGGCTAACCAGGAACCGAAAGAAACAAATGTCACCAAGGTTACTCATCCAGAAAGTTCTACCTAAACAATCGTTTATGGGTTTTTTATAATAATATTTCGAAATCTTTTGGTTTTGCCTTTAGACAACTTCAATAAAGCAATATAATAAGTACACTTATATTTTATATTATTTTCACTTAAAGCTAAATCTTTTTACAATTTGACAATTGATAATTGCTTGTAAGATTGCCAATTTGAATAAAAAAGATTTTAAATTTTAATTTCATTAATTTGAAGTTTTTTAAAGTATTTAATTTACTATTAATTGCTTTTGGCTTTACCATGATAACAGGTATTAAATTATTATATAAATTATTATAATAGCATTAAATAAATATAAAAGTTTATATAACTTATTCAGTTATCGTCAAACATTATTGCAGCCTCAACTTGTTTAAGAATTGTTGATTACAAAAATTCAAATTTCCATTTGCAATATTGAATCATTTGCATTGAAATGCATTTATTGGTGCTATTTGATTTTAATGAAATCGCCGAGCAATTATTTTATAAATGAGCGATTTCATTGGTTTGCTTTATTAATATGTGATTATTATTTTAATTGATTCATAATTGATTCAATTTAACTTGTAGCATTACCGTATTTGCATGGAGAATTTAATCGTTGTGCAGTTTTCAGTGAAAATTGGACGGTGAAATTGAAATTATTTTCAATTGATTTTTAGCTATTAATGACTCAAAAGTTATTTGTTAAAGTCATCATTCTCTTACCCTTATCCCACTCTAAGTGGGGTCGGCACAATACATACAATACAAATTGTCTTCTTCCATTCTCCTCTATCATTCGTCAACTCTGGTGCCACTCCTTTAATATGCATATCATTTTTCACATAATCCATCCATCTTTTTTTCGGCCTTCCCCTAGCCATACATCCATCCACATTCATATTTAAAACTCGTTTGGTGACATGATTTTCATCCCTCATCATTACATGACCATACTAACTTAGTCTCGCACTTCTCATCTTTTCTGTAATGGGTGCAACTTTCAGACTTCCCCTAAGTTTTTGTGTAGGTAGTTTTATATGTATCAAAAGTTATTTGTGTAATTTTATATTTATCGGTGGTTTGCTTATCTTTAGGAAGGAACTTCCATGTGAGTAATTTCCGTGTATGTATATCATAGACTAGCAATCGCCAGCGGCTCCGCCCGCGTAGAAAGATTAAAATCGTAATATAGTTTGACTGGCCCGTTGGAGTAGTGGGTAGTGACCCTGCCTTCAACTCCGCGGGTCGCGGGTTCGATTCCCGCCGAGGGCCAACATTTTCTATAAATGAATTTGTTGGTCTTTGAGCCTGGGTGTATATTTGTATTTAAGTATGTATTTAAAAAAAATATATATATATGTATATATTCACCAGTTGTCTGTCTACCATAACACAAGTATTAAGTTACTTACTTTGGGGACGGACGACCGTGTGTGTAAGTGTCCCATATATTTAAAAAAAAAAAATAGTATTTTGATAATCATAACCATTTCTAACTAAAAATAATAATAATAATAATAATATAAAAAAAACTTTAAAACAAAATAAAACAAGTGGCTACTAAAATTTCCATAAAGGTTTAGCAATGCTGTCTTATCCGAAAGTGATTTTCTAATATCAACTGTATGCTTATATGAGAAGGTTGGTAATTCTCTAGCTGTGGCTAAACCGTCATAAATACATCTCCAGAGGCCCATAACTTTGGGTCGCGTGTTGTGAGGTATTATTTTTAAATTATTTATGGTGTAATGAAATAATTCACGTATGGTAATGCCGCGACGAATGGCGGTTTATCACGATATATTGGATGTGCGTTAATTACTAACTCGCTATTTGAGCCGTCTGTTATAGCTGCTGCGGCCATGCTGGCAGAAACAAAATGGCGACTACAAAAGTAATAATAAAATTATTAATTAGTTATTTATTAGCAAAATAATTTTATTATTACTTTTGTATTATGGATCTGCATTAACGCCTAATAATCCAGTAACGCCTAATATTATTAATTATTTCAAATGGCAACTTTTAATTTTTCAAATTTTAAACCTGCTTCATGGAATAGACTTTAAACCTTCTTGTTCCTTTTAAATATTAATCATCTTCGTGGGGTCGACACATGTTATAAACATGTTGCCAAATGATTTTACGACCGGCCGCCTGCCTGACGTCAACTTACCTTAAGTCGTATTTATTTATTTATTTTTATTTATTTATTTATTGGTCTTAAAGGCGACTAAGGTAAGTTAACCCGCTGTGTGGTATCAGGCTGAGTAGAATAGACCACCCCCATTTCTTACCAAAGTGTAAAAGGTGACTAAGGTAAGTTGACCCACCGTGTGTAATCCGGTTGAGTAGAATAGACCACCCTCTCTCTTACCGAGGTGTCGTAAAATACGACTAATTCAAGTTGACGTCAGGCAGGCGGCGGGTAAAACGCAGCTATATCATATGACAGCATGTTTATAACATGTTGTGCCAACCCCATTTGGAGTGGGATAAGGGCAGGAGGATGATGAGTTCAATTTGATGAATATGAAATGTATTATAATAAAATGGAATGTAATAAGTAATCTTGGAGAAAAATAAACAAACGCTAAAATAAATGGGTCATTAAGAAAAAACAAGTACCTACTTCAAAGATGCAACAAGATTACATTTATTACACTCAGACTTTATAATATACATGTGTCAAAGTAGCCGGTCGGAAGCGGAAAGAAAGGGTTTACATTGATCTGACAATGACAATGAATGACAGTTCGATATTGACGTTTGTTTACTTTACTAACAAATATTATGTTTTGTCTATACAGCCAAATAACTAGGACCAGTCTGCGTAATTCATAAATTATGGTGTCCTTAAACGCTATAACTTATCTCTGAATTGAAAACGTAAAAATGTTATACCTAAACGGTTGAAGGTGTAGAACAAATGAATATATTTAAAACATGTTTTCCATAGATAAGTTTATTTCCTTTCAATGTTATTTAAATATTCTAACAATTTAAATATATGTATAAATTTCTAATTAACAGGCGCTCTTGTTGATAAGACGTCGATATTTCTATCGCTGTATATTTTCTGCATCCATACTATTAAACTCTATAAACTTTCTTGATATCATTTAAAAGAAACTCACACTTCTGATAACAACTTATTCCTTTCATGTCTTTACGAACTGAACTCAAATACAAATATAATTATTAATAACAGAAATGTATTTAAGCACAGTTCCCCACTACTCAATACAATCATCATCTTCCTGCCCTTATCCCACTCTAAGTGGGGTCGGCACAACATGTTATAAACATGGTGTCACATGATTTGGCTACGTTTTTATGACCGGCCGCCTCCCTGACATCAACTTACCTTAGTCGTATTTTACAACATCTCGGTAAGAAGGAGGGTGGTCTATTCTACTTATCCGGATACCACACGGTGGGTCAACTTACCTTAGTCGCCTTTTACGACACCTCGGTAAGAAATGAGGGTGGTCTATTCTACTCAGCCGGATACTACACGGCGGCCACTACTCAATACAATCTCTTCGACAATTCCTGGTGTCATGATTAGCCATAATACTATCCGATATTCTGTTTCATGATACAGTCCAGACGAGCACCTATTTTTCAATTGGTTACGTGATTATCGCGTTGTCAGTATATCCGGTATTAAAAACAAAAGATTATCTAATAAAGATTAGTACAGATATATAAAGAAATATATGATTACTTACGTTCCCAACAACAATAATATAACCAGTAATATCTTATAATGCAACACAAAACAAAAATGTTTTAAAACCAATCTGTCTGTTTCAGCTTAAGAGAAGAAATTTGGTATAATTGAGTGTTTTATCTTTTTTACACATTGTTAGAAAAAATAAAAAATAGCACACATACAAAGGCGGACTTATACCTAAAAGGAATTTCTCGATCAACCTTTGAGTAAAAGAAAGAAAAAGACAAGAAGTGAAATATAGGTAATATAGAAAGAAAGAAAAAGAAAAATAACCGCTACAAGTCCAAAAAAAGCCGCAAACAGCTAGTTATATTAATCCTATCCCCACAATTTAATAAAATTAATCCTAATTAATTTAGTTCATAATGGAGGAAGTTACTAACGCTAGTTTTAAGTATTTTGTTTATTACTAACCATAAAAGTTGCAATTATTTTACCTTTATGTTATATATATTTATATTATACATTTTTTGTGTGCATGTGTTATGAGTCATAAGTAACTTGAAATAAAAAAAATTAAATAATTCATTTAATTAATTAAAATTAATCCTATCCTACTAATATTATAAATACGAAAGTTTGTAAGAATGGATGTATGTTTGTTGGTATTTCACGGCGAATCTGCTGAACCTATATCGATGAAATTTTGCACAATTATTCTTTATACACTGTAACAACATATAGGCTATAGAAATCCTGTTAGTTCTACAGGAATAGGATGACACTAAAAAACTCTATCATCAACCTATCACGCGACAACAGTTTACGTGGATAAAGGCTAGTATACAATAAAGTAAATAAATAAAATTTAGATTTTACTGCGCGTTAATTACTTCCCATCAGGCGAGATGTTAATTAACAGTAAGCCTCGGCAATCTAGTGAAGAAGTCAGTACTCAACTTTACAATTGGCTTTAGAAATCCGAACAAAGGGACCACCAATCATCCGCAAGCAAAGCCGTCAAGTGTGGGAGGCATGACAGTGGGAACAAACGGCGCAATAAATCAGACGCGCTCCGTGCAGGTGTTGCACCACTACAGCCTGGTGAAATATCGGACAAAGATTATTATTAACAAACAGAACTTCCAGGACGAAAATGTATAATATTTAAATGAATATATATGTATGTAATATATGGGTAACGGAGCCTTGCTCGGTAAATTTTAAAAGATATAAAAATGTAATAAAAAAAGAAAAATAGCGCCAGTTGTTCGATTCCCACATGTGGGAATGAAACCTTGGTTTGCACCTTTTTGGTCCGCGCGTTACCATCAGGCTGTTATCATTAGCTTTGCATTTCACAGCTAAAAGTTCCATTTACTTTCTATTTCTATAATTGCAGTTTTTTTATTGCCCAAAAACAGGGATACGACGAGATTTTTTTACATAATACCTAGCTAGATCAATTTTTCTACCCCGAAACCCCTATATCTACTGAATTTCAGGAAAATTGTTGGAGCCGTTTCCAAGATTCCGAAAATATAATATATATACATAGGAAATTAAATATATAGTAGTACCTGGGTGACCAACCCTTACTCGGTAATATTTTAAAAGATTTCTTAAAGAAAGTAGAAAAAAAAAATGAAAATTGAAAACAACAGTTGGGGCTTGACTTAGGTATTTTCACCTCTTTAAATAACCCATTCCCCAAATGAGCTACCATGTCTTTATATTTGCCAACAAAAATTGACTTTTGAATTCAACGTAAATATTTGATTTTTTTTCAAAATCAGGGATAAAAGACATTTTTTTAAGCTGAAACCTAGCTAGATCGAATTGAGTTGTAGCCGTTTCCGAGGTTCGGAAAATATATTTATATTATATACATACAAGATTAAGTCATTTAAATATTAAAGATGTATGTATTATGTATGCATTATATATATTATTGACATTATTTTTTACAGTAAGTTTAATTATTTTTACGAATGACCAGATAGCTGTAATTAATGGAACATTTATAATGAGATCAGAATGATTTATTTTATGTAAATAAAATTTATGTATTGGTTGTCCATTATATAAATAAATAAAATGCCATAAAAAAATCTGTGTAATTATATTTTAACTCTGACAGTGATTAAGCGATCGACTGATAGATTTATTATAATTGATCGCTGTTTTATATCGGTTCTTAAGAATTTATAAAGAATCGTATAAATATAAATAATTTTGAATAACTTTAACGTTTTTTTCCTTATCGTTGCAGAGCTAATGTGTAATCTCGGATTTTAAAAAGTATTAAAGGAGCGGTTTTACTCACCCACTGCTGGGCATAGGCCATCTATCTCCTTTTTGGAGAGGGTTGCGGCTTAAACCCACTACGCTGCTCCTATGTGGATTGAAGGGTTCCACACATCTGGAGACAATTTTCTACAATTCTCTAAGGATATGCAGGTTTCCTCACAATGTTTTCTATCACTGAACAACGTGTCATAAATTGTAATGCGATTTTATGTCACTGACTAAGAGAGAGTTGACGGTAATCCACAAATGATAATTCTTTTGAAATTAAACAATAAACAATTTGTTACGATATGCTAATACAGTTCAATTGCTTGAATCAATCTCTAAGATGGTCTAAACTTTGGAGTATAAAAATCTTAACTGATTCTTTATTTATAAAAATCAACACGATGCTAATAAAATATATCTCTGTCTCAACCAAAAGACCTAAAACTCCTTGATATTATTACACAGACACATGAGTTTTCCATGAGTTTAAAGTTATAACCCTTAGATATATGTCACTCAGTCTCACCGAGTCACGATTTTGTTATGTAGCCAAATATAATTATGCCTTCAAACTGTGTTTGTAACAAAAACCAACGACGTTCCAAGCATAACATAATCAAAAGAACATAACATAAATTTAAAAACTAACACGAATAAAGAGAACTCACATAAATTAAAAGATGTTTAAATTTAAAAAAAGATATCATTTTACATCGTATTCTGCAACTCTTCGCAACGGTTAGATAACAATCGACTAGTCTAATGGCACCCTGCGGCGTCCTTTATTAATAATATTATGACATGTTTAACATCGTCTATAAACATGTCAGGAGAATTTTCTAGATAGTTTCGTCGTGGTAATAAAATCGTTATATTTACATTTATGGCTTTACTGTACATCTAAAGAGTTGATTTGCATTTAAATTTGTACTCATCGCACAGGAAATGCTGAACCGTTTGTAATTCTTGTTAATTTTAAAAATAGTAGCGAATGTATAAATGTATATAAATCTTTCCAGCCAGGAAACGTCACGATTGTAGTATCTAAAGAATTTATCAGATGTAGAAAAAGAAAAACCTTTAAAAGTTTACAATTAATTACACGGTTTTGACGTGATGGTTACGATAAACTGAGAATTATTAAACAAAATGATTATTTTTTGCCATTAACCGTTATAAGATCTATTGTAAGATTCTCTCATATATATGACCCGAATTAAACAAATATATACCTTTGTGGTATGTGTGTATGAATTATTAATTATACATATACCGTTATTATTGCCTGTTGTAATATTTGTTACAACAGCTAGCCTAGTGGTAAAAAATCTTCGAAATAAATCAGTAATATTTATCGCATACTTACAGAATAATTCCGAAATGTGTAGAGTTATAAAAATAAGTCTTAAAATGCACAAGTTAGAAACCAATCAAGCACATAAAACACAATAGCACAGTGAAAGATCTCTTCTATACATATTATAAAACAAAGTCCCCAAAATTGTCTGTCTGTAGATAATCGATTTTCTTAAAATCAAAAACTTTTTGTTCAATTTTAAAACATTTAGGCTATTCTTTGCAAAAAGTTTGCCATGCCACACTGACTCCAATGCGGATGAAGCCGCTTGCACACCTAGTATAGTGTAAGAGCCACTTCTATAACTTTAGTTTTCGGCAAACAAACAAACATACAAACAACGTAAAGTCACAACACGGTACGCTGATCTGTAATCAGATATAATAAGCGATGTACCATCTAATTGATGATTGAGTCATAGTTCAAAATGAAATTTACTTCCAGACTAAATAGTCCGTCGATTAGTTAACAACCCTATGCAGACGACACCCTCGTGACTGCCCGCGCGAGCACCCACCGGGAAGCCCGAGTGCTGGCGACCGCGGCCACGGCTCACGTTGTGGCCCGGATTCGCCGGCTGGGACTGGGGGTGGCCTTGGAGAAATCCGAGGCCATTTGCTTCCACAGGCCTCGGATGGCGCCCCCAGTGGGCTCCTGGTTGATGGTGGGCGGGACGTCCATCGAAATCTCGGGTACACTACAGTACCTGGGATTGCTCCTCGACAGCCGATGGACGTTCGAGGCCCACTTCCGGCGACTTGGATCCGATCCGCCGCAGGCGAGCGGGGCGCAGGCGACTCGCCGAAGTCCGTCGCATGCCGCCCTAACGGGGACCTCCGAGCGGTCCGAACGGGGTATCGGACGCTCCCTGGAGTTAGGTCCCCGAGGCGGTCGATGCATCTGGTGCTCCCGATGCATCGATTAGCGGAGGGAGGGGCCACTGTTAAGAGAGGCCCCGACCCGGAGGTGGCGCTCTCCGGGGTACAGAGCTGCTGCTGGCGGGGATGGGTGCAACGTCTTCATAGGTACCCTGTCCCCGCCACCAGCAGCGCGGTGGAGCACTGTCAGGTTTTTAGTCGGTGCGAGTCCAACATACCCGCCGCTCGTCCCCGTCGGGCGGTGATGACCCATAATGGGTTTTCCTGACATAAAAAAAAAAATATTAGTTAACAACCTAACAATCTAACTCATAGTGACACTTCTGCGTATTCTTATATATTACATTCATACTAATTAAAATATAAACAACCGGGTCACATCGCGATAATCTCGTTACCTTTGTATTAATTAGTATGAATCGCGAAAGTTTAAAATCTACTATTATATTCATATATATGTATGCATATATATTGTATGCATGTATGTATATTGTATTCATGTATATGTATGGTCATTAATTTATATTAAAGTTTCCCACGCATGCTATGCAACATTGTTCCAACACCAGTACATATTTATAAGCAAAATTAATACTAGTTATATCCGTGACTTCGTTCGCGTCAATTTAAGTGTTAAAACAAAACCTCATTTAAAATAATTGTTTTTTCCTTTAAGTTGGCACTGTATATAAGCTTTATTTGTACCAAATTACATCAATATGCATGTTCCTCTGGCAAAGCCCTAAAACTGTAACAGACAACAGACAAACTTTCGGTTTTATAATATTAGCATTTAGTATTTAAATGAGTTAATCTTGTATGTATATATTTATATATTTTCTGAATCTCGGAAACGGCTCCATCGATTTTTCTGAAATTCAAGCATGCAGAAGGTTTTAGGCGAGAAAAATCGATTTAGCTAGGTTTTATTAAAAAAATCGTTTCATCCCTGTTTTTGGTCATTTAAAAAATATTAAATTTTACTTTGAATATATTGAACACTTTTTTTGCCGTTAAATGTCAAGTCAGCGTAGCTTATTCGGAGAACGGGTGGTCGTGAGAAATGAAAATACCTAGGATCGAGCCCCATCTATTCAATTTTTTTAAAGTTTTTTCGTTACGACGTTTAAATAATTCTTTTTTTGACGTGCTATCTCATTGTAATTCGGGAATCGAACTAAGCATCTCTTATTTGTAAGACTTATAGTCGCGGAATCGTTAGGCACAAGTTATAAAATAACTAAAACATTTCGCATCTATTTAAATAATCTATGGTTAAAATATTGCCGCCATCTTGTATTGCGGATTAATTGAAACGTCTGGTATTAGGTGAGGCGGTTTTATATTTTAATTATTTATTGAATTCAGGCATTCGCACTATATCATTGTGTCAATTGCGATGTGTCCATTGTATACAATTCTGTATAATTATAATTTATAATTTTATAAATTTATATTCGTTGAATCTAAAGTCAATTAAACGACTCTTAGGTTTTTTTTAATTAGACGATAACGATATACTTTGTTGAGACTCTGAAAAGTAAAGTTTAGGTGGGTTATGTATAATTAAATAACTGATATCTATTGGATAATAAAGATAGGCATTTGTTATGGAACTTGATCGTTAAGCATTTAAACGTTTCAAAAGGCATTGGCTTCAATTGAACTCAAAATTTAATTAATGCCTTAAAATAAATGCAAAATAAACTATTATTTTAGTATTCAACTGCTGGGCATAGGCTTTTTGGAGAGAATGGTTGGAGCTAAAACGTCCCACGATGCTCCAATGCGAATCTAGGATTAAAGAATCCCGTTTTTCTCTCAGTGGCAGGAAAAATATTTTTCATTGTAGAGGCTACATAAAGGCTTTATGTTGAAGCGAACGAAGTCGTGTCTACCAGAAGTTTCCTAATATTTTCTAACAAACAATATGTCGACGCTATTGAGATTTCTTCTCTATGACAAATCGGTCAAAAGCGCCTTCTATACATAAATATATTATTATCACCTACTTAAATATACAATAAAACTATCAATAAACCTCAATAACACCCTTCCATCACACTAATACAAGCTTTATTTCGTTATTATAACGCTCTGTTTTCCATGATTAATTCCATCATATATAGTTTATCGTTGGAGGTTCGGTTCATAACGATAAATTATATTAGAATCATTATAGCCTACTGGTTAATAACTAAGCAGTAACGAACCTTCGGCGTGTTTATGTTTAGGGCATAATAAACTGAGTTGTTAAATAAAGTTTATAGTTGTATTATGACCTTGTTATCGCCAATGATAGATCGACGTATTTACTAAACTAAATTGAAATTCAAAATATGATTTATTCAAGTAGACTGTTTACAGTTTATTAGAAAAAATAATAATAAATCCATTGGTTAAATAAATAATACAAGCCGTGTGGAATTTGGCTGACTAGAATAGACCACCCTCATTTCTTACCGAGGTGTCGTAAAAGGCGACTAAGGTAAGTTGAACCACCGTGTGGTATCCGGCTGAATAGAATAGACGACCCTCATTGCTTACCGAGGTGTCGTAAAACGCGACTAAGCTGACCGGCCGTGTGGTATCCGGCTGAGTAGAATAGACCACCCTCATATTTTACCGAAGTGTCGCAAAAGGCGACTAAGGTTAGTTAACGTCAGGCAGGCGGCTGGTCGAAAAATAAATAGCAAAAACCTGTAACAGCATTTTATAACATGTTGTGCCGACCCCGCATAGAGTGGGTAGCAGAATGAAAAATGATAATACAATACAACACGATCTGATAGCATTTGTATTTGAAAGTGTGATGTTAAATCTTAAAGTCTATATAATAATAAACGATTTCCTTTTGCCACAATTATTGTATTGGTTTCATATAAAAGTTAATATTTGAACGCGATGTCATTAGCTTGAGAGGCGAATGTCAACACCACTGTGTTGGAAAGATACAAAGTATACAAACGCAAACATAATATTACAAAGCGGAAAACACAAACTCTATTATTTATGTTCCTCTGTTATGTTTATGATGAATGCTCATAACTAGTAGACAAAATTACAAATGAATAAAACACATTCTAAAACACATCCTATAGTGTATATAATAGCTATGATACGGGATGTTAACATAACATTGTCTCAAAAGTGTAACAAAATATACAAAATTCAACTTTATTTCTCATGGCATAAGGTACAGATGTAGAGTTAACTTAAGTTGGTTTCTAAAGTCATCAACAGTGTATTGAACGTTTTTATGTGCCCGTAGGCGTGTAATGGTAATTAATAATGTATGGAATATTCATTTTATTGTATGTGTAGAAAGAGTGGTTAATTAGTCGTATTTTAATGCGTAATGAATATTGACTCTGCGCCAACGCAACCGCTTATTGATTTATGTCGTGACTAGCGTTCATCGACAGCTTCAACTGTTTTAACATAAAAAATGATAATAAATACGATTTCTTACAACCCTGGGTCAGCTAAATAAGGATGAAATATGTTCTATTTTTGTATTACGCGTCATTAATCATGTGCATTCATGCAATGATGCTCGATTTATGGGTATACATCAAGGGTCAACATTAGGCCCGATTGTGTTTTTATTATATATGGATGACTTACCACAACCTATTTATACCGGGAAACAAAGTCTCTATGTCGTGTTTCCCATCATATCTGCTTTATTTGATATACAGGCGTTAACTACAACTAGATATTTGTTCACGCTAATTTAGTTAAAATACACACACTTCATGAATCAAGATAAACATAAACATGTGTCAAATCAATAGACGAGGATGCAGAATGAAACATTGCACTTTGATGACAACTCCCACTATTTCATGTCCTTCAACTTATTATCAAAACATAGTGTCGCAAACACAGTGAATAAAAATGTTAAAATTACGACAATATTCAAATTGAATTGAATGTTGAATGTGAATGAACCAGATAAGACGAATAAAGTATAATTATCATATTGTTCAAGTAAAATTTTCAATAAAAGTAATTTAACAAAACTAGCAAATTAAATATTTGTTAAACAGCTCTAATAAACTTTTTTGTCAGTGTTACAATAGGGACATAATATTTCACATGTTTTTAAACAAATATTTTTTTTACCCACCTACAGAGAACATTATTGTAAATATATAGCGAAGCGTTTACATTTACAGAATTATCTCAAAGCATCTGCGTATTTAAGTTGTCTTTAATAGCTCTATTAAAATCAATTTTATCAACACTGGGACCCTCAATTTTAGCAGCCCCTACATCGCTGAAATTATAATGAAATCACTCATCATTTATGAATCAATTTCTTATTTTGTCATAGGAAATAATTGATCACTATCTAACGTTAAATTTATAGTTATACTGTAGCAGTTGACACAAGCAAAATGTTAAACAAATCGTTAAAAAAGTTAACAGGTTTTTTAACGACTCACATGTTTGCCGTGGGCAGCGAATCATAAATTAATACGATTCATGCATAAACATCGAATCAATCCACATCGGAATCGAGACATAATTATAATCGATGGATTGAATTATAATGCGATTTTTACGGAGATGCCTATTCAGGTCAGGCGATTTGGCATTTATAATACTTTACGAGCGTATATTTTAACAATTTATCATGTTAATGGGTAATTATTTAATATGGAAATTAAGTTTTTGGTGATAATATATTTTGTTAATATGTTTTCGTGTCATGCCAAGGGTATGCCGGTAAGTTTATGGTCGATTTCATCTGAATCGTTTGGACTTATACTATTGGGCATCAAAACGGAACACATATTCAATTTGACATTATATCAATTTATTTTACATTACATTATTTCAATATATTTATTTAAGTAAACTTTTTCCCGAATTTTTAAACAATCTACTGTTATATGGTTATGACTTCAACTAGTTCAGGTTTTTCCTATAAAGGAAAAGAGAAAAAAACAGCGAATATTTTTTTAAATAATGTATTACACTTTTACACATATATCATTACTAGCTGTCTAGAATTCAAAGATTATTAATTATATGTTAAAGATCTTGGAGCAGTATGATGATGCTTCGGTCACGGGGCAAAAGTATTGTTGAGTTTGTGATAGTGAACGTGTGCAGTGCTGTGTATTATAGTGGCGGTGGTGGAGGTTTGTGCATGTGTTTTTACTAATCCTGTACACCCCATGGTATGAAAACGGATAGTTCACATTTTTAGCATTAAGTATACCTATTTCTTTTTCACTTTATCGCGGATTACAGCAAGATAATTTTATTATTACTTTTGTATTATAGATCTCTGTAAAGTAACGGCCTGTTAATATCCCACTGCTGGGCATAGGCCTCTTCTCTCCTTTTTTTTTTTTGGAGAGAAGGATTGGAGCTAAGACCTACCACGCTGCTCCAATGCGGGTTGGTAGGTTACACATATCCCCAGAATTCTCTAGAGATATGCAGGTTTCCTCACGATGTTTTCCTTCACCGAAAAGCGTGTGATAAATTGCAATTATCAATTAGACACATAAGTTTTATACTAGAAAACTCATTGGTGCCTGCCCGGGGTTTGAACCCTAGATCTCCTTGAAAGAGGCGCACGGTGTTACCGCTGGACTACCACAGCTTCATCAAATCTCTGTAAAGTAATGCCTAATGGTATATATAAAATTAAGAAATATTGTGTACTTGTGCCTCTAAAGCAGTGCTTCCCAACGTGGGGCCCACGACCCACAGGGGGACAATTTGATGGTTAAGGGGGGGCATTTTTTTTTATACAGGAAAAAAAAACCCCTTATGTGTACCGCCGCCCGACGGGGACAGGCGGCGGACTATGTCGGCCTCGCACTGACTAAAACGACCTGTGTGCTCCACCATGCTGCCGATGGCAAGGACAGGGTATCGTTGTACACATTGCCCCCATCCCCGCCGACAGCTCTGATCCCAGAGAACACCACCTTCGGGTAGGGACCCCTCGAAAAAGAAGCCCCCTTCCGCTAACCGCTGCATCGGGAGCACCAGATGCACCGACCGCCTCGAGGACCTGTAAGCCAGACGACCGATATAAAAGGCGGGGAGGGGGGGGGGGTTAATTTGCTAGATTTCGGTGCCAAATTTAACAAAAAAAGCAATTTTTATTCCTAATTCATGTTCTTTAAGTGGACAATTCGATTTTTAATATTAAAATTTATGTATATTACTTAGATTAGGGGGGCAAAATAGTTTTTAACGTGGGGAATGGACCAAAAAAGGTCGGGAAACACTGCTCTAAAGTTTTTGTTGAACTCAGCTCAAGTTCACCTTAATTGGTCGGTCGCGTCGTAAATCCGTGTAAGTAGGTGGCAGCATACATTACAGGCTGTTATCGTGCGTATATTTCACCTTCATAACTCGAGATAAACATTTTTGATTCAACATTAAATGTCATAATAAATTATGTTTCGAGTCGTCGGCTCGGCCCACACGACGCGCATCTATAGGCGGGTCTAAGGTTTACTTATCAAAAATTTTATTGAGATAAACTGTATCGGTATGGGACATGATCGTATCACTCTGTGAGATCAATTTTCTTTGAGTCATGTTTATTCATCCATACTTTCCTCTTAACCAGCATCCTCCTGCCCTTATCCCACTCTAAGTGGGATCGGCACAACATATTATAAACATGTTTGTTAACGCACACTATATACAATAACACGATATAATAGGAATACCACAATTCCCGTTCCGAGATGCACTTCTCTTGAATGACAAACAAAGATTGACTGTCACTGAAACGTTTTATCAATAGGAAGACTAAACCGGAAACAACAACGGCACAGTGCTGCCAATGTTTTTATCAAAAAGGGCGCGATACTCTTGTTTCATGACTTTGTTGCTATAAAATACAAAGCGGAAGTCAATGGCGACAACAGAGTCATGTTTATTCATCCATTTTTTCCTCTTAATCAGCATCCTCCTACCCCCCACTCTAAGTGGGATCGGCACAACATATTATAAACATGTTGCCACACGATTTGGCTACGTATTTACCGATCGGCCGCCTGCTTGACGTCAACTTACCTTAGTCGTATTTTACGACACCTCGGTAAAAAATGAGGGTGGTCTATTCAACTCAGCCGGATACCACACGGATTCCATACTTCCTTAAGGTTAAGCATTCCATACTTACTTAAGGTTAACCCACTTAACAATTTTTATGTTAATCAAAAATATAATACTATCATATATTACGGTTTTAATCTTGCCACGCGGGCAGAGCAGCTGGCGATTACTAGTTTTTAATATAACGAACTTTATCCGATGTTATGCAAGAAAAGTAAAATGTCACTCCGCAACAAAGTGACACTCTACAAAACTTGCATAAGACCAATAATGTCCTATGCGAGCGTTGCGTTCGCGCACGTTTCAAAGGTCAGATTGCTCACGCTTCAAAGAATGCAAAACCGATTTATGCGGACAGCCACTGGTTGTCCGTGGTTCATGCGGAACGTTGACCTCCATAGAGACCTCGACCTCCCTACCATTACTCACCTCTTTAAACGTTTTTCGAAGTCTTACTTCGAGAAATCCGAGGTACACCCAAACCCTCTCATTTCAGTTGCTGCCACTTACATCCCAGTTAGGTCTGACCACCGAAAATATAGGCGTCCAAAAAGCGTCCTATATGACCCTCACGATCAAATAACGATCGCAAACACAGAAACACGTAATACACACACACAGCGTCTTCGCCGGCGAAGACGAGGTCCCAGATTTCTGACATCGGTTGGTCGTGGCTTCTTGCCACCCTTCCGTCGTCGTATTGACTAATCAAAGTCATACTATCAGCCCTCCACTACACGTCGCCCTAAGCCGTGGTCCGGCCTCACAGGAGGCACCCTTAGGACGACGTTCCCCGACGCTAGTAGAGCTTCTGCGCTCTACTCTACGCATTTCGCAACCTCGGCGATACTTCTGCGCTCGCCCGTCCCGCCCGGTGACGCTGTAAAAGCCGTTAGGGCTAACAGCATATTGTCAATTCGAAAAAAAAATATAACGAAAGATTCGACTATAGATAAGCCATATCGGTATTGGCAAAGTTCATTGCAAAAGATTTACAAAACACGTGACGTGACTGTTCTATGTTTATTCAAACAGTTATTTATTTGCGTTTAACTTAATATATTGATTTGATTAATTACATCGATCCGCTCTCATATTTCAAAAATATTTTTTTTATATTGTTTTGAATATACTAAATTTGTCAGTGTGACCAGTAGGCACCGATTAGTTGTCTTATAGAACTACGTGTATCCTCTACTTAGTTGGCGTCAACTTGATAGTTAAAATACCCTTGGTTTTTTAGTATATAAAATTGTTTTTTTTAGTATATAAACTTTAATTACACCAAATTTCTTGAATAAGTTACAGACTGACAGATTTTCGTGTTTCTTATGTTGTTTGAAGGGAACAACGGTCCTAGTCGAAAACACTGATTCGTGGCACCACAACACATAAGTCCTACACACTTTCACTATCACAAATTGATCAATCGTTTCACTCCGCAACCGAGGCATCATCAGGAGACCAGAATCCACGAGAAAATGACGAAATGTAACTAGTATTAAGAAATATATTTTTAAAAGAGCAACCGACGAGTTTCTTGCTGGCTCTTCTCGGTAGCAACAGCTTTCCGAACCAGCAGTAGAGTTGACGATTCAAAAGCACTTGTTTACAAGTTTATTTGAATAAAGAATATATTGAGTTTTGATTTTGAAATCGCTAAAAAATCGTTTTACATTTATATTATGGATCTCCACAATGTAACACTTAATGCTATAAATTATATAATTTATAGAATTAGGCGTTACATAATCCATAATACAGAAGTAATAATGTATTATAGCAAAATAATAAAATTATTTTGCTATAATCCGCGATGAAGTAAAATAGAAAATATATATACCTAATGCTAAATGTAGAGTGGACAATCCGTTGTCATAACTGATACATGGAGCATTCGTAAAAACACAAACACAAACCTCCACCACCACCACCACTACACACAAGCACTACACACGTTCACTATCACAAACTCAACAATGGTTTCGGCCCGCAACCGAAGCATCATCAGGTAGACTCCACGACAAAATCGCAAAGCATTTTAAATTATGTCATCCCCATTAACGAACTATTAATGTAATGGTGTAATATCAATTTACAGCTAAAGTAGAAACGCCCATTAGAGTTTCAAATACACATACCATACTGCGATGATAATAGAACATTATAAAACGGAATCGTAAAAAACCTATCGAAGTTAATTATTTAAAATGGGTGTTTTATATGCAAAATATTAACATAATATGTGCATATTAATTCACATTATCTATGTATAAATGCTATTGTAACGCACGAATGATATTTATTTAAACTTCCCGTCGAAGTTACAACATAGTAAATATAGAGTTAGTAGGTAAGTGACTTGGAGTGAAAAAAATAATATAAATAATGTAATGTAACGGCCTGTTGATATCCCACTGCTGGGCATAGGCCTCTTCTCTCCGTTTTTTTTTTGGAGAGAAGGATTGGAGCTAAGACCTACCACGCTGCTCCAATGCGGATTGGTATGTTACACATATCCCCAAAATTCTCTAGAGATATGCAGGTTTCCTCACGATGTTTTCCTTCACCGAAAAGCGTGTGATAAATTGCAATTATCAATGAGACACATAAGTTTTACTAGAAAACTCATTGGTGCCTGCCCGGGGTTTGAACCCTAGACCTCCTTGAAAGAGGCGCACGGTGTTACCGCTGGGCTACCACAGCTTATTGAAAAAAATATCGATTATTAAATAATAGATTTTTTCTAACTATGCGAAAAGTTGCTGTATCGTTAATATAATAATAAAATTACCATCCTGTGTGGTATGCCGTTAAGTAGAATAGAGCACCCAAAATGTTATAACAAGTTGTCGTAAAAGGTGACTAAGGTTAATTGATCCGCCATGTGGTATCCGGCTGAGTAGAATAGACCACCCTCATTTCTTACAGAGGTGCCGTAAAAGGCGACTAAGGTAAGGTGACGTCAGGCAGGCAGTAGCCAAATCATGTTACACGTTTATAACATGTTGTGCCGATCCCACTTAGAGTGGGATCCCCACTTAAAGTATAAGGGCAGGATAACGATAATGACGGTAAATGATGATTATATCATTTTGATATCAATTAATAAGAATAAAGGTAAATTAAAGTGGCCTAGTAAGAATCACAAGCAACACACACTCTTTGCAAAATTGGATAAAAAGTAATTTGGCTGCATTGGTTTCATCAAAGCATTACTAAATCAAGAAGAATAGAAAAAAAAATAAAAGGGGGTAATTAATATAATCGTTTCTTTAAAAATCAATCTGTATTATAGTTAATGTATAGAAACTGGCTACCCACGTCTTATTTTATCACTTTAGCCTGACTAGTTCAGTCAGTTCCCGCCGCGATAACGTCCTGTAAAAAGAGCTCATGAATAAGTGCCCCGGATGGGTTCGAAACAAGTCGGGCTAACCCGATAGAATAAGATGTGAGTATAGCCGGTTTCTATACATTAATTAAGAATACTACTCGCGATAGTTCAAATTTAAAAATCTATTTATAGGTATTGTTTTGAAAATCGATTATAAAGATATCGATTATTTTCACATCACAAGAGTTAGACGAACAACGTTGAAAGGAAGTAATAAGTCAAACAGTTACTAATCGAGCCTGCCGTCCTAAATACTAACAAGTTCGAGCTTCATATAACATTGTAGGGATGTATAATCCGTACAAAAACCAAGTTACTGATATAGCTGAACGATTAACAGCTTATATGGTAAACGCACATTTTTCAAAGAACCAACTTGCATTAGTATACTAAGGTGTTAGCATGACTTTACACTATTATAATATCAGCTGTATGTATGTGTCACAACTTTGTTTAAAGCGTAATATACCTTCAATTATATACGAAGTTTTTTTTTGTATTTCGAAGTAAATAAATGTTTCTAATGACCATAGTTTCAAAGTTTTGCGCACCTGTAACAAAAGGCTTAAATTGTACATCTGGGAGCAGCTTAAGATTATCATGTACAACAATGGCACCCTCATTAACGATCAGATCAGATAGTTTCTAGTTCAAGCTTGTTACACGTTTTCGCAGGCAAAATAAAATAAATGGTGGGGTTGAACCGATTAGTTTTCAACTAAGTTTCTAAGCTTAATGGGAAGTGGGTCAAATTTGACTTGCAAGATTCCACCTTCACATACATACACATTAAATAAATAGCTTTTAAAAAAAAAGCTATTTGGTATCTTATACGTTAGTCCGTAAAATAAGCTTTGGTACTACCAAACTTAAATATTGCTGGAGCGGTTTTTTGTAAAATCTTTACCTTAGAATCTTATAAAATGCACACATCAACTAATGAAATTACAATCTTTAATAAATGTTTAAAATAAGATTGCATTGTTGAGCTCGTTTTTTTAAAACGGCAACAAAATAATATCTATATGTACAGCTGTATATATACAGCTGAAGAGTTTTTGTTTGTTTGTTTAAACGCGCTAATCTCAAGAACTATTGGACCGATTTGAAAAATTCTTTGAAAGCAAGATAGTCCATTTATCGAGGAAGGCTATAAGCTATATAATATCCCACTAAAATGAATAGGAGAGGAGCAGCAAAAACAAATATTAGGCAAACGTCAAAGGTTAAAACTTTCCTTGCGTGCGCTAAATAAACGCGTGTGCGGTTAAAGTTATTCATAAATCATGTATAACAAAATCGTTCCTCTCTAAAAGTTCTTAATAAAAGTGCGAGACAGCATATGTCTAGCTTTAAAGGTTTCACATTAACCATTTTTATGGTCAAAATCCTATATTACGGTTTTAATATATCCACGCGGTCGGAGCCGCTTGAAATTGCTACTAAATATACCTTCAAAATTCTTAATAAACGTGCAATTATTTCCACTCATTAATTATTATAATGATAGCCAATAAATCTTGGAACATAAATTATGCAAAATTGTAGACGGTACGATAATCGTGCGAATAAGTTGTTAAGAATTATTACAATTTTATTCCTTGAAACAAAGTATACCAAATTTTTTATTGAATGTTGTACGTACATATTAATTTTCGTTTATAAATATTAATATACTTAATTATAATCGCTAACTCGATTTTATTGCGACGCCTGCACAATTAAGGAGCGAGGCCGCGTCGAAAAAACCACAGTTTTACTTTTAATTATATTATACTCAGTACTGTAATTACTGTTCTTACAAGGAAAACAATATAAAGTATATAATCATAAGCAACTCGGTAAATATTAATTGTATATCCTACCAACATTATAAATGCGAAAGTTTGTGAGTATGGACATATGTTTGTTACTCTTTCATGGCTAATCCACTGAACCAATATTGATGGAATTTGGCACAATTATACACCGTTAACTCGGTGACATATAGAAATTCTGTTAATTCTAAAGGAATAGGATCGCATTGAAAAGTGCCACCTATTATAAACCTATCACGAAACAATAGTCCACGCTAACGAAGTTGCGGGTAAAAACTAGTTTATAATTCATAAATTAAAAACACTCATATATCCATAATATAAAACAAAAATATGGTTTTTTTTCTCCTGCTCATATCCCGGTACATGTTGTTACATGATTTGACTAGGTATTTTACTACCGGCCGCATGCCTGACGTCAACTTACCTTAGACGCCTTTTAAGACCTCGGTAAAAAATGAGGGTATTCTTCTGCTGAATACCACACGGCAAGTTGACTTACCTTAGTCGCCTTTTACTACACCTTGGTAAAAAAGGTGTTCTATTCTACTCAGCCGGATACAACACAGCGGGTCAACTTACCTTAGTCGCCCTTCACGACACCGGGATAAACAATGAGGGTAGTATATTCTACTCAGCCGGATACCATACGGCGGGTCAACTTACCTTAGTCGCACTTCACGACACCGGGATAAACAATGAGGGTAGTATATTCTACTCAGCCGGATACCATACGGCGGGTCAACTTACCTTAGTCGCACTTCACGACACCGGGATAAACAATGAGGGTAGTCTATTCTACTCAGCCGGATACCACACGGCGGGTCAACTTACCTTAGTTGCCCATGCGGACACCTCGATAAGAAATTAGGGTGGTCAATTCTACTCAGCTGAATACCACACTATGGAAAACAAAAATAAGTTGTTAGTATTATTAAAATATAATTAAGCAGTTTGAACAAGAACCAAAAATTAAGTTGGTTTATAAATATACACATAGTTAAGGTGATAACCAGAAAATACTAAAACCTAGAACTCAGATCACAACTTACATGAATAAGTAATGACCGGCACTACCATAAAACTAAAATGTCGTTTACTTAAATTAGTAACCTGTATGGTAATATAAATGCTAAATGAAAACCGAATGAAGCGATAAATTGCTAATTTACTATCTGACCGAGCTATAAAATCTCACTAATCTACGACCTTACTAGGAGTTTTATGATGTTAAAAACAGTTTGTTCATAACAGTTAGCTAGAATAGAAGGGATGTCGATGTTGAAATTATAACATTTCAACAATGTCCTAAAATTGCCAGATTACAGCATCTTTTTGATCGTAATTTAATATATTTACTGTCGTACTGACTCTTCCGTACCCTGAAGAGCCAAACCGAAGTCGAAACAGTATGTAAAGCCGACGAAAATTTTTAACCTATCGACATAAAAAGAAGTGAAGATATTTTAAAATTAAGTACATGGTATTATTTTTCATGTTTCTGTCAATCTAAGGCAGTGTTTCCCGACCTTTTTCGGTCCATGCCCCACGTTATAATATACATAATTTTTAATATTATAAATTGAATTGTCCACTTAAAGAACATAAATAATGGTTTTAGGAAGAAAAATTGCTTTTTTTTGTTAAATTTGGCACCGAAATCTAGCATTGCACTTAAATGGCCCAGAGCGAAAGGCTTCAACTCGAGTCGTTACTCTTGTAGACCCTGTGGGTCGTGGGCCCCACGTTGGGAAACACTGCTCTAAGGTCTATTGACCAAGTTGTCTTTACATTAGGTTAAATATAGTCCATAAAAAAATCTTAACAGCCCAACATTCAGCGATCCAAAAATAAAGTATTTTGTAAGCCATTTAAACTCTGAATTGTTTTGTATCCAAAAAATGTTGGAATTGACATTTTATAATGCCGTAATAGAATTCGGGCTCAAGTAAAAACAACACTTTGTATTTCAAATAAACTTGAGTGCAATTGTGTGATAATATCATGGGACATTTGAATGTAATTTGAATTTTTATTCACTGAATTACAATAAAATTTTCACTGTCCCGTATAATGCGCAGTTAGGACCAAATTTAGTGGCGTATTACACGTCGTGTCGAACAATGTATGGTATAACTGCTGTTGTTTTTTGAGATCTCTTGGATTCATATTTATGAATACCTTGAGGTCTTGATGATTATTGTGCTTTGTGATCATTTTCTGATTGCTGATAGTAGCCGCCGTGTGGTATTCAGCTGAGTCGAATAGACCTCCCTCATTTTTTACCGAGATGTCGTAAAAAGCGATTAAGTTGACGTCAGGCAGGCCGTAAAATAACAAACCAAATCAAATAACAACATGTTTGAAACCTGTTATGCTGACCCCAGTTAGAGTGGGATAAGGGCAGAAAATGATGGAATAAGCCATCTAGCACTGTAGATTATAGAATAACACAAAGTTGCCTTCAATTTAAGGTACTTATACATTTTATTACATCTGCTATTTTAAGACATTTCATGCTATTAGCGTCGAGATTTTAATAGCTAAGAATGTCTGATAGTTAGGCTACAAATATAAGATTTTGGTGTGAATTTATTAGAGACTGTACATATGTGTACATGTATTTATACGTTTATCACATGTTGTCATCGCTAAATTTTTAAGATATTGATTCTTTATTGCGTTTTACCGATTGAGCGTCAACGTTTCTGCAATCTTTAAAATAGTATAAAGTAAACTATGTATATTTTTCACGAGTAAGATATTTCCTATCTGCGTCCATATCTTTAAGACTTTCACATGCTATTAATGATTACAAAAAAAATGTAACTTTATATCAACATTGCAAAAAACTCAAACAAAAAATTAAGAAGGAAAAAAATGAGATTAACGAATAAAAAGAGGTTACAGATATATAGTTAGTTACAGAAGAACATCGAGTTTTTTTGTGTTCGGGATTACTTTTACTAAGTTTGTGTGTTACAAAACTTTATGTTGTTTGTGTGTCGTACAAAACATAAACAAATCAAAAACAAACTTTTGCCTTCGTAATATTAATGGGATAATAAATATTGCAATAACTGCAAAACAACTAACGACAATATAATTATATGGTACGCGTATAATTTGAAATTTCACGCGTCCGCCGCAGCATCGGCTTTTAAGGCTTTGCAGGTATAAATCAAGTGTGGTCTGTCTTAGAAGACAACGTGGTAACTTACAAAAATGTTACCTATATGAACATTAATATTTTTACTGCATAACGTTTAACAATCGATTAATATTAGTGGATCAAGAATATCTTGTTCATCATTCTCCTGCCCTTATCCCACTCTAAGTGGAGTTGGCACAACACGTTTTAAACTTGTTTGATGATTTGGCTAGTCAATTTATGACCGGTCACCTGCCTAACATTGACTTATCTTAATCGCCTTTTACGACACCTCGGAGAGAAATGACGGTGGTCTATTCTACTTAGCCGGATATCTGACGACGCGATATGCCAAGAATATGTTGTTTGTGCCAAAATGAATTGAACGTAAATCTAAATATCTCAATAACACGAAGACAATGAAATAGCAGGCGCAGTGCAATGTGTGTTGCTTCTTGTATACTTTTGCCTTTTTTCAAGGGAATTTCATTCCAAAAATTTTTTAATATTAATTAAAGAAAAAGTTATTTCGCATTCGAACCAGAAGTTTATAAAGTTATTTGTTTAGAATCTATTTACTTAACGATAAGGTAAAATAGGATTTGTTTAAGGCAAATCTTCCAAATATGGCTTTTATTCATACTTCATCTATTGACAACCCATATTTTACGGTTTTTAAAGCGTCTATAAAAAAAGATGTATCCGCGGTTGCCTGTCCCGTGGATGGTAGGTTGGGGAGGGATGGGAGGAGATCATAAAATTGAGCACATAAACTTTACTAGCATCGGGATAAAAGTCGTTTCAATGGTGTTCCTGTGAGGTCGACATCAGTTTCCTAAGACTAATTTTTTACATATAGAAACGCAAAATACTCTTTAAAATTAAAACTGTTTCACACGATATCTTGCCAAGGCTTAAACTTATTTTTTTATTTATTTAAGACCTCTAGTCGATAAGATAAAAGTAATTTACCTTAGTGCCCACTAATAAAACTTTCGATTTTATCTTAATTCTCCTACGAATCACGTGCTATTTTATTTATAAGCACAGATTAAAGGCAGTTAAGCTATTATTTAAATAGAGAGTCCAACATTTTATAGCTTGTTCCTACATTCTATTACCTTGTTTAATTTATTCAGCAATCCGTTTTTGTCGCAATTATGGCATTCCGTTAACCTGTAGCAGCGGTAGTTAGTTCTAAAAAGGATTTTTATATCGATATATCGATATGTCGATGTTTGTTCATGTACAAATATGTTCTAAAGCGTTCACAAGCGAATATGACATTTAATGTATGGGACTAAAAGCGAAATAGCTTGGATATAATAAATGTTTTTCTAATAGATCGAGATAAGAATATAGCCATAAAGATGACCGGTGGGTCGGTTTGTAAATATCAAGAGAAATGTCGTTTCTTGTAGACACTTTCTAATCTTTATTGATTTTCTTAAACATGTTTAATTTATCGTAAGGCAGAAACCATTTTATATGGAACCTCGACTTTTTAGGCCACGATAATCTGTGAGACTTTGTGGCTTTTACCAGAGAGTTGCAGTGTCTCTACAAAATACATACTAGCTGTGGCCTGCGGATTCAGCCGCGTGTCACAAAGTTTTTCTTGTTAAAAATTCCGAAACCGCGTGAATTCAACTTTAATGTCCTATTTATCTAAACGTTGCTGAAAAAAATGCAAATCCTTAAGTTAAAATAGTGTAAAAATCTGTACAGTAGATATTTAAATAATCGATCACATACAGACAGCTTTTATGGACTTTTTAATATGTCTTTTACAATATGAATAGATTGTGAGTATTTACAATTCATCGTCCTCTTTCTAGGAAAGGGAATAAAAGTGAAGAAATCTGCGTCAAGTTGCTTGTTACTAACCCCCTGATGTGCATAGGTTTATGTACGTACGAGGAGAGAATGGTAAGATTCACCACGCTGCGCAGTTGGTTGGATGGTTTAATTGGGTGGTTACACTTATCTTATTTCTCCAGAGACATGCAGGTTTCCTTACGATGTTTTCCTTTTCCGAAATAACGGAAAATGATTTACTACCGGATTTCATTAAAATCATATTTTCACGGGCTACTTTCTATTACATGTGGATCCTGGGCGTGCTTTAGTTTTATATACATATAAAATGAAACAAATTAATATATTCCGCTGTAACGGGGTTGTTGAGCAACGCAATTTGCACACATTTTAGTTGCAAATAATATTTTATGGCTCGCCGTGTTTAATTGCGAATGAATTATGAATATTTGCTGGGTGTCATTTAGATGTCACTGCTTTGTGGTGTGGTGTAAGGCAGGAGCGTAGAGTTCATATTTATTCAGAGATTAATCAGTCTTAGTTTGTAATGATTCTCTTTAATATATAAATAAGTGTAATAAAATTATAAAATTTTATATGGGGACTTATATTCCTACGAAAGCACTTCTATAGCGCGGAGCAAGCGACAAGTGGCGCCATCTAGTTTTGAGTACGGAATCATGTGTTGCTAGTACGTTGTGTTACATGAGTTAATTAAGTTATATATAGAGTCTGAATTTCGGAAACGACACCAAATTTGTTTGCTGTCGAAAAACCGATCTAGCTAGGTTTTATTTAAAAAAATTGTTGAGTTTTGAATAAACATTTTTTCATTTCATTTATTTTTATCCCTATTTTCAGCCACTGAAAACCTGCTATAATATTATTTGAAAACATAGTCTAATTAAACTGTCATTTACACAGTTCTAGAAGAGTGAAAATAGTCCGGATCGAACCCCACCGCCCTATTATCCCTTCCTTTTTTTTATATCTTCTAATAAAATACCCAGCCATGCTCGGTCACTCAGGTACTGTCGACTAAGGTATCGGTCAAGCGCCAGTGTTTAACTAATAAAAAAAAATTCTTCTGATGTCATCCAATATACTCGTTGAATATTTTTTTATTTATTTTATTTTACATAAAATATACATATAAAAAATTTAACCTAATTAATAAATAAATTTTGCTTAACAGAATTTAGTACAGAAAGTACGAAAGCTGCAATAACGACGTGATGCGCGTGTTTGTGTATTGTGTGTGCGTGGGTGTGTGTGTGTGTGTGTGTGCGTGCGTGTGTGTTCTACTGAAACCCTCAGTTTCTAGCCCTAGAGAAAATAATTAAACAAAAGAAATATTATAGAATTAAACAAAAGGATAGCAATCGTAAGTTAATTAAGGATGGAACCTTAATTTTAAATCTTTAAGACTTCAACATGTTATTAACATGTTACATGATTTGGCTAGGTATTTTACGACCATCTCCTGCCTGACATCGACTTACCTTGTCACCATTTACGACACCTCGGTAAGAAATGTCTCATTTATGCAAATATTCAAACCGCTGCCGTCTATTACTTAGATATTTAATGATGTTCTTTTAGCAATTATGGTCTTTACTGTATCATGTTTAAGTTCATATTTCTATACATTATATTTATACTGAATTAAATCGGAATGTATCAAAGCGACAGTTGTTATGTTTGCCTCGATTTGTCAACATTAAGGCTTGCGTATATTGGACTAGATTTATTTTAATAACTTAAGAGATCAGCGCCTAGTACATATCACTTAACAGAAATCTATGAATACAGATATACATATATGTTCAACAAAAAAAAATAAGAAATAACAAAAATATACAATACATACACGTTCTTCCTTTGAAACTGCAAGAGATAAACTTTTTAAATATATTGCAAACTAACTGTACCCGCATTTCGTGATCATCAAATTCACCGTTAAAATATACCTTCACACCTTTAAACCCTATTATTATGTGGATATCTTAGGATTTATGGTACAATTACACAAAACCTACACGAAAATTATTTAATGGCGAGTGTCACTTAGAGCATAATATGCTCTGCCCGTGTGATGCTGGCTCAAGTCGTCTAGTTACATACTAATTTTATAATAGCAAAAGTCAGTCTTCTGTCTATTTATCTAATAAGTTTTCATGGCTAATCTTCTGGAATAATATTGATGAAATAGTGGGATAGTAAAGTAACAGGCTGCTACTTTACTATTTTAAAAATAAATCTCATCTCATTTGCATGCATGCACTCTTCTTTCATGTCTTTTTCATTGCCCAACATTTTGAATTCATACAATATTACCTACAGTTCTTTCGACCGTTTAATAAACTTTCCCCTAACTTTAAGAGAAATATCTAAAAACAGTTTTTTTTTAATCTTTATTTTTAAGGACTTTTATACAATTGTACATGTCAGTCCTACAGTAACCTTTTACTTAATTGTATACAAATTTCGATACAATTTAAATTATCAAAATCTTAAACTATTTATAGCAAAAATATATAGCATTTCGATCAGAATTGGGATCAGCTAAAATATTTATAAAGCCAATATCCATATAATTTACAGCAAGCTTATCAAAGGTTTCCATTCTCATCTGACCATTTTAAACACATTACATTAAGAAGTGTTGGATATCTTCACATACTCCACGATAAACAGTTGGGTGAGTCTGCTTTTTTCATAAGATATCCAAATTTTCTTAACGGAATATGTCCAGATCTAAAGGTCATCACTAAGTACGCACGGCGCATTTGTGTTGTTAAAAATAGTTATATATAAAAATAGTCTGCACCAACCTTTATGCACCATATTAATAGATTCCGCGGTGAAACGTATCGTGGACGTCAATTATCGGCTCCCAGTGTAAATAGATTTATTTTGACATATTTATGGAGCACGACTCAATCGACAAATAATAAGCTCAGAGTTTCCTTATTAATTGTTGTAAATATACTGCTGTATGATGAACAGGTATATTTTGATACCTAATAATTTTGTGTTGACAATTTATTATTATCCTTAATTATTATTATTATTATTTAGTGTGGTATCCAGCTGAGCAGAATAGACCACCTACATTTCTTACCGAGGTGTCGTAAAATACTACCAAGGTAAGTCGACCCGCCGTGTTATATCCGGCAGAACATATGAATAGAACAGCCTCATTTCTTACCTCGTTGTCGCAAAAGGCGACTAAGGCAAGTTGACCCTCCATGTGGTATCCGGCTGAGTAGAATAGTCCACCCTTATTTTTTACCAAGGTGTCGTAAAAGGCGACTAAGGTAAGTTGAGCCGCCGTGTTGTATCCGGCTGAGTAGAATAGACCACCCTCATTTCTTACCGAGGTGTTGTAAAAGGTGACTAAGGTAAGCTGACCCGCCGTATGGTATCCGGGTTGAGCAGAAGAGACCACCCTCATTGCTTACCGAGGTGTCGTAAAAGGCGACTAAGGTAAGTTGAGCCGCCGTGTGCTATCCGGCTGAGTAGAATAGACCAACCTCATTTCTTACCGAGGTGTCGTAAAAGGTGACTAAGGTAAGTTGACCCGCCGTATGGTATCCGGGTTGAGCAGAATAGATCACCCTCATTGCTTACCGAGGTGTCGTAAAAGGCGACTAAGGTAAGTTGAGCCGCCGTATGGTATCCGGGTTGAGCAGAATAGATCACCCTCATTGCTTACCGAGGTGTCGTAAAAGCGACTAAGGTAAGTTGACGTCAGATAGGCGACCTGTCGTAAAATAGCTAACTAATCAAAACTTAGAGCTTTAGAGAGACTTTCGCATTTATAATATGAAATCATATAGCTTTTCACTAAAACTTACTCAAAAGTGATTTAGTGAATTTAATTATCAATAAAAAAATAAAGTCAGGCAAAAAAGGCTATTTTTTTGCCTAAGTTCTTTTTAGTTGAATAATTTTTCATATAAGATCAAACATGTAATCGAACCTGGTATAATCAAATCCCTGCCTAATAGCCTCTCAATAAATCGGTTATTTGGCTGTCAAAAGGAAATGATTTACACGTGAGGCCAAATTTATTGATGCACTCCTTTAGCACAATTCATTAATAATTATAGTTGCGTGCGAAACGACGCTAAGCCATTAATCGTCGGACATGTTTACACGGGTTTCGGTGCACGCGATTGGACGTGTATTGTGGCATTTCTCGACACGTGACGCGTTTGAAACGAGCGTTTGAAACGCGTTATGTATCTAGAAATGATTATGATCAGTACAAAAAATTTTTATCTTTATTATTTTTTATTATTATTTTGTCTTTATTTTTAAAGATAAAAAAATGTATGTTATGTATCTAGCAATGATTATGATACGTACAACCTTTTTTATCTTTATTATTTTTAAATGAATGTGTCTGTAAAGCCAGAGCCAGGAATAGCGGGGCTGCCGGGAACTAGGGGCTGTGGCTTTATGTGTCTATCCATTAAGGGTTTTGCCAATAATCACCACGCTTGGCATGCGGGTTGGTGATCGCAGTGCTGACCCTTTCGCACCGACAACGCTGCTGCCCGCTGTCGGTCTGTTAGATTTAAGTCAGCTTGGGAATGGTTATACCGCCATTGGTCGGTCGCCAGAGCCTCGTCGGTTTATTTGCAGGGTGTACCACGTGCGGGTGAGGTTGACATTTGAGGAAACCGACCTCAAAAAGGTCGCGGGGAGCCGCTGGATCCAAGCGGCACAAAATCGTGGATTGTGGCGATCCCTTAAGGAGACCTATGTTCAGCAGTGGACGTCCACCGGTTGAGAAAGAAGAAGAAGAAGAAGTGTCTGTAAATACTGTAGTATTGGTTTATAAATACATTCCTGCCCCATCATAACGTAATTAAATTTATTTACGTTAAATTTAATTAACTCAATATTATGGTTTAATTTTAAGAAAACCACTTATAAACTTTTAATTTAACGGCCTAAATGCACAAAGGAGATGTTAAATTTGATCTTATGTTAGGGGTGGTATCCGGCTGAGTAAAAAGACCTCCCTCATTTCTTACCGAGGTGTCGTAAAAAATTACTAAGACCCGCCGAGTGGTATACGCTTAAGTAAAATACACCACCCTCATTTCTTACCAAGGAAAAATAGGACTAAGGTAAGCTGACGTCAGGCAGGCGACCGGTCGTAGAATACTTAGCAAAATCATCTAACAACATATTATGCCGACCCTACTTAGAGTGGGATAAGGGCAAGAGAATGATGTTAGCATGATGATTATATATGATTTAACTATTTATCAAAGCTTTTTAGAATAGTACTAATGAACTAGTATACACTAATGCAATGATGATTACTCAATCATAAGTCATCACCAATCATAATCATCATTTCATAATATAAATTAAAGACTTCCACTGCGTCCGTCTATATTATAAGTAATTATAAGTTACATAGAAATATAAATTTATATAGAAAATTCTTCTTTATCTAATTTTAAACGTATTATATCCCTGAGTTTTTCATAGAAACATTTATATTATATCTAGATTATTACAATTACTTAAATTATTCATCCATTCAAGACAAATCATGCATTAATAATTATAGTTGCGTGCGAAATGATGCTAAGTTATTAATCGTCGTACATGTTTACATGGATTTCGTTGCACGCGATTTGACGTGTATTATGTTTATGACACATGACGCGTTTGAAACGAGCGTCTAAAACGCGGCGTACAAAACATCTGATACATCTATACTAATATGTCTCTCCGTCTGTTTCGTTTTCGCGACCAATCCGCTGAAACAATATCGATAAGATTTTGCACAATTATACACCGGAGTAACATATACATATTTTTAAATTAGGAAATTATTAGTAAGTTTAATTCTAATTCATAATATTTGATATTTCCGTACCAACTTTTTCTTAACTATAAATTGTCTCACTTCGTAGGTCAGCTGGCAGAGATCTCTGTCTTAGGGATAAATTGACCTCTATACATTTTTTTTTACCAATAAAGGTTTTTCCAACATTTTTTATGTTAGATAAATAAATAATATATCATCATCCTCATCCTCCTGCCCTAATCCCACTCTAAGTGGGGTCGGCACATCATGTTATAAACATGCTGTTTCATGTTTTGGCTGGGTTTTTACGACCAGCCGCCTGCCTGACGTCGACTTACCTAAGTCGCTTTTTACGACACCTCGGTAAGACAGAGGGTGGTCTATTCTACTCAACCGGATACCACACGGTGGGTCAACTTACCTTAGTCGCCTTTTACGACACCTCGGTAAGACAGAGGGTGGTCTATTCTACTCAGCCGTATACCACACGGCGGTCGACTTACCTTAGTCGCCTTTTACGACACCTCGGTAAGAAATGAGGGTGGTACTACTCTATTCAGCCGGATACCACACGGCGTAGATAAATAAATAATATAGGCTATAGAAATTCTGTTGATTCAACAGGAATAGGATGAAATTCAGAAACGCCATCTATTATCAACATATGCAAGTTTATTTACTTACGATGTGTTAAATTCAAGTCAAATCTGTAATTTGAAGAAGTTTCTATATCGAGTTGTATGGCCTACGTCAAAAGAGTTTTTTAAGTTTTTATATATTTTAATTTCTGTTTACTGGACAAATTTAACTGAGCTATAACAATTTATAAATAATATAAGTCATACGGGATATTTACTAAAATAAATAAACTACTACTTCATATTCATACCACCAGCTCTTTATTACTCAAAGCTCTAAAGCGTTGTTCAGCCTTACTTGAAGTACCTTAGAATAACGTATTTAATGCTTTTGCACCTAAAACAATGCTTTTACATTCTAAAAGCTCAAGCTAACAACATACCGTCAAAAGGAATAGTAAAAATATTTGCCATAATTCAAGATTCAAGAAAAGCTTGTATGCTGAATATAAAATACTAAATCCGCTCTCATATCTTATACATGCTGGATTAGTAACCGCATGTACCATAAACCAGCGCCACCAAAACTATTTGCAATGCACACATTAATTAAGACAATCTCAAAGATCATTTCGCTGTACCGAACCGAAGTATCACCAGATAAGATAAAAGCGAACTATTAATTCAGCTTAAAATAAAATAATAATGACATATTTATTGTAACCCAGTTAATTCTGGAAAAATAAAAAACATTTTTCTATTAAATTTTTAAATTGCCTATAAGGAAAAACTTACCCTAGCCACGAATATTTAAAAAGATAATAAAGCTTATACCCCTGGTGGGACTCGAACCCACAGTCCCCGGCTTAGGAGGCCGATGCCTTATCCATTAGGCCACAGGGGCACGTGATAGACTCTTTCAATTTGACAATCTGTTCTTGTATTTCGTTGCTGTTGTTATATTTCGTTCGGTTCAACATTAGTGTTCAACAGTAGTATTAAGTTACTTTAGGGACGGACGACCTTGTGTGTAACTGTGCCATATATATATTCCTAACGGTTTAACAACGGTTCAAACGGTTGTAACCATCTATGGCTTCGAGCTTCCCTTCGAAGTAGACGTGGTTTTTGCCAGAAAAAATCAATTAACTGACTAGACTGTTCCAATCTATGAGTGTCGTAAATAGTTTGAGTTATTGCACCTCAACACGCAACGACAGACAATTATCAACACAACCTACACGATCTGTCGTGTTATAAGCTATTAATAATAATTGTTTTTCATGTTATAAGATATAGGCAATAGATTACGGGATATGCATACTAAATAATACATACACATATAAGAAGTTTGTCAGTACATTTTCAATTTACTCAATTAGGGGCAGGTCCTAAAGTATTTTCGCGTCCAGGGGGTGAGGGTTCCTGCTGAGTGTGACAAGATGTGAAGCCCCCCCCCCTTCACGTAACACGTTAATAAACTCACTTAGTGTGTGATAAGGAGAATGGGGTGTCAAAGTGGTCGCCCTCCTCGTGTTGCACCCTAGGTAGGCCTTTGGAATACTCTATGTATTCCTTAGGCTTGGCGTACGGACCACTGTGGGGTGGGCCAATTCAGTTGGTCCTCTGATTTGCAGAAGGCAATCTGGATGGACCGGGGTCTCCGGGGAGGTTGGGGGTCTGTAATGAGCGACAGGTTCAATTGGGCTTGTTTAAGTCTAACTGCTTTCGGCCACCGTCGGTAAAGCTCGGAAGCCCTGCAACGGGAATGGGTACCTTCGGTTTGCGAGAATGGAAAATCACCCGGTGGGGGTGCAAACGCCCACGAAGTCGCTGGGGCGGCTAGCCCTACTTTGGACGCGGTATCCCCTTGTCTACCTTAACGTAAAGAACACGGTAGACAAGGAGCGATCGTGGAGAGCGATGGCCTCCTTCTGCTCTGCGGAGGAAGATGGCGGAGCGGTTCTGGGAACTCTTATACTGAATCCCAACTGCTGCTGGTGAGCCCATGTGTTAGTGACTTACCTAAGCCCATCGTCTGTCGCCCTAACAGGGGACCTTTGGGCGTTCTGGACGGGGTAAATCAGACGCCTGGCTTACAGGTATGTGCATCTGGTGCTCTTGATGCATTGGTTAGTGGAGGAGCTTCTCTTTTGAGAGTTTCCTACCTGGAGGAGATGTCTCTGGGATCAGACCGGCTGCCGGCGGGGATGGGGGGCAATGTGCATCAGCAGCTTGATGGAGCACATAGGTCGTTTAAGTCGGTGCGAGTCCGACATAACGACATAATAGTACCCTCAAGGGTTTTTTCCTGTATAAAAAAGAGTAGTGAATGATGATAGTGATAATTTAAGATAAATCTCATTCAATGTTTAAAAAGATACAAAGTGATATCCCATATTAATTTCCCATAGCCCTACCGCACACGCAACGTGACACCGTCCCGCCCATAAAACCATATTCAAGCTCACATCGGCGATTTATTGACATGTAAATCATTTTAATTGGTACCCGCGGATATTTTTTAGTGTAATTGGCAGCTCAGCCATTTTTCATTTGCGTGTAGACATCCGAGTATTTATGTGTGTACATACTATAAACGTATCAGTCAAATTCGTAATAAATTAACGACTATATTTACTACTATTCAAGTCAAATCAAATTACTTTTAATTCAAGCTTTTGCAAGCAATTTTAAATTACCAATTAGATTTAATAAAACTACAACTGGTTTGGAATGGACTAACAAGAACCACCAAGAAAATCGGAGGTAAATCTTTTATTATTGTTGTTTTTTTTATATAAATAAATATACTCGCGACTTCGCTTGCATTAAATTGTTATAATTTAGAGTTTTAACCCTAGGTATATCTATGAAACAAATGGATGTATGAGTGGACAAATGTAGTAGTGTTTATTTTAGTTTATTTGTTAATGCGGGGCTTTTATTATAGCAGTGTTAAGCTGCGAATTATAAAACATTCTCCGAAATATACAAGTAATATATGAAATTATACTACTCCTATGAAAAAAAATGTGGATTGCTTACATTCTAAATGTTAGTTTGGTATATAAACTATTACCATACTGAGTTTTATTGTATTTGATCAGAGTATCGTAGAAGAACCTTTAATCGTCAAAATATTCTCAATTATGTAATTTCATTTAAGTTATTTTTGTCATAACGAGACAATAACTCTTATAAGTAACATATAAATTTTTATGGTATAAACTATACAATACTTTTATTAAAACTTTTGAATCGACGAACATTTTAATGAAGCTACCACTGGTTCGAAACAGTTCCTCATTGAGAAGAAACAGTGAGAAATTCGGCGGTAATTTTTTTTTAAATCATTCCTAATTTACAGTCAACGAAACTGAAAGGATTTTGAAATTAAAACATTTTTAGCATTTTTATCGTCTACTATGCCTCACATTTAATCACATCACAATCAACCAAATCACATGCCTCCGCGGGTCGCGGGTACGATGCAACATTTTCTATAAATGAATTTGTTGGTTTTTGAGCCTGGGTGTATATTTGTATTTAAGTATGTCTTGAAAAGATATATAAGTATATATTCACCAGTTGTCTGTCTACCATAACACAAGTATTAAGTTACTTACTTTGGGGACGGACGACCGTGTGTGTAAGTGTCCCATATATTTATATTTATTTATTACAACATTTTTTTTTAATCTCTTAAAATGTAATTAATACAAAGGTATGATAGATTTTACTATATTCCGCGTTTCTACAAACGATTTTTGACAATTAACTTTTGTATTATGAATTCCTCAAAGTAACATCACCTTCTATAAATTAATTACTAATTCATTTTGTAAACATATCTAATAGTTTAAAATATGACACCAGCGTGACCCATAGAGACCGTGGCTGGTATCCACGTGATATACTGCCCCGTAAATCATATCAAATGGTGGGTTTTTTAGTATAATTGGCAACACTGCCAATTTTTATGGACGTGTAGACTGGCGCTTGTGATCGTACATATATTAAATATTGAATGAAATAAATTCTTTAACAATTCTTAAACAGTAAATCTATTAGTGATCTTGATTACATTAAAAAAACTTTTTTGACCATCCAGGTATTCGACTATTTCCATAAATAAATGAATATATGGGACACTTACTCACACGGTCGTCCCTCCCCAAAGTAAGTAACTTAATACTTGTGTTATGGGTGACAGACAACTGGTGAATATATACTTATAATATTTTTTAAATACATACTTAAATACAAATATACACCCAGGCTCAAAGAACAACAAATTCATTTATAGAACATGTTTAGTCCTCGGCGGGAATCGAACCCGCGACCCGAGGAGTTGAAGGTAGTGTCACTACCCACTACGCCAACGAGCCAGTCCAATAAGAAAATTCACATCAATCTGTTAGTTTCGGAGTTTCAGTCATTTGATTTTAGTACTAGTTAAGTTAATATTATAACGTCAAGCTCTAGCCGCAGTTTATCGGGCTTACATATAAGATTTTGTCGTATATGTAAGCCCGATACATCAGCTTCAATTTTACTACTTTTCATAAGTAATACTCCTGCGGATTAATAGACAGACAAGACAGACTTTCGCATTTACCATATTTATATGGATATACATAATTCGGTCCGCCGTGTGGTATCTAGATGAGTAGAATAGGCCACACTCATTACTTGCCGAGGTGTCGTGAATCGACTAAGGAAAGTTAACGCCAGCAGGCGGCCGATCGTAAAATACCTAGCCAAATAAAAATAATAAGCCAAAAATATGATTAAAACATATTGTGCCTCATCCCAAACATGACTCCCAAACATGGCGACGGAATATGGAAACAGCTGGAATCTTTAATATTTAAATGAGTTAAACTTGTATATATATTGTAATGTATGTAATGTATTTTGTCTGTGGTTCTTCCCTTCTTCCGCTGTCATTAGATGTGGATTGCTGTGTGCTGTGTGCGAAATAAAGTTTATAGTAAAAAGGTACTGAATATTATTATTGCAACGAAGAAAAACCCACGTACACAAGATATATATTTTTCAAAATTTTGGAAACGGCTGCAACGATTTTCATGAAATTCAGCATGTAGGAGATTTTTGGGAATCGATCAAGCTAGGTTTTATTTAAAAAATGTCGTTTTATCCATGTTTTCGGACATTGATAAAACTGCTAAAATTGAAATAGATTCTATACCTTAAATTTGCTATCATTTGTTAAGTTTTAATAGCGCAATGGTAAACGTGCGGATGAAATATGTGAAAATAACCGGAAAATAACCGTAATAAATAACATGTACTCAACCCTTTCTTCCATTTTCATTTTTTTATATCTATATTAATATATAAAGCTGAAGAGTTTGTTTGTTTGTTTGAACGCGCTAATCTCAAGAATTACTGGACCGATTTGAAAAAATTCTTTCGGTGTAAAATAGTCCATTTATTGAGGAAGGCTAACATCACTATAACAATATAACATCACACTAAGATGAATAGGAGAGGAGCACCAATAAAATATATATTTTATTGCTGCTTTCGTACTCGAAAACAGCAAAATTTAAAGACTCAACGGTAACAGTTATTTAAAAATCATGTATTAAAAAATTGTTCCCCTCTAAAAGTTCTAAATAAAAGTCCGCGACGGCATATGTCTAGCTTTTAAGGTGAACCCAATTTAACCATTTTTATGATTATCAAAAGCCAATATTACGGTTTTAACCTTTCCACGTGGGCAGAGCCGCTGGCAATTGCTAGCCTTTTAGAAAAATTATTGAACAAGGCTCGGTCACCCAGGTAATCTTGTTTAATTGCTATCATCATCTTCCTGCCCTTATCCCACTCTAAGTGGGGTCAGCACAACATGTTATAAACATGCTGTCACATTATTTGGCTGCGTTTTTACGACCGGCCGCCTGCCTGACGTCAACTTACCTCTGTCGTTTTATACGACACATCGGTAAGAAAGAGGGTAGTCTATTCTACTGAACCAGATACCACACGGTGGGTCAACTTACCTTAGTCGCCTTTTACGACACCTCGGTAAGTAATGAGGTTGGTCTATTCTACTCAGCCGGATACCACACGGCGGGTCGACTTACCTTAGTCGCCTTTTACTATACCTCGGTAAGTAATGAGGTTGGTCTATTCTACTCCGCCGGATACCACACGGCGGGTCGACTTACCTTAGTCGCCTTTTACGATACTTTGGTAAGATAGAGGGTAGTCTATTCTACTAAATCGGATACCACACGGCCTTTTACGAAACCTCGATAAGAAATAAGGGTGGTACTATTCTATTCGGCCGGATACCACACGGCGTTCATTTTTAATTGCCATATCAAAGTAAAAGTTTAATTAAAGAGCGCAGAATTCACAATTAAAACGATTATTGTCTGTGAATTTTCAATTTTCACGTTTGATATGAAAGTATTTCTCCATTTTCCTCATGTCTGTACACGTTGCAAAATTTTTGCGATACAAATGAAAAATTTATACCCCGTTCGGTATTTACAATAACTGGGCGAGTTTTCTCGTTTATTGTCCTACGTCATATCCCGTTTTTATGTACAAACATTATTGGTCCGCTTTTATATCGTTTCGTTTTGAGAATTTATGATTCCTTTTATTGATATCAGTCGATTCCTGTTTATCGATTTCGATGCAAATATTAGTGTTGAGTAAATTATGTCACGTTTTAATATTTACTTTTTCTTTCGCATCATATGTTGTTGCCGTTTGGTATCCGGCTGAGTAGAATAGACCACCCCCATTTCTTACTGAGTTGTCTTAAAAGACGACTAAGGTAAGTTAACCCCCGAGTTAACCCAAGAGGTTAAGTTGCGCCGCCGTGTGGTATCCGGGTGAATAGAATAGTACCACCCTCTTTTCATACTGAGGTGTCGTAAAAGGCGACTAAGGTAAGTTGAGCCGCTGTGTGGTATTCGGCTGAGTATAATAGACCACCCTCGTTCCTTACCGAGGTTTTGTAAAAGGTGACTTGGGGAAGTTGATTTGCCGTGTGGTATAGGCCACCCTTAATTCTAACCGAGGTGTCTTAAAAGGCGACTAAGTTAAGTTGAGTCACTATGTGGTAACCAGCTGAGTAGAATAGACCACCCTAATTTTATACCGGAATGTCGTAAAAGGTGACTAAGGTAAGTTGAGCCGCTGTGTGGTATTCGGCTGAGTAGAATAGACCACCCTCATTTCTTGCTGAGGTGTCGTAAAAGGCTACTGAGGTAAGTTGACTCGCCGTGTGGTATCCGGCTGAGAAGAATAGACCAACCCCATTTCTGACGGAGGCGTCGTGAAAGGCGACTAAATTAAGTTGACCCACTATGTGGTATCCAGCTGCGTAGACCGCGTAGCGACCACCCTCACTTCTTGCTGAGGTGTCGCAAAAGACGACTAAAATAAGTTTGCCGGCCGAATGGTATCCAGCTTAGTAGAATACTCCACCCTCGTTTCTTACGGAGGTGTCGTAAAAGGTGACTAAGGGAAGTTGACTTGCCGTGTGGTATCCGGCTGATTAGAATATACCACCTTCATTTCAAACCGATATGTCGTAAAAGGTCACTAAGTTGACGTCAGGGGTACGTCTCAAAATACCTAGCTAAAGCATGTAACAACATGTTTAAAACATGTTGTGCCGCAGAACGATGTTCAGATAAAAGTAAACAACAAAGGTCTCCGCGCTCTTAACTCAAAAATTAACGCCTACTATATTGTGAGCATTTGTTACTACGTATTAATTTATATCATTTTTACTGCCATAGTTCGATTCCAAACAATTTGATAAATAAGTTACTTCGACAGAAGAAATATACAACATAATAACAACAAATATCCGGCCATCGATCAATACAACTAAAACAACTTATCATCTGTCGTACAAAAAACAGAAATCCATTACAAGAGCGCATTAACAAACAAATGTTCACACTTAACCTTTCTTTCGTGTCCATGATATACATCTTTGGAATACGCCTCATTATTACTGGAAACCAAACTTATTTATGCACTCATATTAATACTTAACACAAACTAATAAAATTCAAAATCATCTGTGTGTGTTTATAAGTAAAATTGTAGCCTCTTTAACACAGGGAGGTATCTCAGGTGTCGTGGAAAACTTAATTTATGTTAAACTCGTCCGCACCGCGATTATTCAACTGGCCGGCGATGGGAGATAAGCAAGATTAATCGAGTGCGGCTTTGGATAAAAAATACAGGGACAAGCGTCTCGTGTGGTACTGTCCGGTAAAAGACAGGGCTTCCTGTTAGAGAATTTAATGGCGTCAAAAATACCCGAATAAATTCGCCGGATTAGAATTTAATCTGAGCCTTTAATCTTTCAAGGTAATTAAAGACTAAAGAAACATTACACATCTTTACCATCATAATGTAATTGACATTTATATATTATACTTTGTATTATATATAGTGTGTAGGTATATATATTTATTTATATATAAATATATTATATATATCTTTTATTTTTATTGTTAAATTAGGAAATTATTAGTAGGTAATTCAAATTCATAATGTTTGATATTTGCGTACCAACTTTTTCTTTAATATAAATTGTCTCACTTCGTAGGTTAGCTGGCAGAGATCTCTTTCATAGAGATAAGTTGACTTTTGTACACTTTTTTTACCAATAATGTTTTTTTTTCCTACATTTTTTATGGTACATAAATAAATAAATAAATAAAACCGCATTGTATATTATGTTACGGGATATGTGTTAAATATACAATTAAGGTAACTGGTAAGGGCACTAGTAATTGACCATAGTTGACCGTTACTTATGAAATTTTAAATCAGTGTTACCCGACCTTTTTTGGCACATGCCCCACGTTAAAAATTATTTTGCCCATCTAAGTAACATACATAAATTTTAATATCAAAAATTGAATTGTCCACTTAAAGAACATAAATACTATTATTTAGTTTTAGGAAGAAAAATTGCTTTTTTTTGTTAAATTTGGCACCGAAATCTAACATTGCACTTAAATGGCGCAGAGCGACAAGCTTAAACTCGTCGTGTCGAGTTGCTCCCCCTTAACCATCAAATTGCCCCTCTGTGGGTCGTGGGCCTCACGTTGGGAAACACTGTTTTAAATAATTAGCGTTTTGTTTGTTGTAGCTAATAAAAAATATTAATTAATAATATTAAAATTCAAATATTAATCAATGGGCTACAGTTTTGAGCTTTTGGCCAGTTGTTAATAGATGGTAACAGGTAATTACAAATTTATTTTTTATTAGCTACAACAAACAAAACGCTTATTATTTAAAATTTCATACAAAACGGACTTTATATGTTAAGGGAAATATTTTGATGTAGAATTATATTTAATTTTATGGTACCTGAATGAACCAAATAAAAAATAAAAAAAGTTCTGATGATATCTGGGATCCCGGGTACTTTGAATTCTATCCACCCCACTGAGCAATTATTACAATTTTATAAATCACAGCGAAATTAACCTTTGCATTTTATTCTATATTTTAGTATTTTAACTTCACATACATACATTGCAAGTTAAATAAAAGCTTTTAATAAGTGCAAAATTTAACAAATAATCCGGCATATATGAAGTAAGTACAACCTGCTTCTATACACCGATATAAATATATCTTATAGTGCATAAAAACAAATATCTGCTTACAGAAATAAAGTAACATATACTTTAAGCCACAAAGAGTTGTCTTTACATCATATTCATTCACAACGCCTCCACGTTAACCTGTAGCCTCTGTAACAAGATGCTCTGTGACCACAAAGCGACGTTAAGCCGCAGAGGTCAGCGGAAAGGCCCTTTGAACTGCTAATCTGAACCAACGTCAAGTTAAATGCTGCATAAATCTACAAGTAAGAACAGGCAAACGAGTGGAGTGGTAAATATAACTTCATATATTGCATTACTTATACTTATATAACTTCATATATTGCTTACGTCAACTTATCTTAGTCGCATTTTACGACACCTCGGTAAGAAGGAGGGTGGTCTATTCTACTAAACCGAATACCTAACGGCGGGTCAACTTACTTTAGTCGCCTTTTACGACACCTCGGTAAGAAATGAGGGTTGTACTATTCTACTTAGCCGGATACCACAAGGCTAGACGATCGGATATTTTATGGATATTTTATATTTATATTTTATAGCAGACTAGCAATCGCCAGTGGCTCCGCTCGCATGGAACCATAAAAATGGTTAAAGTGGGTTACCCTTAAAGGATAGACATATGCTGTCGCGGACATTTGCTTAGAACATTTAGAGGGGAACAATTGTAATACATGATTTTTGAATAATTTTCACTTAGCGCACACAAGGAAAGCTTTAAATTTTGCCGTTTACGCATTATTTTTTATTGCTGCTCCTCTCCTATTCATCTTATTGCGATGTTAAATAACCTATAGCCTTCCTCGAGACATAGAGTCTTACTCGTACACTTAAATAATTTTTCAAATATCGGTCCAATAGTTCCTGAGATTAGCGCGTTCAAACAAACAAGCTCTTCATATACTAAAATATAAATAAGTAATATATAAATTTAACTTTAAAGTCAAGTCAAGTGTTAATATAAATTTACATTATCCTAAAACAAAGTATTGCATGCATCCTCCTGCCCTTATCCAACTCTAAGTGAGGTGGGCACAATATGCTATAAACATGTCACATGATTTTATTGCGTATTTTACAACCAGCCTGCTTAACATCAACTTACCTTAGTCCTTTTTTACGACACCTAGGTAAGGAAGAGTGTGGTCACTTCTACTCAACCGGATACCACACGGTGGGTCAACTTATATTAGTCGCCTTAAAAGACACCTCGGTGAGAAACGAGAGTGGTCTGTTTTATTCAGCCGGATACCACTGCGCGTTGTCTTAACTTAGTCGCCTTTAACGACACCTCGCTAAGAAATGAAGATGTCCAATTTATTCAGCCGGATATCACACGGCAGGTCGACTTACCTTAGTCGCCTTTTACAACACCTTGGTAAGAAATGAGGGTGGTCTATTCTACTCAGCCGGATTAAACACACTTTACATATGAAATTATAATTCTTATATAATTAAATATTTTGCAGCGTTCTGCACACTCCACACATGTGGCTGTTCCTATCCATTCGTATTCCAAGACGTCGACCGACGCCGAGGGCGGTGTTAACACGGTCAAAACGTTGTACTCATTAATATTATGGCTGGTAAATACTATTAATATTATAAATGATAGGTATTACTATAATATTTACATTTGATAAATTGAAGGAAGTTAATAATATTAATTTATTAATAGCTATATCCGTCCATCGATTTCACTGTGCTTAAGCTCTATGATTAACTTAATCACGCCTGAATTATTGTAAATTCTACTTCCTACTTCCTAATTGACTGGCCCGTTGGAGCAGTGGGTAGTGACCCTGCCTTCAGCTCCGTGGGTCGCGGGTTCGATTCCCGCCGAGGGCCAACATTTTCTATTAATTAATTTGTTGGCCTTTGAGCCTGGGTGTATATTTGTATTTAAGTATGTATTTAAAAATATATAAGTATATATTCACCAGTTGTCTGTCACCCATAACACAAGTATTGAGTTACTTACTTTGGGGACGGACGACCGTGTGTGTAAGTGTCCCATATATTTATTTATTTATTTATTTATTTATTTATTTAATACTAATATTATAATCTATATCCTCCTACCCTTATCCCACTCTAAGTGGGGTCGGCACAACAAGTTATAAACATGCTGACACATGATTTGGCTGCGTTGTTTGGTGCGTACGACACCTCGGTAAGAAGGAGGGTGGTCTATTCTACTCAACCGGATACCACACGCTTTTTTTTTTTTTTTGAACAGGAAAAAACCCCTTATGGGTACCGCCGCCCAACGGGGGCAGGCGACGGTTATGTCGGACTCGCACCGACTAAAACAACCTGTGTGCTCCACGCTGCTGGTGGCGGCGATAGGGTACCTATGAAGACATTACCCCCAACCCCGCCAGCAGCAACTCTGTACCCCAGAGTGCGCCACCTCTGGGTCGGGGCCTCTCTAAAAGTGGCCCCTCCCTCCGCTGGACGATGCATCGGGAGCACCAGATGCATCGACCGCCTCGGGGACCTAACTCCAGCGAGCGTCCGATGCCCCGTTCGGACCGCTCGGAGGTCCCCGTTAGGGCGGCATGCGACGGACTTCGGCGAGTCGCCTGCGCCCCGCTCGCCTGCGGCGGATCGGATCCAAGGACTCGACTTCCCGGATCCGTCCCGCCGCCTCCTTCCGCGAGATAACGTCCTCGCAGAAGGAGGCCATCGCTGCCCACGATCGCTCCCTGTCCACCATGGCACGAACCACGGTGGGCAGGGAGAGATCGTGCCCCACCTGTGCCACGAGTTGCGCCCGCTGGACCGCCCAAGCTGGACAGTCTGCGAGCGTATGCAGCGCCGTGTCAAAGTCGGCGCCGCACTCGTGGCACTCACCAGTCGCTTCGCGCTGGGCCACCCTCCACAGATACCACCCGAAACAACCATGTCCGGAAAGCACCTGCGTAAGGCGGAAGGTGAGGACCCCATGCCTCCTGGCGACCCAGCCCTGAAGAATGGGCTGGATGGCCGAAATCGTCCAGAATCCTGCACTGGGCGATTCCAGCAGCCGCCTCCATTGGCGGAGGAGCTCCTCCTGAGCTGCCCTCCGCCACTCCCCCTCTACCACCGCTGAGTCTCCCCCCGATGAACGGGCTTCGACTCTACGGCGGTAGGCCTGAGCTAGCACCTTGGCCTCTAGGTCCCATGGAGGGGACCCGGCCAAGGCGCGGATACCACACGCTGGGTCAACTTACCTTAGTCGCTTTTTACGACATCTCGGTAAGAAATGAGGGTGGTACTATTCTACTTAGCTGGATACCACACGGCTATAATACTAATATCATAAAGAGGAAAATTTTGTATGTATGTTTGTAATGTTTTCACACAGAAACTACTGGAGCGATTTTAAAAATTCTTTCACCATTGAAAAGCTGCATCTTTACTGTGCAACATAGGCTATATTACATTTTCAAAAAAAATAGGAATATAAAAATGTAATAAGGTTTAAATAAATTAAAATTACGCGGGTGAGACCGCGGGATATTACTAGTTATATTATAAATGCGAAAGTTTTTGAGTATGGATGGATGTTTGTTACTTTTTCACGGCTAATCCGCTGAATCAATATCGATGAAATTTGGCACAATTATTGCTTATACACCGGAATAAAATATTGGCTATAGAAATCCTGTTAATTCTACAGGAATAAGATGACATTGAAAAACGCCATCTATTACCAACATATCAGTAAAAACTAGTGGATAATTTATTTTTTGACTAATAATTAGTGTAACATATTGGTAATTATTGTTTTGAGGCCGAAAAAAAGATGGATGGATTATGTGAAAAATAATATGCATGTTAAAGGAGTGGCAACAGAGTTGACGAATGATAGAGAATAATGGAAGAAGAAGACATTTTGTGCTGACTCCACTTAAGGTGGGATAAAGGTAAGAGAATGAATGATGATTGGTAATTATTGTTTTTGGGAACGTAATCTAATATCATCTCTTTAGTTTTAATACAGGATGGAGTGACAACGCGATAATTTATTTATTTATTTATCGAAACTTAACCCACAAGACATTACAGTTACCCAATTCATCTTGTGGGGCTACATTGTACAAAAATCACAATAAAACATGCAATAATATATTATATAAAATAAGATAAGAAAAGAAAATAAACATAAAAACATAATACTAGGTTTACTTATTCTGTAAACTGAACTAAACTAACCGATAGAAAGGCTCGTAAAATGCTAGGTAAAAGGAAGAAAAAATGTTTTTTCGTGTATTAGTTATACTTAGTAATTAAAATAGTTCTTAATTATTTAAGCCATGTTTAGTATAGTTTTTGAGTTTGTTAGCCTGTGTGCATTAATTTAAATTAATATATTTTTCTTTCTTTCCTTCTTTCATTTGTTATTTTTGTTGATCGACGATTTTAATTAACTAACAACTAAAAAATTAATGAATCATGAATGATTTACCTGCATCAAAATCTCTTTCCCTTTCGGTATTTGAGTTACAGACTAGAAAATATTTATCTTAAATATTTATAACTTACGTAATTATTTATATATTAGTAGCATCTTTTCATCTATTTTTTTTTACCAAAATTAATTAATTGATTGAATAGTAAAATTTAAATAAACTTTTTCTTTTTCTCTATATTACCCGTATCTCTTTCTTCTTCAATTCTTGTCCTTTTCCTTCTGTTACTCAAAGGTTGACTGGAAGAGGTCCTTTTTAGGGATAAGCCCGCCTTTATACATGTGCTTTTTTACTTTTTCTATCTCTTTTCTAAATATGTGTATAAAAGAAATAAATAAATATAACAATCTGAAACTGTTTCATTACCGCCACTTACATGTAACAATACGTAATTGAGCACTCGTCAAACGGCCAGTGTGGCGGAATGAAATTCAAATTTCAAAATCCCATTATCATCAGTTACCTCAAACATTGCGTGGTGGTGTTAATGTGGTAAAATTGAAACGACCATTGTTATATGAATAGCTCAAACATAACAGCACGAGTATTTCTGGACGGTTAATAACGTTAATTGATTTGGCAAATTTTCATAACGCAGCGTATTGACGCGGCAAATAGTGCGGTCACGAAACATTAACGTAACAATTTGGTGTGAATATTTTTGGTTTGTCACGCCGTGTGGTATCCGGCTGAATATAATAGACCACCCTCATTTCTTACCGAGGTGTCGTAAAAGGTGACTAAGGTAAGTCGACCCACCGTGTGCTATCCGGCTGAGTAGAATAGACCACCCTCATTTCTTATCGAGGTGTCGTAAAAAGCGACAAACGTAAGTCGACCAGCCGTGTGGTATTCGGCTGAGTAGAATAGACCACCCTCATTTCTTACCAAGGTGTCGTAAAAGGCGACTTAGCTAACTCGACCCACAGTGTGGTATTCGGCTGAGTAACATAGACCACCCTCTTTCTTACCGAGGTGTCGTAAAATACGACTAAGGTAAGTAAGTTTTAAGATGGCCGGTTGTAAAATACGAAGCCAAAATGTGACAACATGTTTGTAACATGTTTTTCCGACCCCACTTAGAGCGAATAGGGGCAACAGAATGATGATTTTTGGAATGTCAATTTTTTTTTATAAAAATACTAGGTGACCGAAGCTGTGATACCCTAGCGGTGACACCGTTCGACTCTTTCGAAGGGACACGGGTTCGAATCCCGAGGTACCAATGACTTTTCTTATGTGTCTAAATTCTAATTGCAATACTTTATCGAAGATTATGAGAAAATAATTTTATTATTAATTTTGTCATTTGTAGAAAATAATATACGTTAATATAAACAATTCAATGCGTTACAGAAAAAAAACGAAATAAGAATATTCCGCCTTTATCTCTCGTAACTACATTACTATCGCTAAATTAAAATAATATATTTTAATGATTATATTGTAAAATTTAGTATCATATTAGGAATTTTAAAACTAACTTTATTCACATTTAATTAAGTTATTCATATGCAAAAGAAATAACGCCGTCTTGATAAAAGAAACATTTAAAATTTATTTAAATATCAAAATAAGGATTTTTTATAGAATCATTTAGTCAAAAGTAATTTAAACGTGTTTTTAATATACTTAAATTTAAATATTGTAGCGAACAATAGTATAATTTTTAAATAATGCTTTATTTTTGAGAATGCATTAAATTATAATGACCAATAAATTAAAAACACCTAATATAACTTTTCAAATTAAATAAATTACCAACATTTATATTACTTAAGCAAATTCAACAAAAATAAAGTTATATTTATGATCATTGTTTGCAATTTTAAGCTTTATTAATTAGGTTAAATATTTTTTATGACTAAATAAAACATTTTATTTTCGCAAACTTTTATTACACTAAATATTAAATTAGTTTACTCAATTCGTTCGTTATTTAGTTATTTGTAAAATTAGGCGTTACTGTGCGGAGATTCATATAAACTGTCCGAAAACCCGTCTGATGGGAGCTTTAATCGCGTGCCCGGCGTAAAATAATACAAAATACACTAAAATTATGTAGTAGAGAATTGTAGATCTATAAAAATACTACAAAAAATTCTGGGACAGCTTGTTTCTATCTCTTATGGTTCACTCACTATAACGACTTTTTAGTTCTAAATTTCAATTAAATTAATATTTCCTTTTGGATGAAGCCACAGGAGCAGCTGGTAAGATAAAGCATAGTCAGTTAAACGAGTACTGTAATAAAGTTAAATAGAACATACCATAGACACTGAAATCGAAATAACAATAAGTGCAGCATGGGTTAAATTATCGGAGGTCACCGGGGAGAAATGCGATCCGGACATTCCCCTCAAACTCAAAGGATCCGTGAAAATTCTTTGTCCTCTTTTAGTCCATACGACAAGGACACCTGAATTGTACCTGGTCGTATTATTTACTGGTCGCATTTCAGGAATAAAATGAAAACTCAAATTTCAATTTACAATCTGTACATTTATGCTAGAAATTGGAGTCGTTGCATTCAAACTTGTCTATTATAGTTAATTACCGCTGTAAGGCGCTGACCCGATGCACGTACTGTCGGGGGAAAGAATGCGTGCTAATGACGAATACGGAATGCATCGAGGACGGCTGACGGGTCTTTCACAACATTCCTAGTTTGGACGTACCGGAGGATGCACAGTTTCAGTTGCGCTAGGGCGTAGTATACTGAAACACAATGCACTATTGACGCTTACGAACTGATAACGATGTCGATCTCATAACATTTTGTATGGGGACTTCTTATATTCCTAAGAAAGCACTTCTATAGCACGGAGCAAACGACCAATAGCGCCATCTAGTTTTGAGTGCGGAATAACGTGTTCCTAGTACGTTGTGTAACACTGGTAAATATTAGCCTGGTATAGATTCGCCTGTAAAAGAGCTCAAAGATTTCGAAATAAGTATTTTTTCTAAGTAGACCTCAGAAAGAAAGAAATTTCTAAGTAGACCTTAGAAATAATGGTATCATAGGATTATAAGCTACCGAACTGGGGGCATTTCTAAGAAATACTCGTAATTGCTCGATATGGTGATGCTGATATGAGAAAACGATATCACTACAGAGAATACACATAATGGTGTAAAATGCAGGAAATAGAACCTAAAATAGAGTCTAGTTAAAGATTACTCAAAGTATTTTATGAATATAACCGCTACGATTAACATCATTGTTATGTTTAGTGCTTGTGTCGTATATTGGTGGTGGCTTTTGTGATACGTGTGGCGACTTGTCCTGCATGTATAAGGTATGTGAATGTTGCCTGCTTCATACATCAAGCATTACATAGATTCTCTTACCTACCAAATACGGATTAAAGCAAAATAATTCTATTGTAACTTCTATAATAAATCTATTCTTACAAGTCATAACGCCATATACCTTTTCATCTTTTCATTATTCACGTTTACGATTTAGTTTAATGCAAGTCGTCATCGTGTCGTTGTCTGTAAATTACAACACAACTCCAATTTTCTTGGCCAAAGGTCGGTCGGCATTGTTTGATTTTATGGCTGCGGGACGCTCGATAGTGGTGTTTATGTTTATCGCTACGTTTAGAGGAAATCTTTACTATTTCAGTAACATTACAGTCGTATGTGCATATACATATGTCGTGCTCTTCGCCTTTTAAATTCCATAGTAAATCATCTCTTCTACATATTATTAAGATTCTCTTCTGGATATTAAGATCATTAGTTTAAAGAAAAATGTACGCCGTGTGATATTCAGCTGAATATAATAGTACCACCTTTATTTCTTACCGAGGTGTCGTAAAAGGCGATTAAGATAAGTCGACCCGCCGTATGGTATACGGCTGAGTAGAATAGACAACCCTCATTTCTTACCGAGGTGTCGTAAAAGGCGACTTAGGTAAATTGACGTCAGTCATGTGGCCGATCGTTAAATAAGTAACCAAATCATGTGACAATATGTTTATAACATGTTGTGCCGACTCCACTTATAATGGGATAATGGCAGGAGATATTGTAGAATTAAAATATGATATCATACAGTTTCCCAGAGATATAGTTGGGACACTGTGTATTGCGACAGAGCTAAAAAGCGACAAAGTCCATTAACACCAAACATCGAAAGGAAACAAAGAAAAAAAAATCAGGTAGCCACAAAATACGTTTCCGAAGAATTACAAAAGAGATTAGACTGTTCGTGATGGAACATTTGCCGCCTTCCAACATGCAGGCTTAGCACGAGCACGTTAAACTGGCGGTACGTGTAAAACTTTCCTAGAAGGTGCTGCGGTCAACATGTTTGTTCGGGCTGGTCGAACAAACTCCGCTGTATCGAGCCGTCACGGCCAACGTATTTCGTAGTTACCCGATAACAAATGGCACAAAGGTGCCGCTTACCCTTTTTTTGGCCTGTGAACTAATAAGGATTCTGTAAATTTTGTCATCTCATTGCCTTACATCTCATTTTTTTACATTGCACTTTTTACAGGACAGTAACAAAATGACTGGCCCGTTGGCGCAGTGGGTAGTGATCCTGCCTTCAGCGCCGCGGGTCACGGGTTCGATTCCCGCCGAGTGCCAACATTTTCTATAAAAAGAATTTGTTGGCTCTCCGAGCCTGGGTGTATATTTGTATTATATTTAAGTATGTATTTAAAAATTATATATGTAGGTATATATTCACTGGTTGTCTCTCACCGATAACACAAGTATTAAAATTACTTACTTTGGGGACGGACGACCGTGTGTAAGTGTCCCATATATTTATATTTATTTATATAAAAGGTAGTTCTAACTCTGAACTAAGCGTCAAGTGATTCAACCTTTAAATCAAATTGAAAATTTGTGCAGATATAACCAAAATAATTAGGATAAGGAGAAAATTTATGATCATAAAAATTTTGGAATTGTGGCTTATAAGCAAATATACCTAGGCTAGTCAAGTATTTATTGTGCTTTACATAACTTAATTTCAAAAATATACCGAATGATTAAATTTCCTTAGCAGTTGTTTCTCTTTATACGTCATTATCATTCTCCTGCCCTTATCTCAATCTAAGTGGGGTCGGCACAATATGTTATAAACATGTTTTCACTATTTCAGGTATTTTACGACTAGCCGCCTGACTGACGTCAATTTAACTTATTCGCCTTTTACGACACCTCAGTATGAAAGAGGGTGGTCTGTTTTACTGAAACGGATACAACACATCGGGTCAACCTACTTTAGTCGCCTTTTACGACACCTCGGTAAGAAATGAGGGTGGTCTGTTCTACTCAGCCGGATAAAACACATCGGGTCAACCTACTTTACTCGCCTCTTACGACATATCAGTAAGAACGAGGGTGGTCTGTTTTACTGAAACGGATACAACACATCGGGTCAACCTACTTTAGTCGCCTTTTACGACACCTCAGCAAGATAGAGGGTGGTATGTTTTACTCAAACGGATACAACACGGCGGGTCAACTTACCTTAGTAGCCTTAGTAGCCTTTTACGATACCTCGGTAAGAAATGAGGGTAGTCTATTCTACTCAAACGTATACCACACGGCGAGTCAACCTTAGTCTTACCTTAGTTACCTATTACGATACCTCGGTAAGAAATGAGGGTGGTCTATTCTACTCAGCCAGATTCCACACAACAGGAAGATACTCGTATGACCAAAATACGTGTCCTCATCCTCCTTATGCCACTCTAAGTGGAGTCGGCGCAACATGTTATAAACATGTCGCATTAGGGTACGTATTTTACAAAAACTGACAAAGGTATATTGTGTAAATACCTTTACATATCACACTCGCTAAGCAAAGTACTTCGTTCGTTATTTGCCAACGACTTAGCGCCAAGTTTCTTCTTTGATTAGCGCGGGTGCACTAAAATATGTGAGCAAACAGAGTCGAGTCGATAATTTATTAATATGCCTAAACGCGATATTTGTACGGCCTGTTAGTGGAGTTAGGAAGATATTTTGAAGCTTCACGCAGAACGTCTTAGGGCATTTATACACGAGAACTTATTTAATATACATAATAGTATCTGGGTAAGCGACGCCGTGTGGTATCTGGCTGAATAGAATAGTACAACCTCATTTTTTACCGAGGTGTCGTAAAAGGTGACTAAGGTAAGTTGACCCGCCGAGTGGTATCCGGTTGAGTAGAATAGACCACCCTCATTACTTACCGAGGTGTCATAAAAGGCGACTAAGGTAAGTTGACCCACCGTGTGGTTTCCGGTTGACTAAAATAGACCACCCTCTTTCTTACCGAGGTGTCGTAAAATAAGGTAAGTTGACGTCAGGCAGGTGGTCGGTCATAAATACGCAGCCAAATCATGTGACAACATGTTGTGCCGATCTCACTTAGAGTGGGATAAGGGCAGGAGGAAAGAAGAACCGGGTTAACCGAGCCTGCCTCGGTAATTTTTTTAAACAAATGTAGGTGAAAAATATGTTAATTTAATATTATATAACAAAAAGTTGAGTATAAAATGATAGTAAGAGCAGTAAACGGAACGTAGTGAAGATTTAGGGAAAAGGTAGGATATGTGGGAAAGAGACGAAAGGGGAAGAGAGTAATCAAGATGGCTAAGGGGTAAGATGTACCAGAAGTTTTATTAAGAAGCAACAAGTCAAACAACCATCCCAAGACGCACCCCCCTCCCCTACATAAATATAAAAAAAAGATTATGTCAGTTATAGCTAGTATTCTGAACTCAGGACCGGCCGTCACCCAATTAAACTATCATGACTTTGCAATTGACAGAATTTTGTGTCTCATAAAATTATAGCAGTTTTTCAGTAGATACCTGAAAACTGGAATAAAACAACAATTTTTCTTAATAAAACCTAGCTAGATCGATTCTTGGTGGTCACACTTTTCGGTGAAGGAAAACATCGTGAGAAAATCTGCATATCTCCAGAGAATTTTGGGGATATGTGTAACACGCCGGTTCGGGTTTTGAACCTGTGATCTCCTCGAACAAATTGCATGATGTTACCGCTGGGCCATCACAGCTTGTATCGCATATATCGGACGCCTGGCTTACAGGTCCCCGAGACGGTCGGTGCATATGGTGCTCCCGATGCATTGGTTAACGAGGGACTTATCTTTTGAGAGGTTCGTACCCGGAGAGGTGTTCTCTTGGATCAGAGCTGCTGTTGGCGGGGATGGGGGCAATGTGTGCAGCGATACTCTGGTCTTGCCATCAGCAGCGTGGTGGAGCACACAGGTCATTTTAGTCGGTGCGAGTCCGACATAACATAACGTGGGACCCATAAGGGTTTTTCCTGTATAAAAACTTGTATTCCAGAATTCTTGAGAAAATAAAAACTGAGCTACAGTGAATAGTGATCGGATGAAGTTTTAAATAAACGTATGATTGCCCAAGTTGCTATTATGAAGAGCATCTTTGTCAATCTGACCTGACTTTCCGATTAAAGTCCGATACAATGTTCAAACAATACGAGTCCCGAAAACGAGTCCTCAGGGCCTCGGAATAAACAAGAACTGCCCCCGAAACGATTGAACTTGTCAACCGCATTTGTTTTGGACATCGTAAAAAACCTTTATTGTTCTTTTCAGTGTTTTGATGACTGCAGCTTTTTTGTTGTGATATCTTGAAGGCGAGGGGAACAATTTATTGCGATTGTTACAGTTGTGCGAGTCCGAAATTTTTAACTAGGGATTTCTCCTATCACTACTTGTCTTCTATACTTATTATCAAAAAAAGTTCCAAAAAGCTGTCTGTCTTTATGTGATCAAAAGTAATAATAAAATTATTTTCCGCTATGAAATAAAATATTTGTCGATGAAGTAAAATGTTGCTTTGCGACTTTGTCGTAGAGTCTATCTCCTGATGATGCTTCGGTTTCGGGGCGAAACGATTGTTGAGTTTGTGATAGTTAACGTATATAGTAGGTATTTGTGTATTGTGGTGGCGGTGGTGGAGGTTTGTGCATGTGTTTTTACGAATCCTGCATGTATCAGGTATGAAAACGGATTGTCCACTCCACATTTAGCATTATATAAATTTTCTATTTTATTTCATCGTAGATTGTAGCAAAATAATGTTATTATTACTGATTATTATGGATCTCCGCAAAGTAACGCCTAATACTATAATTTATTTATGTGACCGACTTTCTCATAATGTACTGAACAGAATATGTACGACTTTTACTAAGAGATGCAATTTTTCTGGAAGATCTAGGTTAACAATATATTACGATTATAGATTTAGATGTAAAAAAAACTCGCCCGCTGGAAGCTTCAGTCGCATGCGTCGCCTCAACCAACAGAGATTTATTTGAGTAATGTATTAGAAAATTGTAGATCCACAAAAATACTACAAAAAAGTCCGAGACAGCATATCTCTTATGGTTAACTCACAATAACTGCTTTTATGTTCAAAATTTCAATTAAATACACTGACATCCGTGCGGGCAAAGCCGTGAACACAGCTAGTGTTGTCTACACTAATATTATAAAGAAGAAAAATTTGTATGTATGTTTCTAATATTTTCACACAAAAACTACCGATTTCAAAAATTCTTTCACCATTGGAAAGGTGCCTGCTTCTTTACTGAGCAACAAACAAACAAACATTTAAATAGTCCGACTTAGTAGACTTTCCACTGCCATGAGGTCGGTATGGACGCGGGTGAAACCGCGGGATATTAATAGTACTAAATATACTTTAGAACGAACCTTGCATTCTTGTCAAATCCCCAAACGTCCAGTAATAAAAAGTTTTACCAATACAATACCAGCACCGATCGATTTCTCATCACAGACACAATGGAAAGCGCAACATCCAAAAACAAAACGCTCCGTTTCCCCGCCGCAGGTGTCAGTTTTTAATAAAGCCCCAATCAGTCGGCGGCCGGAAGCGCCGCCATGCCTCCCTTCCGAGCGGAAATGGAGGCCGCGTTCGCAGCGCCCCCTACACGCCGGAAGCTAAACGCCGCTTCGAGCCGCCACTGCGAATGACTTTCTTTGCGGATTGTTTTAGTGGTTATTTTGAGGTCGAGACAGTTTATTGCTGCTGTTTCGTAAAAGAGATTGGTTTAACTGTTTTCTCAAATGGGTTTATAAAGTTTAATTCATCAATATACTAACAATAATATCCAGATAAAATTCATAAAACTCAAAAACTTGACTTCGCAATACTTTCAGTAGTTTATAAACATAAGTACTATTATAAATAAGTATTATTAATTCATCATCCTCCTGCCCTTATCCCACTCTAAGTGGTGTCGGTACAACATGTTATAAACATGTTGTCACATTATTTGGCTACGTATTTTACGACCGGTCTGCCTGACATCAACTTAACTTAATAGTATTTTACGACACCTCGGTAAGAAAGAGGCTGGTCTATTCTACTCAACCGGATACGAGACGGTGGGTCAACTTAAAGGTAAGTTGACCCACCTAAGGAGTCGCCTTTTATGACAGCTCGGTAAGAAATGGGGGTGGTTATTATACAGCCGGATACCACACGGCGGATCAACTTACCTTAGTAGCCTTTTACGACAACTCCGTAAGAAATAAGGGTAGTCTATTCTACTCAGCCGGATACCACACGGTGGGTCAACTTATCTTAGTCGCATTTTACAGCACCTCGGCAAGAAATGAGGGTGGTTTATCTACTCGGCCGGATACCACACGGCGGGTCGACTTACCATAATAGCTTTTTACGACGCCTTGGTAAGAACGAAGTTGGTTTATTCTACTCAACTGGATACCACACGGTGGATCGACTTACCTTATTCGCCTTTAAAACAATTCCGCAAAAAATGGGGGTAGTCTATTCTACTCAACCGGATACCACACGGCGGGTCAATTTACCTTAACCGCCTTTTACCACAACTCGGTAAGAAACTAAGGTGGTCAATTCTTCTCAGCCGGATACCACACGGCTTGAGGATAGTGTTATTTTAGTTTATCTTGAAGTCAGAGTGAACCTTATTTAACCCTTAGAAATAGTAGGGCCTGTGTTAATATATTATTTAACCATGACCCCTGTTACGTCATTCGTTCCCACAACACCTTGTAACTTGTAAGCAATAAAAAAAACCCATAAAAATTTATTTTCATTTCCCATCTAATCATTTGTGTTTATAAATGACTAACTTATTCATTAAAATAATTCAAATGTTATTACAAACTATAAAATTAACGGTGTAATAAAATTTTATTAAAATATTAGGCGTTTTATTTTGAATAAACCATTCGCATAACTTACCATTCTTCAAACGCAATGGTTATTATTTTGAACTCGTGAGAACTAAAAGATAGACACTCCTTAATAAATAAATATAAGCAATTATACTGTGATCCGTCCCTATTTTAAGTAACTTGTGTTATGAGTGACAGACAAATGGTAAATATATACTTAAATTCTAATTCTAATTCAAAATATTCTTTATTAAAATAAACTTGTAAACAAGTGCTTTTGAATCGTCAACTCTACTGCTGGTTCGGAAAGCTGTTCCTACCGAAAAGAGCCAGCAAGAAACTCGGCGGTTGCTCTTTTAAAAATATAATTTCGTAATACTATTTTCATTTAGTTGTTACTGTCTTGTACAGGTTCAAAGAGAGCTATATCCACACATTCTTATATTCTAAGTAATTTTCAGGAGTAAAGTAGGCTTTCTGTATCAGCCTCTTTTTAACAGTGTTTTTAAACTGCTGTAATGGCAAAGCTGAAATTGATTACGAAATTTATTATAGAATCTTATACCCAAACCTACAAACGACTTACGTACTTAAATAATGTTATTGACTTAATTAGGCGATAATAGCATTTCAATATAATCCGCAATAAAATATTGTGCCATTTGTGATTTTCTTGTAATATATCTAATCTCCTAATGAAGTTTCGATTTGGGGCGAAATGATTATTGAGATTGTGGTTGTGAATATGTGCTGTTTCTGTGTATTGTTGTGTTATTGGTGGAGGGTAGTGCATGAGTTTTTAAGAATTTATCACTTAATATATTTTCTTTAAGTATGTATTCACCTAGAATCGAAAAACCGACAAATCGTTTTTATAAAATGTAGGTTTTAGGTAGGAAACGGACACGCGACCCGCGGATTTGATACTCTTCTGATGTGCAAGCATTGTGAACTGCAAATAAAAAAGTACGCCAATTATGAAGTCAAAACAAAACATAATAAAAAAAAATATTTTTAACAACTCACGCTTGACCGAATACTATAATTAATATATCCTTATGAGGGTATTAATTTTATGGACCACGTTAATCCACGTCCACGTTAGTCCACGTTTGGATCCTTTTCTAAGAATTTGTTAATTAAATTAACTACAAACAGTTTTATGTTTATGTTTTATGAACATATTACAGAATAAAATATTTTATAAAAATATGTTTTTTTTATGTTTATTTGATTAAGTTGTGCTAGCCCAGCGGTGAGAACAATTCTGCCGAGACGGTCATGGGGTCAAACCCAGGCATTAATGAGGTTTTTCTTTTAAAACTTGTATCTAATTTATGATTGCAATTTATCACACGCTTTTCGGCGAAGGAAAACATCGTGAGGAAACCTGCATATCTCTAGATAATTCTAGGAATATATATAACCTACCAATCCGCATTGGAGCAGAGTGGTAGGTCTTAGCTCCAATCTTTCTCTTCGGAAACGGAGACAGGAGGCCTAGAATCTTCAGTAGAATAGTAATCTCTTAATCACCATATTATTTTAAAGTGATTAAAGTAGAAGACTACTTTAGTCTGCTGCGAGAAGAACATAAAATTCTTCTTCTACGCGCGTTACCTCTTCAATACTGGATTAGCTGATACTTGTCTGGGACTTTGCCCATCAAAATAATTTGGGTCCCCATCTTCCTTTGAGAGTTGGCAAAAGTTCACGACACTTTCCATTCGTCGTCTTATAAATTTTTAAAAGTCACTTATGGTCAGAAACATGTTTATAGCTTATATTAATTGTAACGGCAGGAAAACAAGGAGAGCAGAAGCTGTAGCATAGAGACGTGATATTAGCTGCGGTGAGGTGTGCGGTGCGGAGAGGAGCAGTGCGGACAGGAGTGGAATCATGCGAAGAGAAAAATGGTAGCCCATGTGACGTAGTCGTCATTTATGTGAGGAGTTGACAAGTTGTTGAAAAAGAATAAATGGGTTCTTATTTATTGAATACGTGTAAAGGAAAAATATCGTTGTTATAAAATAAAACGACAATCAATTACCACAGACACACCAGGGTTAAACGTTCGTGTTTATTATAAATTTATTCTCAACGATATTAAATACTTATACGACTGACACATATCGATAAAATATCAATTTGAGAATCGGTACCAACTTCGCGACACAATCGTAAAATTTTATAGCGCATTAAATGCAAAATAGACGACGTCCGACGATAACGCGGGCATAATCGTGTGTCGCAACGCATTAATAATCATACTGTATTGGTACGTTTCCATTGACGACGTTTTTAACCTGAAATTAAATGTATATCTTCCTGTATAACGAATAGGTCCACTTCTGAAGATAGGTGCCTTGATGAGATTTCCACGATCAAACAATGTTCGCGCTTACTGCGTGCCTTCGATAGCTGCAGTTGGTGAGCATAGGTAGGATAAGCAGACAACCGGCAATTTCTCCACCCCGAATAATTTAGGGTACTGACCTTTGACTAAGAGGCTTCTTCTTAAGTTATGGTGTTCACGCCGCTTCGGCCGGAGTATAACCACAAAAAACTTAATCCACCTATATTCGTGGAATCACAACGTTAATTGTTCTTTAATATAGTTTTTACACCCAAACACCGAATTATCCTCTATATTTTGTATATATTAATACGATAATTCACCGAACACCGATATTTAATGCAATTCACTGTGAGGCCCGTGCACCGTGTTGCGCGGCCGAGCGATCTTCTTTTTTGTGTGTGTCATTAATTTGTCACCTAACCACACCTCAAGTGCAGCAAGCCCCGATTGCCCTTGGTGAAAAATATTGCCCGAACAAACAATCTTGTATCCTTTGGTTCTAGCGGCTTCTTCTGTGATATCAAGAAGTGCTGCGTTTTGCAGACCGATGTTGCTCAATGCTGCAATGTTTCAATGCTGAAATCGCCCACTACAGCAATCTAGACAGAACACTTGACAAACATTGATAATAGCGAAATTTTCGTAAGAACTAGGTCCTGTCATGATTCACTTCATGATTCATCATTCTCCTGCCCTTGTCCCACTCTAAGTGGGGTTAGCAAATTTTTTTGTTGCTACATAAATTGGCTACTTTACGACCGGCCGCTTGCTTGACTTCTAATTACCTTTGTCGCCTTTTACGAAACCTCGATACGAAATGAGAGTGGTCTTTTCTGCTCAGCCGGATATTTAACAGCGGGTTTACTTACCTTAGTCGCCTTTTACGACATATCGGTAAGAAATGAGATTGGTCTATTCTACTCAGCCGGATACCACATAGATAGACAAAATTACTTTAGTCGCCTTTTACGACACCACTGTAAGGTATAAGGCGTCTATTCTACTCAGCTGGATACTATCCAAGGCCGTTAGCATCAAATAACTTGATTCACTTTTTCACAATAACTTGACCAAGGTCACCTTGGTCGGGCGATTTATCCCGACCGTGTGGAAGGCCTATAATTGAGAACACTTTAACTTATAGGTAATACTCTAAAATAACCTACTTTACATATATATGTTTTTTAAATGTCACATAAAAGACATATTTACGCTGTCCCCTGCTGTAAAAGTCTTTAGTTTCAAGAAACCATAAAAATAGGTATAAGTTTACAATGTAGTAAAAGTTAATGTTGACAAATGATAAGTAAATATTCATTGCTTGGTTTTTATATCACCTCATTAATTCAAAAGGTGAACAAAAGAATTCACAATGAAGTATCACTTTTGATGTATTATATACTAGGAAAAATTCGCGGATGTGCTTGCGATATATACCACTACATATTATAAACATGTTGTCATATTATTTGGCTATTTACAACCGGCCGCCTACCTGACGTCAACTTACCTTAGTCGCCATTAGGATACCTCGGTAAGAAAGAGGATTGTCTATTCTACTCAACCGTATACCACATGATCGGTAAACTTACCTTAGTCGCCTTTTACGACACCTCTGTTAGAAATGAGGGTGGTCTATTCTATCAAAATCTATGCAATGTGTGGTCTATTCTGTGCAATATGGTATCATCCGGATATCATATTCCATATATTGCTAGCTTAGTATTAAAGCAAATTCAAATTTAAGTATAATTGAGTTAAATGCATTTTATTCTCCTGTCCTTATCCCACTCTAAGTGGGGTCGGTACAACATGTATTAACCATGTTGTCAAATAATTTGGCTACGTATTTTATGACAAGCCACCTGCATTACGTCATGTGACAACATGTTTATAAGGGCAGAAAGATGATGATATAATAAGATCATCATCATCCTCCTGCCCTTATCTCGCTCTAAGTGGTGTCGGCACAACATGTTATAAACATGCTGTCACATGATTTGGCTGCGTTTTTACGACCGGCCGCCTGCCTGACGTCGACTTACCTAGTCGTATTTGACGACACCTCGGTAAGAAAGAGGGTGGTCTATTCTACTTAACCAGATACCACACGGTGGGTCAACTTACCTTAGTCGCCTTTTACGACACCTAGGTAACAAATGAGGGTGGTCTATTCTACTCAGCCGGATATCACACGGCAGGTCGACTTACCTTATTCGCCTTTTACGACACCTCGGTAAGAAATGAGGGTGGTACTATTCTATTCAGCCGGATACCACACGGCGTATATTAAATACTAAAATGTATAAAACAACAAGGTAGTTACACATATAAGTGTAAGTAACTGGTTGACCGAGTCATGCTCAGTAATTTTTTACAAAATAAAAAAAAATAACTTCAAAGAAAAAAAATAATAGGGTAGGGGCTCGATCCTAGGTACATATTTTAATTTCTCGCGACTAGAGTTATATTCAATGAAAATTTTAATATTTTTGTTTTTAAATTTTAATATTAATGCCCAAAAACAGGGCTTCAACGATTTTTTTTAAATAAAACCTAGCTAGATCGATTTTTCTAGCTCAAAACCTCCTGCCTCCTGAGTTTCAGGAAAATCGTTGAAGCCGTTTCCGAGATTCCGAAAATATATATAAACATACAAGAATACAATACAAACTCATTTAAATATTAAAGAAAAGAGATACCTTTTGTGGAATTTTAGTATTTATTGTAATGGAAATGGAATAACATAAATTTCTTAGTAATCCATCATTATTGTCGGCAGCTGGAATTTTTTTGTACATATTTCCGAGTAATTCATAAAATTTTTCCATAAAATTAAACGGGCAATATCAATTATTTCTAGAAAATAATTATGACAGTTATGGTCAGGAATAGCTGTGGTATTTTTATTGTTATTTCGTGTCACATTTTAATGATCACGTTATAGAACTGAATGATTGTCCAATATATGTATGATCATGACAATGATCAACGACAACGTCGAGTGATTGTTTGTGAATAATTTATAGATTTATTCTTTACTTTGCGGAGACCCATAATATAAGATAATTTTATTGTATTTATTTTCTTAGGTATTATATTTTTTATATTATTATATTTATTATATATACCTACTAAATATAATATAATATTATTGTCGTATTTCATACTACTTGTAATTTAATTTTCGTTACTTATTATTACGTTTAAAAACAAACAAACAAACAGGAGCAATAATAAAATTATTTTGCTATAAGCCGCGATAAAGCAATAGCAAAAGAAAATAAATCAACCTAATGCTAAATATAGAGTGGATTATCCTTTTTCATACCTGATATATGCAGGATTTGTAAAAACCCATGCACAAACATCGAGCACAATCGTAAAAAAATCGTAACTGATTATGCTACGGTTACGGGGTGAAACGAACGTTGATCGTTTATCGTAATGAATGTGTGGAGTGCTTGTATATTGTGTTGCTGTGATAAATAATTCTGCATATATAAGGTATGAAATCGGTTTTTGCTTAGCATTACATATATTCATTAAAAAACGCGGATTAAAGCAAAATAACTCTATCATAACTTTAGTACTATGTAATTCCGCAGAGTAACGCCTACTTCTATAAATTAAATATCCGTTTCAAGTTAATCGATTATTTAATCATCGATTAAATAATCAAAAAGCCTACTATAGCATTGAGGAATACTTGGATGATAAAAATGCGTGGATGTAGCTTCTCTTCGACCCTGTACAAGAGAGTAATAACTAATGTAACTAGTAATAAGAATTATATTTTTAAAAAGAGCAACCGCCGAGTTTCTTGCTGGCTCTTCTCGGTAGGAACAGCTCTCAGAACCAGCAGTAGAGTTGACGATTTAAAAGCACTTGTTTACACGTTTATTGGAATGAAGAATATTTTGAATTTGAATTTGAATTATTCCACATCCCTAGATAATTCAAAATAAAGATTCAAGCCATGACCTCAGACGGTGATATTTTATACGTATTCACAATTTCGTTCCGACAAATTTTATTGACCATAAATTATCATAGGTTTATTATTAATCGCCACTATAATAACTACATCCCGGGTTTGTCTGACCAAACACCTCTGGGCAAACAGAATATACATCTTTGCATAGTGTAAAAATAATTAGACGCTCTATGTATAAAACATGAAATCAATTGAAGTATTTATTTTAATTTGTCGTAGTATAGATGGGGGTACAACGCCATCGCCAAAGGGGGGGGGGGATCCACCCCCAACCTTTTTCCGCATGTGCATAAGTAGAATTACAATTTTTTAATCAAATATTTTGATCGTTAACTTAATTTTATCATGAACCTAAATTCGACAATTTATTACCTTTCCCAACTTTGTTAGGCTTGCTAAAAAGATCGCTTTATTACGATAAACTTTCCTTTGTACACATCTTATTATTTAATTATTGTACGTTAGCTTTTGGTACATATTAAAAAAAATATTCTTTGTATTATTTCGACATTATTTCTGATTTCAGAAACTTAGCTCTTTCGTCTTATTTATTTATATGAATAATAAGTACATTAACAATAAACATATTATTAGATTCGTGTAGTTGTAATAAAATCTAGCCTGCGGGGAGCTTTCATCGCGTACGGTGCGTAAATCAGCAGAGATACACAGAAGTAATGTAGTACAGATTTGTAGATCTACAAAAAGTCTTAGACAGAATGTCTCTATCTCTTATGGTTAACTCACAATAACTACTTTTGTGTCTTTTGTGACACAAAAGTTGACGATTTATATATTTTATGAAAAATATTTAAAAATTGTTTCAGTGTAAGATACTCCATTTATTCAGGAAGGCTATATAACATTACGCTAAGATGAATAGGAGAGGAAGAGCAAAAAAAAGCAGTATAAAAACGGCATAATTTAAAGCTTTCCTTGCGGGCGCTGAGTAAACGTTAATAGTAATTCAAAAATCATGTATAACAAAATTGTTCCCTTCTAAAAGTTCTAAATAAACTAACCTGGCTATTTTTATGGTTATCAAAAGACTATAATACGGTTTTAATGTTTGCTAGTTTTTGTATGTACACCTTTGACTGTAGATATTATAATAATTCTATGTCTCTAAACGAAGCTGCTCTGTGCACTCAATATTTAATCTCGCAACCGGCTGACCCATTAAAAGACTATTAAGGCATTTGCATATATGATAAATAATATATAAATGTCTGTTGGCCCACGGCTGTATTAATTATGGATTACGGCGGGTGCACACTTAACAACTTCGGGATTGTCTTGTTATGCCCAAATTTGACTTTTATTATAGCTATCGGTTACTTTGAATCATAAAGGTGAGTTGAAAGAGGTTTTTTTTATTTAACCATGAGACACAACTTTGTAGTTTAATTTATACTGAACTCTTTGATGATTCTGATTTCTTCTTCTAGTTCTTTCTAGACTTGCCATCAGAGTTGTTGCTATATTTTGATTTATATTTTACTTATTATTTAATTACTAATGAATTTACTTAACATTTGATTATATACTTGTCATCATCCTCATCATCCTCCTGCCCTTATCCCACTCTAAGTGGGGTCGGCACAACATGCTACAAACGTGTTGCCATATAATTTGGCTACGTATTTTACGAGCGGCCGCCTACCTGACGTCAACTTACCTTAGTCGTATTTTACGACTCCTCGGTAAGAAAGAGGGTGGTCTATTTTACTCGACCGAAAACCACACGGTGGCTCAACTTACCTTAGTCGCCTTTTACGACACCTCGGTAAGAAATGAAGTTGGTTTATTCTACATAGCCGGATACCACACGGCGGGTCGACTTACCTTAGTCGCCTTTTACGACACCTCGGTAAGAAATGAGGGTGGTACTATTCTATTTAGCCGGATACCACACGGCGTCTTTGATTATATACTTGTATTAGATTTAATTTTAATATATAACTTCGTAATACGTATATAAATTCGTAAAACGTAAAAGGAAAGTCTGTCTGTCTGTTACTCTTTCACAGGAGTATTATTGGAAAATTTAATATTTAAACTTTTTTCAAGCTTTTTTTGTACCGGGTTAAAACATAGGAATAAACATTATTTGTATAATAAAAATGCCTGTATTAATAATGTAAAATTGAAAATGTTCAAAAACTGACTGCCGAGTTTCTTGCTAGTACTTTTCGGTAAGAGCAATATTCCAAACCAGTTCTAGCTTCATTAGGCATATTGCTTCACGATTCAAAAGATCTAAAAAGAGGTTATTTAAATATAGGTTATTTTGATTTGAATTGGATAAAAAAATTTGATTTGAATATTTTTTTTTTAATTGATGAATAAGGAAAAACGCAATACATAATTATGGTTATTTTAACAAAGCCGTATGAAGTCGCTGGAATAAGTAAAGTAACGGCCTGTTGATATTCCACTGCTGGGCATAGATCTTCTCTCTCCATTTTTGGTGAGAAGGCTTTGAGCCAAGACCTACTACGCTGCTCCAATGCGGATTGGTAGGTTACACATACCTCCCGAATTCTTTAGAAATATGCAGGTTTCCTCACGATGTTTCCTTCGCCGAAAAGTGTGTAAAGTAAGTAAGTAAGTAGCGGCCTGTTACTATCCCACTGCTGAGAATAGGCCTCTTCTCTCCGTTTTTGGAGAGAAGGTTTGGAGCTAAGACCTAACACGCTGCTCCAATGCGGATTGGTAGGTTACACATATCTCCAGAATTTTCTAGAGATATGCAGGTTTCCTCACGATGTTTCCTTCACCGAAAAGCGTGTGATAAATTGCAATTATCCATTAGACACATAAGTTTTAACAGTAAAACTAAGTGGTGTCTGCCCGGGTTTGAACCCGTGACCTCCTCGAAAGAGTCGCACGGTGTTACCGCTGGGCTACCACAGCTTGAAAAGTGTGCGATAAATTGCAATTATCAATTAGACACATAAGTTTTTTTTAACTCACTGGCCTGTCCGGAATTTGAACGCGTGACCCGTTGCACTTTGTCAACTCTGGGTTTATTACAGTTTCACTGGTTCATCAGTGTTTAATCGAATAGCAACAAATTGCAGATATATACCAAAAGTTTAACAATCCTTTAACGTCTCCGTAATAATTCCGACCATCGCAACAATTCCGACGATCGTAAGCGACGATTCCGGCGATCGTAACTTTATAATTTACGATCATGATGCAACCTGCATTATCGTTTATATTATTACCCGTTTTATTTTCCGTTCGTGATTGTTGGATAAATTGTGTTGTAAATATTCATTTGTTGTCATTGAAATCTCATATTAGACATGCCGACATGTTTGTGAGGTGGATGGGCTTCGTGTTTATGTTTTGATGATTGTTTTATGATTGCTTTGTAAAGGTCAGAGCACACTACACGATGACTGCAGTGTAGCTGTAATATAAGTGCTGAAATATAAGTAAAAAAGTTGATGGTTTTTTAAAATAGGGTTTATCATTACGGGTTCACTATATTGTTTGATAGTATGGTTCGGTCATAGGGTAGTATCCAGTCAGGGCCGAAGAAATCTTCCACCAGACTTGGGTCACGAGTTCAAACCCGTGACCCAAGTCTATTTCCTGGCGATTTTTCGGTTACGGTGCTAAACGATTGTTGGGATTGTGGTGGTGTATGTGTGCAGTGCTTGTGGTGGGTAGTGTATGAGTTTTTACAAATTCTACAAGTATCAGGTATGAAAGTTCCGTTTCCGGTGGAGTCTTCCTATATATTGCTAAAACATTTAGTAGTCTTAGTTCGTCATTCAAGAGAAGTGCATCTCGAAACGGGAATTGTGGTATTCCTATTACATCGTGTTATTGTATATAGTATGCGCTAACACGTCTAGTTTTTAAGGTTAACCCACTAACCATTTTTATGGTTATTAATATACTACATTACGGTTTTAATATTTCCACGCAGGCGGAGCCGCTGGCGATTGCTAGTTAATAAAAAAAACGTTATCTCAAATAAGTAAATTCGGCTGTCATACAACGTTGCGTAGATTATGCTTATGCGGCGTTATTGCCTCTTATGGCGAAGTCAGATAAAGATAAAAGGGGGAATGTCAGCGGCTTACACGCATAAATGGAGTCACAAGACGCTTAACGGTTTTATGACGTCATTCATTTCATTTTTATTATACGACTTTTTACTACCGATCGGTTTGTCAGCGATGCGGCGCGGTACAAATATAGTGGCTGAATCTATACTTATTATGATCTTCTTACCTTTATCCCACTCTAAGTGGGCCCGGCACACCATGTTGACACATGATTTGGCTATGTATTTTACGACCGGCCGCTTGCCTCACGTTAACTTACCTTTTTCATGTTTTATGACACCTCGGTTGAGAGGTCTATTCTACTCGATCGAAGACCACACAGCGGGTGAACTTACTTTAGTCGCCTTGTACAACTCGGTAAGGAATGAGGGTGGACTATTCTACTTAGCTGGATACCACACGGCGGGTCGACTTACCTTGGTCACTTTTTACGACACCTCGGTAAGAAGAGAGTAGTCTATTCTTCTCTGCCTAATACCACACGGCTAGCCTGAATCTATACTTATCAAACCCCAAAAGCTGCTCTTCATTCGGCCAAGGGGAGGAACTAGTGGCGAGCAACTGTCCAAAAGATGATCTAACAGGGAATCACGACCCTGGATAATAAGGTGACGCACATCGCATTGCAGTTGGAGCGCATGTCGTAGAAACAATATCCCAACACCTTTGTTACGGACTTCAATACAAATAAAACAAGCGAGGTTTTTAAAATAGGCTTGGAATTTTTTTTTTTTTTAGTCTTTATTGCACTATTAACATAAAAGTACAAAAGGCGGACTTAACACTAAACAAAGCGTTCTCTACCAGTCAACCTTAGGGTCAAACGGAAAATTAAAATAGGTGCAGCAAGCAAACAAACAGAGGAAGAAAGTAGTAATAGGCATAAATATTTATGAGATGAAAATCGATAAACTATAGCGATGTGCCTAGGCAAATAAGAAATAAATAAATGGATAACAATAAACATAAGTTGAAAACATAATAATGGAATTGTGCGTCGTAAAAGATTTGAAACGATATAAGGATAATTAGGCTTTCGAACTTGGGCGCGCGTATATGCGGTTGACGTATGTCAAATTTAAATAGTACCAGTTCCGTAACTGTCATACGACGCACGTTCCGTTTAGCCTTTATTTTATTTTTAATAATAATTTTAACAATTATTTTCTTATTTTAATTGCGTCGCTAACAACCTTCATGATCCGTGAAGCAAGCAATACTATCATGAACTTATAGCAAACAGATACACGCTATGCTACCATACGCTAGAAGCAAACAGGTATAGTATCAGCACGAGCTTAAAACGATACTCAGTGTGGAAGCTATCCAATATCATTTCTTCAATTGTTCCTTACGGTAGGTAGGTTTAGAAAATACACCTATATGAACGTTTTCTACTTCCCGGTGCTCATCGGGTCAGCGAAGTCGTATAGTTGTAGCTTCATTGATCTAATTGATCCTTGACGATTCAAAAGTGCTTGTGAAAAGCTTATTTGAATAAAGATTATTTTTATTTGATTTCTTAGGAAGAATAACCTAAATACTTAATAATCTTCAATAGTGCTATACTGTATTAAATAGTACCTTGGTGACCTAGCTTTGCTCGTTAATTTTATTAAAAGATATAAGAAAATGCTATAAAAAATAAAAAATAAAAAAAAGTGTCGGAGATATGTTGTACTTGAACCCACGTATTTTCACATATTTAATCCGCTCGTTTAGCACTGCCTTATAATAACTTGACAAATTACACCAAATTGAAGCATTACAATTTATTTATATTTCAGCAGTTTTTTTAGTGCCCAAAAACAGGGATAAAACGACATTTTTTTAACGAAGCTTAAATCGATTTTTCTCCCCCAAAACCCCCTACATGTTGAAGTTCAGGAAAATCGTTGGAGCCGTTTCCATAACTCGGAAAAATATATATACAAGATTAACTTTAAACAAACTCTTGAAAGAACGATATAGCTGCTGGATTCGAAGTGTTATAGGGCGAAGCGCTGCGTCCTCACGGCATTTTAAATCTGTAATATCTCCGAAAATGTTCACTTAAATTACATGCTGTAAACGGCCATATTGATCTATATTAAATCAACTATTTATTTAAGGTACTTAATTGGATAAGGATTAATGCTGTATTGTATAAAAATTGCATCAAAAGTAAGGCATACTTTTCGTAAAAAGTAAATGACAAAAAATGCTATAGTGGGTTATCCATAAGAGACAGACATATACCATCGCGGACTTTTCTGTAGACCTTTTCAACGGTACAAATACTTAGTACATCATTTTGATAAATCTCGTAGGGTTTAGCCTGCGTTTGCAATGTAAGCGGAAAAAAATGTAATTATTTACAGAAACCTCAAAAATTACAGTATTTCTCTACTCCGTATTGAATGTTATTATACGTACAAACCTTCCTCTAGAATCACTCTATCTATTAAAAAAAACCGCATCAAAATCTGTTGCGTAGTTTTAAAGTTTTATGCGTACAAGAAATGCGACAAACTTTGTTTTATAATATGTAGTGATAGTGATTAAAGATATAGATATATCCCCATGCTGTTTTTCCATTATTCCATTACGTTATTTTTGTGCCGTGTCACAATCTTAAACGACAATTACTTCTAGGGCATCAGACGGACTGTGTTTAAGGTTTTACGACGTTTTAATATTAATACTTCAGGGAATTGCTTCAAATTACCAGCTTCCGATGACACACTTGAATGTTTATCTTTATGTTTGTTGATATAAATGTCATTTGTACAGTTTACTTTCAACACCCTTTTTGTTTTAAAGGTGCTTGTTATTTGGTCACTGTACTATGGAGGGTGTCGAGTTTTTTAATCAGAGTTAGGTACCTAATAGCTATGGCCTATGAAAATGTAGGAAAACATCGTGTGGTTTGGTATCCGGCAGAGTAGAATAGCCCACCCTCTTTCTTACCGAGGTGACGTACAATGCAACTACGATAAGTTAACCCACCGTGTGTTAGCCGGCTGAGTAGAATAGACCACCCTCATTTCTTACGGAGGTGTCGTAAAAGACGACTTTGGTAAGTTGACTCCCGTTTGTTATCTGGCTGCGTAGAATAGACCACCCTCATTTGTAACCGAGGTGTCGTAAAAGGCGACTACGGTAAGTTGACCCACCGTGTGTTATCCGGCTGAGTAGAATAGACCACCCTCATTTCTTACCGAGTTGTCGTAAAAGACGACTAAGGTAAGTCGACCTGCCAAGTGATATGCGGTTAGGTAGAATAGACTATCCTCTTTCTTAATGTTCTTTTAAAAATACCGTTAAGGTAAGTAGACGTCAGGCAGGCGGCCGGTCGTTACATAAGGTATGTTGCGACCGACTAAATCATTTTACAAAAAAACATGTCGTGCCGACCCCACTTAGAGTGGGATAAGGACAGGAGGTTAATGATGAATCATTTAATTTATAACAGTGTACCTTAGATGACAAATTTAAATTTCAAAATATTCTTTATTCAAATAAACTTGTAAACAAGTGCTTTTGAATCGTCAACTCTAATGCTCGGAAAGCTGTTCCTACCGAGAAGAGCCAGCAAGAAACTCGGCGGCAACTTTGTTAGGTTATATAATACATGCATAAACAATAAATATTCTTTTCCTCATTACATATGCGCAGACACAAGCCAGTGCACTTACAGAGGCAAACGTCAAAATAGATACATGTAATATTAATGTTGCCACTTGACAAATGATCGAGGCACTGCACCCCTTGGAGGATGCGCACACAGCGAGACATTGATTAACAAATCCATTTTATATATATACATCATCGTCCTGCCCTTATCCCACTCTAAGTGGGGTTCGCACAACATGTCATAAACATGTTGTTACATAATTTAGCTACGTATTTTACGACCGGCCGCCAGCATGACGTCAACTTACCATAGTCGTATTTTCGACCCCTCGGTAAGAAAGAGGGTGGTCTATTCTACTAAATCGGATACGACGCGGTGGGTCAACTTACTTTAGTCGCCTTTTACGACACCTCGCTAAGTAATGAGGGTGGTACTATTATAATCAGCCGGATACCACACACAATGTGCTTTTACCGACCGAACGGTCATACATATACGGATATAAACTGGAGGTTCATGCTTTACGCCCTATAAGTACGTAGGCCGTTTGTGCCTTTTGGTATATGATTCTATGATAAAATTCCCCTCACAATTTCAGAATTGCAACCGGTTTAAATATTTATTAAAAAGAGGCTGATACTGAAAACCCTCATAATATTCTATTGAGACTTAAATAAATGATAAAAATGAGTAGATTTAATTATAAGATTTCTATTTACAAAAAAACAAACACCAAGTTTTTTGCTGGCTCTTTCGTCTTTGTAGAAGCAATTTTCCGAACCATATTAACAATTCAAAATTGTATCACTTGTTGACAAGTTTACTTGATTAATAATGAATATTATGAGTTTATTATGAATTTGAATACTGACATGTAACAACATGTTTAAAGCATGTGCCGACACCACTAAGAGTGGGATAATAGCAGGAGAATGATGAACTTTTGTACTATGGAACTACGCAAAATAACTCTATACTCTAAGCATCTATACTTATAATAAAACAAAGTATCCTAAAGCTGTCTGTCTGTATGAGATAGATTTTCTCAAACAACATGTCTCTATTTCGGTTAACTCACAATAACAACTTCCATGTTCAAAAATTCAATTACATACACTGATTTCCACGCGGGCAAAGCCACAGGCACAGCTAGTCTTCTACAAATTATCCTAACATATAATTCGAGCGACTCTTGTCGTATAGTGTGCGCGTGATACTCAACTGTCAGTGTCAGGTATAACCTACCAGACGCACTTATTTACAAGCCGCTTATAAAATACGTATCAATAATGTGTAAATTTGGTACCGGCCAAAAAATCTAGTCGCCAGATTTATGGGGTAGCATTATGAATCATTTAGGTGCGCATTAAGTAATGGTTAAGTGGAAAAGTACGGAATATTTTGGCTTCTTGTGCGTGTGTGAAATTTTTGAACAATCGACATGGTTTGCTAATTTTATTTATTTTAAAGCTTAAGGAAATATAAAACTTTCAAGACTTTCCTAAAATGACTTTCACTGTCTCTGAGCTTGTCCATTCTGTAAAATGCATCAGCATATTTTGATAAAGAAAGTGCTGTAGTTATTTCTCGTAACGATTGGGGGCTCTACTTTTGGTAGAAATTTAAGATATGTCTGCCAACTTTCAACCTAATCATGTGTAACCTACTAATCCAGTCTTAGCTCCAAACCTTTTATTTATTTTACTTTTTTACGGCTTTTTTTCTTCCACCATCTACCAGCTTTCCGAATGCATAAGGTATGAACATGGATAGTACGTTGTATTCTAAGCATAACTTAGATTTTCTCTAAGCGCGGATTTTTTCAAAATATTTATTCATTTTCTGTATTATAGTACTTCGTATCTCTGTAGTATCTCAACAGGTGGGCCTTGAAATACACATGAGTAAGACAAAAATCATGTTCCGCCCCACTCGGTCATCGTTGAGAATTGAGCACCCGAATTTGTAGACATACCTGGGACATACGGTACGACTAGGTATGTCCAATTTTGAAAAAGAGGTCAGAATCATTCAGAGGGCGTAAAACTATTTATGCTAGGAATATCTCTACGCGATCAAATCAAAAAAGAAGAGATCCATAGTAGAACAAAAGTTAACGTCATAGCTTAGCGTGTCGAGAAGCTGAAATGGAGATGGATGGGGTACATAGTGCAGAGACCCGATGGACGTTGGGGTCTTGTGGTGTTGGAATGGCGACCCCGCACCGAAAAACGCAGCGTCGGTGGACTTCCTACTAGGTAGATTGATGACCTCAAAAGAGCGGGATGCCGCTGGATCCTAACGGCACATGTGGTGTGGAGATCCCATGAAGAAACCCATCTAGATCCTGGACCGTCCAGCTGTGAACGTCCGTGGTTGTAGATGATGATAATGATGTACTTCACAAAGTAAGTCCAGCCCTAATTCTATAAATTATGTAATGAATAAATGAAGATATTTAAATACTTAAGCTGACGTAAATGAGATGGTCATAAAATTAACTCAAAAATATAATAACTGCAACCTTAGCTCTGCATAAACCTATTTATACACCAAAGTTATTAATGCAAATATTATACTTTGTGAACGAATAATAGAATCAGATAAATGTTTCATGAGGGACACCAAATTGATGCTTTCCACTGTTGATAAATGACTGGCATTATATGCAGTTGTTTGCAGCCCGATCCTCGTATAATTCGGACATTTGGCCGTCCGGGTCGTACTTGAATAATCCGGTATAAACTTGATTTTTTTGACCTTGCTTAATGTAGTCTGGCGTTTTGGGTTTATGTATTGATTTGAATACGAGAAAAACATACGATTTCCATCAATTGGTATTGATTGTGATGCAGTAGCAGACTTATGGAACATCATCATCCTACTGCCATTTTTCCCCTCTAAGTGGGGTCGGCACAACTTGTTTTTTGTTCCGGTACCGCTGTCAAAGCCCTTAGAGCTAACAACACTAGTATATTCGAAAAAAAATTTTGTTCGAAGTCTCTAATGAGCGACGGGTTCAGTTAGGCTTGCTTTAGACTGGACATAGTTTTCGGCCACCAACGACAAAGCCCGAAAGCCCAGCAATAGGAACAGGGACTTTCGGTTTGCGAGGCAAAAATCACTTTAAATAATTACGCGGTGAATTTATCCTCTTATAGCAGAATTATCAAATAGTGTATCACAGAATCCAGCTCGTTGTTCTCTATAAATAGGATCTTTATTTGGCTATTGATAAAAAAAATTAGGGCAATATTTTTTGTCGAAAATTCTTATTTCCCATGAATTTCGTACATTATGCATCGAGTTTTTGCCACGTCTGGGTTCCGAATAGGTCATGGCCGCATTATAAAGGCATATTTACTTTTTGCGTAACGTCAGTTTTTGGATTTCAGACCGTCTGGGGTGATACAATTTTTATACATATAACGTCATCGTTCTAATAAACTGGAGCTCACTGACAAAGTGAATGGTTTTATTTATCTAGAATCCAGTATCTCTAACACCGGCTCGTGTGAAGCAAAAATCCGGACGAGAAGTGGCATGGAAAAACAAGCTAAGGGCGAGCTAACGGGAACAGTAGAAATATCAGGAATACCACATTTTTTTTCCATTTCTAAGTGCTTCACGGCTATTTTTGATGAGCACTGCAGAGAAACGCCAACACTGTGGCCAAACACAGCTTAAGAAGCGGTAGTAGCTACGCCATTGTATACGCCCCGCCCGTGATGGATTATATATACACTGTTGTGCTTACTAAGTATAGGAAGGGGTAGGATAGCGAAGAGGAGAGGAAAAGATGTGGGGAGGACCACAGAGGTCTGCGCAAGCACAGCTGATGGCATCCGCTATTGGAAAAGTCTACCATCTCCTTGCCCGCGCAGAATTCCTCCAACACTGCATCATCCAATCGCCTAGAAGGAATGGATAGGCATTGAGAAAAATGAGAAAAGGAAAAGGGAAAAGTCAATGAGAAGACGCTGCGCTAGCCCAGTTGTTGTAGGATTTTGCTATTGAATACGTCCACCCCCTACAAGACCGCGCAGCATCTGCTCACCAGACCGAATGGTATTAGGTTCTAAGGAGACGTGGAGAAGCAGGCGCCACCCAGGTAGGGTTGGTGGCTTCCGCTACTGGATACGTCCACCGCCTTCCCCGTCCGCGAGACCTTCTCTCCTCAAAATCTATGGGAACGCTAAGGTAAGTTGACGTCGGCAGGTGACTTGTCGTAAAATAATTAGCCAATGTATCATGCTTCAAACATGTCGTGCCGACCGCTCTTAGAGTGGGATAAGGGCAGGAGACTGATGATATATTTTCTATATACTTTATTGCGGATTATATCGAAATGCTTTTATTACTTTTGTATAATGGATCTCCGCAAAGTAACGCCTTATGCTATAAATTATTCAAACTCAAAATCTTGATGCCAAAACCACGCAGCCTTACGAAAGCAAACAAAAAGCACTTAGCAATAAAAAAAACTTGCAATGTCTATATTATATGATGCAGTAATGTTTTAGCAATAAAACAACAATTTACGTAGCACACTAAACAGTTAATTATCAATTGTAAACAGAGAACTCTGCCGCCATTTTGTAATCACATAGTAGTGAGGATCAGTCAATTCTATTTATTGATAAGCACAGATTTAAAACAGTAAAATACGGAACCTTGTTTTTTTACTTTCTGAATTAATGTAAATAAACTAAGACTGACACTATCGTGTATGAACATTTGAGTGTATTAGAAGAAAGTAAAATAACGGCTTATTAATAACCCACTCCTGCTCTCTCCAAAAAAGGAGAGGCCTATGCTGGACATAAAGGCTGGAGCTATGATAAGACCCAGCATGCTGCTCCAAAGCGGATTTCAGACACAAGTTTTATTAGAAGAACTCATTGATGCTGCAAGTGCAAGCTTATTAGAAGAACTGCTTGAGGTTTGATCCCATGATCGATCTAGAAAGTCGTACAGTCTTACAGCTTATCACACCTAAACCTTTGAAACGCCAAAATACCCTCAGTTGAAATGTAAAGAAAGTTTTTTTAGTTCAAAAAGGAAAATAAAAATTTTATACACGATCGATTGGGAGAGCGAAACTGTCTCTCTGTCTGTCTATCGATCTGTTACGGTTTCATGGCTTATTTTCTGGACTATATTAGTCCAGAAAATAAATACATCGTAGTCAGCCGAGTGCTATCCGGCTGAGTAGAATAGACACTCATCTCTTACCAAGGTGGCGCAAAATGCGACTAAGGTAAGTTGAGGCTAGACAGGCGGCTAGTCGTAAAATACCTAGCCAAATCATGTGACAACATGTTGTGCCGACCCGACTTCGGTCGAGTGGGAAAAGGGCAGGAGGATGATGTGGATGATGTAAGTTTTACATGTAGCAACAACTGGCGGTCCAAATAGATAAGTAAATTCGGCCAATTATCGAATGTAAGCAACAAAAACATTTAAATAAACAAATTAACATTTAGTAACAACAAAAAAACAGTACAAAATTGGAGGTATTTTAATATTTTAAATGACGCCAACGAGCCCGCGTGCACATCCTGTATAACATATAAAGACCCGTTGCGTCACGTCATTCACCGTGCGAAAATTGCGGCGATGTCGCAACGCCGTCAATACGTTGTAAATCGCACCGAGACATCGCAACAGGCCCATGAATAATGCATGTACACGCTCTCAGCGGCGATAAATAACGATTATAATTTTATCGTGTCCGCGATAAATCGCCGATCGAACGCGGGAGTGTGCGCGGCCTTAGCGTCGACACGTTGGCTTACGTAGGTGTCCGTAATTTTCATTTTAATTGTGACATATTGCTTTTAGGTGCGGTGAGCTGTGTACCTAACAACCTGTGTCAGTGAAAAAATGAGAGACATAAGATTTTGCTATAAAAAAAATCCTTAGCAGATTTTGCTACAAAGTCGTGTGGTATCCGGCTGCATATACACCTACATTTACTTACCAAAGTGTCGTAAAAGGCGACTAATAAAAGAATAAATTGAGCGAATATTGATAAAAACGTTTCATATTTATTTGAATAAATATAAAGGAAAAATATTCTTACCGAGGTGACGTAAGAGGCGACTAAGGTAAGTTGACCCGCCGTGTGGTATCCGGCTCAGTAAAATAGACCACCTTCATTTACTTACCGAGGTGCTGTAAAGGCGACTAAGGTAAGTTGACCCGCCTCTTGGTATCCGGCTGAGTCGAATAGAGAACCCTTATTTCATACTGAGGTGTCGTAAAAGGCGGCTAAGGTCAAGTTCAAGTCGGCCGTTCGTAAAGTACTATCTAACTCATGTGCCAACATGTGCGGACCCCCTCATGTGACAACATGTTAGAGGCATAACGGCAGGAGGCATTAACGAACTCGAATTATAGCAAAATCTTCATTGATTTTGCTATAATTCGAGTTCGTTTCGATTATGGGAAAGTAATGGAATGGAATTGTATTTTTAAATATAAGTTGTTACAAAGAACAAAAGATCGCTTTTTTGAAAGATTTTCTTAAACTACTGTATAATCTTTATCTTATACTAGGAGTCCCGCCCCAGCTTCGCACGGGTATAAAGCTTATAGCCTATGTCAATCAGTGAAAATCACAGTATTTCTCTACTCCATATTGAATGTTATTATACATATAAACCTTACTCTTCAATCACTCTATCTATTAAAAAAACCCCATCAAAATTTGTTGCGTAGTTTTAAAGATTAAAGCATACATAGGGATATAGGGACGCAGACAGAGAAAGCGACTCATTTTATACTATGTAGTGAAGTTTAGCTGTTATTTTGATAATTGTCAAATTTTTTACCATACTTAACCAAAGACAAAATTACGTATAGCTGTCATTTATATTTTGTTATTCCATGTCATAGTCGTTTTTGTTATACTACGTTTTATAGTGACTTGACGGGATAAAATAAATGCGGTCGAACGGGATAAAAAGTATCCTATGTCCGTCTCCTGGTTCTAAGCAACCTCTCCACCGTTGGTTCATCCGTTCTTGAGTTATAAATAGTGTAGTAACCAAGACCAACTTTCTTTTATATATATATATATATATATATATATATATATATATATATATATATATATATATTATTTATTTTGTAAGCCATTTTCACATAAAATTGACCACTGTATACACATTTTAAAAACAACAAAAAAATATTTTAAAAATTACTTTTTTCTTGTGCAGCAATCGGTAAAGTCGAATCAAAAAGCATAAATTTATTATAATCGAAAAACAATCATTTTAAATTCACTCCCAAATAACATTTCACTTAATATTCACCGAAAATAAAAACGAAATGATGTCGAATTTATGTTTATTGCCAAATCAAAGCTTTCGCTACACAAATGGCGGTCGTAAACGGAAATCTGTGATTCAAATTTACGCGCCGTGTGTCCCCGAATGCCTTGTGTACTGGCTAAAGTTTTTGCACAATTCCGCGCAGATTTATGTCGTCGACTCATAGATTTATGTCCGTCTGTACTGACAGCGTAAGTTAATGCCAGCTGAGAGCGGATCGTGGGGGAAATAACGTCTTATCTATCCTCATTACGCATTAGGAAAACTACAATAATTATGATTTATTTGCGTTGTTGCGGTAATCGGGTTTGATATAACGGTGACCATAGATAGCTTAATAAGCCCGCCGTGTGGTATCCGGCTGAATAGAGTACCACCCTCATTTCTTACCAAGGCGTCGTAAAAGGCGACTAAGTTGACCCGCCCTGTGGTATCTGGCCGAGTAGAATGCATCACCATTACTAGGTAAGTGTCGTATAAGGCGACTAAGGTAACTTGACGTCAGACGGTTGGTCGTAAAATAACTAGCCAAATCATGTTTGTAAAATGTTGGGCCGACCCCACTTAGGATACAAAGGATCGCATAACTTTTAATAGAAAAATTTACTGTTTGCTGACGATTATAAACCATGACCCCCTCCCTAGAGAGGAGAAAACTCTCACATGGTGCTATCAAACCTTCAGAAACATCATCATCATCTTTGTCCTGTCCTTATCCCATTCTAAGTGGGGTCGACAAAACATGTTTTAAACATGTCGTTAGATGTTTGGCTAATTATTTTACGACCAGCCGCCTGCCTGACGTCAAGTTACCTTACTTGCCATTTACGACACCTCGGTAAGAAATAAGGATGGTCTATTCTACTCAGTCAGATCCCACACAGCAGGTCAAACTTACCTTAGTCGCCTTTGACGACACCTCGGTAAGGAATGAGGGTTATATTTTCTACTCAACCGGATATCACACGTCGGGTTATTTACCTTAGTCCCCTTTTACGACACCTCGGTAAGAAATCTCTCTCTCTCTCTCCAGTCGCTTCTTCATTACTGAAGATCGTGGTCCTGGCTAGACTCCAATCTCGAGTGGATTAATTTTTTCCATCGGCTTCTATTAGTGGCCACCATTGCTACCTCATAAAAGTGTTTCGTGCTAGACTGGCGCAATTGGTCAGACCACCTAGTCGGCGAGCGGCCTCTTGATCTTTTTCCTTCGGTGTTGCCTGTAACTATGAGCTTCTCGAGGGCATCGTCACCACGCCGCATGATATGTCCGAAGTATTCCAGAAGGCGTTTATAGCATATGGAGGAGAGGCGCGTCTTTATTTTGAGCTGCGAAAGAATAGATGCATTTGTGCGCTTGGCAGTCCACGAGATCCGCATCATCCGCCTCCAGCACCACATTTCGAAAGCATCTATTCTTTGCCTTTCTCTCGCTTTTATGGTCCATGTTTCCACTCCATACATGAAGATTGGGAAGATTAGGGCATGCACAAGCCGACTCTTTGTTGTAAGCGAAATACCTCTATTCTTCCACAATCTTGTTAAACGAGTCATGGCACTTTTTGCCATTGCAATGCGTCGCTTAATTTCTGGAACACAACTACCGTCGTTACAGATTTGGGAACCGAGATAAACATAACTCTCCACAACTTCAATAGAGGGTATTATGTTGGTGTTGGTAAACTTACCAGCGCGGTCAACTATCATCAACTTGGTCTTGCTATTGTTAATTGTCAGACCCAAATTCATGCTCTCTATCTCTAATTTTCGTAAGAGTTCCTTCATGTCTTCCATCGAGGTGGTAAGGAGGACTGTGTCATCAGCATACCTAAGATTGCAGATCCGTCTTCCACCCAGTGGAAATCCCTTCTCCCAATTCTCTATTGTTTTGCGAATTATGTACTCGCTATAAATATTAAACAACATGGGAGAGAGGATGCAACCCTGCCGTACGCCTTTTCTGATTTGAAACATGTTGGAACACTCAGTTTCAATTTTTATAAAAGATTGATTGTTGTAGTATAAATTTCGGATCAGACAGACAAGGTGATGAGGCACTCCCATTTCTTTCAACACCATCCAAAGCTTACTCCACTCCACACAGTCAAAAGCCTTGTTGTAGTCTATAAAGCACAACGCAACAGGATTGTTAAATTCTCTGCTTTTTTCTATGATCTGTCTGATGTTGAGGATCTGTTCTCTTGTTCCTTTTCCTTTCACAAATCCTGCCTGTTCATCAGGTATCTGGCGGTCAAGAAAACTTTTTAAACGTTGGTTGAGCACATGCAGAAAGATTTTACTAGCGTGTGAAATTAGGGAGATGGTCCTATAGTTGCCGCATTCGGTGGTGGATCCTTTTTTATGTAAAGGGATAAGGACTGACTCAGTCCAATCTACTGGCCAACATCCCGTACTCCAGACCAAGTTACATATTTTCGTCATGATCGTAATGCCCTCTGAACCAAGATTCTTTAGAAGTTCGGCTGGTATGGCATCCTTTCCTGGGGACTTGTCCTGTTTGAGACATTTTGTAGCCCTCTCAACTTCTGAAGGAAGTATGTCTGGTTCTCGATCTCCAATGCTCCAAGTTATTGTTGTTGAATCCTGAGTGTGATTGTCGTACAAAGTCGCGCAATATCTTTTCCATCGCTCCAGAACTTCTGTTGTTTCTGTTATCAAGAACCCTCTTTCATCCTTGATTGCAGAGGTCTTAATAGAGCGAGTTCTTGTAAGGTCTTTAACTTTACGAAAGAGGTCTTTTGTTTCGTTTTTGACCGAGTGTCGTTCTAGATCTTCACAGATTTTATTGATCTGATCCGTTTTGTCTTTTCGGCATCGACGCTGCACATCTGCGCTAAGTTCCGAATAGTGCCTGCGGACTTCTGGTGTATTCAAACCACTCTCTTTCAGTTTACGTCTCTCAAGGATAACATTTGCTGTCTCTGGTGTTATAAAATCTTTCATAGCTTCTCTAGGTCTTGCATTGTCTTTTGCAGCTTGTTCTATGAGTGTTTTCAGACTGTTCCATGCAGTGTTCGGATCTTGGAGGCTAACTTGCGATATATCTTTTATGTTATTTCGTATTGTTTTTTTGAAGCCATACATATCAACTCTACGGAGATCTGTTGTTCGTCTTGACTTTTTTAATTGCTTAAAACGAAGTCGTAGCGTTGTTATTAAGAGCTGATGGTCGCTTCCACAATCCGCTCCCGGGAGAGTAACGGTGTTGGTTATAGATGATCTCCAGCGTTCTGATATCATAATGAAATCAATCTGGTTCCTACATCTATCTCCCGGTGAAACCCATGTATATAGTCGGCGGATATGGTGTTTAAAACAGGTGTTGGTAATTACGAGGTTCTGTTCACCACAAAATTGTAGTAAACGTTCGCCCCTTTCGTTTCTTTCACCTATACCATATCTACCGACTATGTGTCTAAGATGATCATCGTCCAAAGTTCTGCCGACTTTTGCGTTGAAGTCTCCAATAAGAAGAGTTACTTCCCTTTTTGGTAACTCTTCTAAGGTCTGATTTAATGTGCTGTAAAACAGATCGATATCTTCCTCGGTGGATTGGGCTGTTGGAGCATATATCTGCACGACATTGATGCGGCACGGTGACGCATTTAGCTTTAAGGTGATTATTCGGTCACTTACCGGTTTATACCCAATTACGCATTTATCGAGCTTTTGTGGAACTATAAACGCTACTCCTCTGCTACTTTCTTTTTCAGGACCCGAAAAGTAAATTTTATTTCCGAGTTCTGACACAAAATGGCCAGAGTTTCTCCATTTTGTTTCACTTAAACCCATTAAATTAATGTTCTTCCTCAGCATTTCCTTTTCCACGATGTGTAACTTGCCGTCTTGATTAAGACCGCGAACGTTCCATGTACCAATACGCTGAGGGTGCCTCGCTAAGATCTTCTCGAAATTTCTTGCACCAGGTGCATAGTTTCCACGCAATGCCTGGTGAGTCACATGCACGTGGCCGGTAACACATTTCACACCACCTGTCCCGGTAAGATGGCGCCGGGCGTTAGCCGGATCGTCCGACAAAATCAACAACGAGTCTGAATCTGCCATTTCTCTCTTGGGAAAATAGTGCAGTGGTTTCCCATTTGCCTTCTGCACCAGTCTTTTAGGGTTGATTAGGCCCAAGGTCACTGAAACCTCTTCTAACCAGTTGCCTGATTAGGTGAATGGATATACCGCCATTGGTCGGTCGCCAGAGCCTCGTCTGTTATCCAGCAGGGGACACCACGAGCAGGTGAGGTTGACAGTTGGGGACGTCTAGATATTATTGACTTTCTCCCCCTTATCCCCCATATCGGTAAGAAATAAGGATGGTCTATTCCAGGGCTTCGTAAACTGTGGGTTAAAACGAAACTACTGAAAGGGGTGTCGCAAAGATCTGATACATTTCAATCATTATTGATACAACTACGTGGCTGCAGCTGTCCTTTAAAGAACTTTTCTAACAAAGATTTATTGATATTTCTCCTCCTAAGTTTCTTCATTACCCCTTTTCATTAAATTTAATGAAATAGATTTTATTAAATTTATGATTAGTTAGTTTACAACAATAAATAAATAAATACAATTTTAAAATTAATAGACACACTACGTACAAATATAAATACAAATAAAAATCATACAAAATACTACCTATTGTAGTTTTATTATAACTATTTTTTGAAGTGGCAATGTAAAACATTTATTTACATTGTAAAATAGTGCGATATTACATCTACATCTACGGTTAATATATATTTCATTATATGGAGGAGGGGGTCGTTTAAAATTACCTAAGCTTGAAGGGGGTCGCTATATAAAAAAGTTTAAGAAGCCCTGGTCTATTCTACTCATCAACGGAAAAATTTCAATAGTGCAATGAGCAATGTGAAGCTGTGGTAGCCCAGCGGTAACACCGTGCGCCTCTTTCGAGGAGGTCTAGGGTTCAAACCCCGGGCAGGCACCAATGAGTTTTCTAGTAAAACTTATGTGTCTAATTGATAATTGCAATTTATCACACGCTTTTCGGTGAAGGAAAACATCGTGAGGAAACCTGCATATCTCTAGAGAATTCTGGGGATATGTGTAACCTACCAATCCGCATTGGAGCAGCGTGGTAGGTCTTAGCTCCAATCCTTCTCTCCAAAAAAAAAACGGAGAGAAGAGGCCTATGCCCAGCAGTGGGATAGTAACAGGTCGTTACTTACTTTTTTACTTTTTAATGAGCAATGTCCGTAGAGCCGCGAATCTTAAGTTATTCCGTTTATATTCGGAAACGGTCGTTAAGTTTTTGCTCAAAACCCAGTATACACAATTAAGATGCCTGTCTTCGACGTGAGATAATTTAAAACAATTACTTTTAACCGCATTCCATTATGAAGCTTAATACTGGAAAAAAATTATAGCGTAAAAGAATTATTGCTTGACGCTTGACAACAAATTCATAATTTATTACTTACCAAACTGCGAGCGACTCTCTATCAAATTCAAATTCAAATTCAAAATATTCTTTATTCAAATAAACTTGTAAACAAGTGCTTTTGAATCGTCAACTCTATTGCTGGTTCGGAAAGCTGTTCCTACCGAGAAGAGCCAGCAAGAAACTCGGCGGCTGCTCTTTTAAAAAATATAATTCTTAATATTATTTACATTAAATCGTTACTGTCTTGTACAGGTTCAAAGAGAGCTATATCCACACATTCTTATCTTCTAAATAATCTTCAAGAGTATAGTAGGCTTTCTGTATCAGCCTCTTTTTAACAGTGTTTTTAAACTGCTGTATCTGCCTGTTACGCTGTCACGTCTAATCTGCTGAAAAAATATTGATAAAATTTTACACGATTAAAACTACCAGGGTAAAAATAGGATGAAAAAAATCTTTTGACAACAGAAAAAATACATAACATTAAATTATTTAAAGAATTAGGCGTTACTTTGCGGAGATACATTATACAAAAGTAATAATAAAATTATTTTGCTATAATCCGCGATGAAGTAAAATAGAAAATATATATATTTTGTTTTCATATCTGATACATGCAGATATATTGTAATTAGTATTTTAATGCCATCTATGACATCACGCTGAGAACTATTAAAAAAAAACTAGTGTTTTCTTGCTCTTGCAAGTTATGGGTCTCGAGTTTTGTAGGTGCTTCGCTACGCTACATATTCGAATTAGGTCACTTTAATACTAATTGTGGGATATATTCGCCCAGAGTATTTTAATTCATTTCCAATTTTGGCACGTCGCATACAGTAAAAATATTCGAGATATTTTCATTCTAAATGCCAGGAAAAAAATTAATATACAAAGCCCGACGAAAAATACGAGTTAATGGTACAAAATTCTTGATAATTTATTTCTTATAACACTTCGGTACGGTGTACACTCAACATAGCATTCCTTATCTCACATATGCGCACAGAATTTCATTCCTAAAATTCGTCAGTAATATGACACAATTTTCCACAATCAGCATCTTTAAAACCGCAAACCTTTTTTCCACAGTACTAAAATACTGAGGTCAACTAATATCGAATATTAAAATAATTCACACTAAAATGTTTGTTATACATAAAGGGCGATAGTCTATTTTAGCATGAACGTATTAATATAACAATTAAAGCGTTTGGTTACACGAGGTATGATAGTTATCGCATGCTCGCGAGTTAAAGAATTCGGCTGTGAATTAATTGTCTGTTGTAATTACAAGAATTTTTCGCCATACATGGTTTATAAATTGGGTGCTACAACGAAATTGATATCTATCACTCAAATTTTAAGGTTCATTATCATTTGTAACAGCTCAAGAATTAATTCTTAATTCCCAGGAATACAAACAGTTTTATGAATTCCACACATACACGTCTCATATTGTTTCATGGAAGTGATGCGAAGTAACAATACTGTGTACGTTTTTGGAAAATGCCCTAAAATTATCCGTAATTGGGAAATGAATTTATGACTGCTACAAATTGTTGGAAGTGGCTGCGGTTTTAATTATTTTTGCCACTATTACCGTGAGAGTAAACGAAAGGAATAAAGTTGGAATTTAATGGTATAATAATGTTATATCTTTCAAATCAAAATAATCTTTATTCAAATAAGCTCTTTCAAGCACTTTTGAATTGTCAAGGATCAATATAATTAATGAAGCTACAACTGGTTTGGAAATTGCTTTTACCGAGAAGAACCAGAAAGAAACTCGGCGGTCAATCTTTAAACATTTTCAATTTTACATTATTAAACCGCAGATCTGTATGAAGCTGAAAGGATTTTCAAATCCCGCCTTTTTTAACATCCAAATAATCTTCAATTTTGTAATATGTTTTACGTATAAGTATATTTCATATACTACATTTAAACCTTTCTGTAGACTGGTCTGGTATGGATTGCGGAATTTTATTGTAAAAGCGAGTACCGAGACCATCAAATGCGTTGCTAACTCTGCTGAGTCGCGACACTGGTATCTAGGGTTGCCATCCGTACTATATAATATAGTATCGTACTATATTTTAGTCGATTGTACTATATATTATAGAAAAACAATATAGGACGAAAAATACTATATTTTTATCGCTAATTCAATTGTCACGCTTTTTCTAATCAACTGTGAATGGAACGCACCCGCAGCGTTGCATAGGAAATGTTTGAACGAAACTTATTAATTTATGTACGGGGCTTAGTTAGTTAGTAACTCTAGAAAAGAATAGAGCGTCTATTAATTTAATCAAAAATGATTTGTTTATTTAGTTAAATATATAGACCTTTAATATATTGCTTAGATGGCTATAATTATTTCTAAAATAAAAAAACCTTGATGGCCAAAGCGATAGTAATAAATAATCATGGTAAAAAAAAATGATTGAACATAAATTTGTACTATATTTTTTTCCTGAATTTCCTAAAAGTACTATATTTTTTCGATTTAATAAGAAAAATACTATTTTTCTTCAAAAAAAAGGTGGCAACCCTACTGGTATCACAAGCTTTAGGTGACCTCTCTCTCGTATGTCTATGATATACATCCAATTTCGTCTTATACATATGGATATTTTTCAGTACGAATAGAATATTACTAAATATATATATTGTAATGCTATAGTAAGTATGCCTATTTCTTTGAACTTACACTGGTGCAAGTTACAGGCTGTATAATTATAAACAGTGCTATGAGTTTGAGATTTTTTCCACAATGACTGTTAAAAGCAGGTGATTAAATTCCCAGTGGCGGCGAGCCATTGTCGGCGGTCGCTTTGCAATTAGCCGACTTCACGCCGGCTCTGACACCCGGCAGGGTTGCCAACTGCGAGATTTTATTCAATTTCTTTAATTTTATTCAAATTCTTTAATTTGCAGAAAAAATGGTAACAAAAATGTGAAACAAGACGTTGTTATACGTAAGTTACCTTTTGTCTGGTCTAGTGGATTATATACAAACACTATGTCTTTTTAAAACATACGCCGTGTGGTGTCCAGCTGAATAGAATAGACCACCCTCATTTCTTACTAAGGTGTCGTAAAAAGCGATTTAAGTAAGTTGACTTCAGGCAGGCGGCCGGTCGTAAAATAAGTAGCCAAAACATGTTACAACATATTTAAAACATATTGTGCCGCCGCCACTTAGAGTGGAGCAGGAGAATTTAGACGATTATCTGTACTCTATACTAATATGTTTGTTTGAACGCGCTAATCTCAGGAAATAATTAATTTAAAAAAAAAATTGACTTTAAGTTTGAGTTCGTCCATTTATCGAGGAAGGCTATAGGCTATATAACATCACGCTAAGATGAATAGGAGAGGAGCAGCAAAATAAAATATTGCGAAAACGGAAAAATTTAAGGTTTTCATTGCATGCGATAAGTAAACGGTGAAACTTATTTAAAAATCATGGATTAAAAACTATTCCCCGCTTCCACTATTTTTATTGGTTATCAAAATACTATATTACGATTTTAATCTGTCAACGCGGGCGGAGCCGCTGGCAATTGCTTGTTTAATATAAAAACAATTTAAAATGTGTCACAACGCAGCCGTGTCGCTACTGCAAGCAAGCAAGCAAGCATGACGTCACATCTTGCCACAGCCTTTCGCGCCATTTTGACGTGGGAGATGTGACAGCCGCTGTCATTAGCAGCTAGCCCGCGGATAGCGAATGAGAGTTTGCTTTGATTTCATTTTAGCGTTTTTTATGAAAAGAATAAAACTGATTTAGAATATTTCTTTTATTAATACAAGTAGTTTTGTAACAAATGGATATAATGCGTTGGACAGCCCTGCACCGCGGGTGGCAAGCGCTCATCTTAAACAGATCTCTAAAAGGGTTTGACGTGATACGTCGCTCACCGAAAAAGAAATTAGTCGTAACTTTGAAGGCGGATCGGGTTGCGACCTGATTACATCAACTTTGATCTCTTCTGTTGTTTTTATTGCGCTTCGGAAACGACATAGAGCAGACGACGAGCCGGCGATGTCGAGCGAGCTTGAAGCTATGGTCGTTAATTGATTTAACGTCACAATAAACTGATCCTTATTTCATCATCATCTTCCTGCCCTTATCCCACTCTAAGTGGGTTCGGCACAACATGTTATAAACATGTTGTCACATGATTTGGCTACGTATTTTATGACCTGCCTGACGTCAACTTATCTTAGTCGTATTTTACGATACCTCGATAAGAGGGTGGTCTATTCTACTTAACCGGATACCACACGGTGAGTCAACTTACCTTAGTCGCCTTTTAGGACACCTCGGTAAGACATAAGGGTGGTCTATTCTACTCAGTCGGATACCACACAGCGGGTCGACTTACCTTAGTCGCCTTTACGACTCCTCGGTAAGAAAAGAGGGTGGTACTATTCTATTCAGCCGGATACCAAACGGCGGAAACTAATTCTCATTTATATTGCAAATAATTATTATTCACATAGAGTTCAATAATAATAATAAAGTACTGATAGTGATAAAAAATATTCCTCTCCTTTGAAAATTATGTTCATATCAGATTCAAATTCAAAATATTCTTTATTCAAATAAACCTGTAAACAAGTGCTTTTGAATTGTCAACACTACTACTGGTTCAGAAAGCTGTTCCTACCGAAAGGAGCCAGTAAGAAACTCGGCGGTTGCTCTTTCCAAAATATAATTCTTATAACTAGTTACACTTATCCATCTTGTGCAGGGTCGAACAAGCATTTTTATCATCTACGTAATCCTCAGTAGTATAGGCTTTCTGTATCAGCCTCCTTTTAACAGTGTTTTTAAACTGCTGTAATGAAGAAATATAGAATCTTATACCCAAACCCACAATCGACTTACTTACTTTTTTACGTACTTTTACTAAGAAAACTTGTGTCTAATTGATAATTGCAATTTATCACACGCTTTTCGGTGAAGGAAAACATCGTGAGCAACCCGTATATCTCAAGAGAATTCTAGAGATATTTTTAACCTATCAATTCCCATTGGAGCAGCGTCTTAGCGCCCTTCTTTCCAGAAACGGAGGAGGTCTATGCCCAGCAGTGGGATTGTAACAGGCCATTACCTTTTCACCTTTGATTAGCATAGCTCTATCTACAACTGCAGCTTTATCATGACCCATTAGCTGCTGTCATGGATCGGATGCGTTCGAGTGATTCGTCGAATCACTTCGTACTTTGGTTTGTGCTTTTTTTTCAAATATTTCATACTAATGTTATAAATGCGAAAGTCTGTCTGTCTCTTACTTTAACGGCTACGCTTGGAGGTATATTTATGCGTCTTCTTCTTTAAATGTTCGTCTATTGCTCGACATAAGTATTTTCATAGGATCTCCACACCATACGATCTTGAGTTAGGATCCAGATGCTTACCCCTACCTTAATGTTTAATGTTGTAAAAATTCTAATGTTTTAAATAATGTTGATTTTGTTGAAATGTATGTTGTTGAATAAAGTTCATTTTATTTATTTATTTATTTATTTTGTAAGACCATCAACGACAAATACATCATACACATTAAATAAACGCATTATTAATATAGACAGTTTTTAGCTAAATGTATCGTCAATTACAGATGGTGACGACATGAGCATTACAGTTGACATAGTATAAACATAAAAAAAAACATAAAGGAAAGATGAAATCAAATTTTATTTATTTTTGAAATAATCACTCCATAAGGAGTTTTTTTCCTGATAAAAACAGGCACAGACATAATTTCGCATTCTCAATATTAGTATGTATTATTCTTAACTACCACATGTTACTTTTTTAAGTAAAAAACTTATGTATTGTGCATCACGTGGTATAATCTCAAACTGAGTTTATTTGCAAAAACATGTTTGTCTCCTGGACGACGCAATCGACCCTATTTGTAGCTTAAAAGTTGCTTTGTTAAAGTAATTTCAATTAAAAAATAACTACAAATTTTTAATAAGTAATAATATTTTGTTTTAATGTACCTAAATTGACCCGCCGTATGGTATCCGGAGTAGAATAGATCACCCTTTTTCTTACTTGTCATAAAAGCGACTAAGGTAAGTTGACGTCAGGCAGGCGGCCGGTCATAAAATACGAAGCCATATAACATGTGCTGACCCCACTTTGAGTGGGATAGAGGCAGGAGAATTTATGTATTCTAATCTACTACATGTTACTTTAAGGATATAGAACAAACTGAAAATGATTCTTAGTGCAAATACAAGACCTCTTGTCACCTGAAGACCTTAGCTGCAGCTTAAAAGGTACTTTTTGTAAAAGTCCTTTAAATTAAAGAATACCCAATAATCTTTAATTTAAATCTGTGGTAGCCCAGCGGTAACACCGTGCGCCTCTTTCGAGGAGGTCTAGGGTTCAAACCCCGGGCAGAACCAATGAGTTTTCTAGTAAAACTTATGTGTCTAATTGATAATTGCAATTTATCACACGCTTTTCGGTGAAGGAAAACATCGTGAGGAAACCTGCATATCTCTAGAGAATTCTGGGGATATGTGTAACCTACCAATCCGCATTGGAGCAGCGTGGTAGGTCTTAGCTCCAATCCTTCTCTCCAAAAAAAAAAACGGAGGGAAGAGGCCTATGCCCAGCAGTGGGATAGTAACAGGCCGTTACTTACTTACTTACATCAACAATTTCAAGGTATAAAATATGAACGATTTTAAAAATCACTGCCGTGTTATTAAATATTTACAAAATCCAAAACTACCACCCATCAATCCGCACCAATTTTGTGCCAATCATGGTTTTTTTTACCGGAACACGGCACTTTAGAACACATTAAACATCCCAGACGCCGCCCGTCGGTTCAAAGGTTGGTCGCAATAGTGATGTAACACTATCCGTTTGCATCGATACCTTATACAATTCTATCTATAAGAATATAGTACCTGGCTGACAGAGCCCTGCTCGGTAATTTTGACGTGACAACGTCTTAAATTAGGTTGCGGCTTGGAGTCACTCATGAAAAAGTGTAGCGCCCGCTCACGTCTGTTACGATGAGTCACCGAAGGAAAGAGAGGCCCGCCGGACTGGCGAATGCCTTGCGTCTCTCTCTCACTCAATTCCATCACATTTAAAAAGACGTTGTCACGTAAAATCTTTGCCCTTAAAACCGACTTTACAGGCAACCGTTTTTTAACAAAATAAAAAAGAGAAACTCCCAAAACAAAAAAGAGAACTCTAATTGGGTTGGTGGGGCTTGAGCCTATGTACTTTTATTCGCGACCACCGACCGACCGAAAAACCTACGCTGACTTGACAATAAACGGCAAAAATAGTATTTTATATATTCAATGTAAATATTAGTATTTTTTTAATGCCCAAAAACAGAGATAAAATGTTTTTTTTTTTTTAATATAATCTATCTTGATCGACTTTTCGCACCCAAAAATTAATTCATTTAAATATTAAAGATATAATCTAAAAGAAATTTAAGACAAAAAAATTCTAACATTATCTTCACAGTATATTTATTGTTAGCAATTTTATTTTTAATCATAAGAATATTCCGTGTGGTATCCAGTTGAATAGACTACCCTCATTTCTTACCAAAGTGTCATAAAAGGCGACTAACGTAAGTTGACCCAAGTGAAAAGTGAACGTGTGCAGTGCTTGTGTATTGTGGTGGCGGTTGTGGAGGTATGTGCATGTGTTTTTATGAATCATGCACATATCGGGTATAAAAACGGATAGTCCACTCTACATTTCACATTATATATTTTTTTCTATTCATTTTAACGCGGATCATAGCAAAATATTTATTTTTAAATGTTACTAGCGAATTGCGTTACAAATTAATAGTAAAATTGTTAACCAACCCAAGCTAAATGATTGTGTTAGGAGTGGGTTCACGTCGGTATAACGTATAACGGCCGGGATTGGAACCCACGATCTCTTGATCGCAAGTCCGTCACCCTAATCAATATTTGTATTTAAGTAAGCATTTAAAAATTATATGAGTATATATTCACCAGTTGTCAGTCTACCATAACACAAGTATTAAGTTACTTACTTTGGGGACGGACGAACGTGTGTATAAGTGTCCCATATATAAAAAAAAACATCCGCTACCACCGCTTTGAAATTTTATTATTACTTCTAAGATTGATTTGTCGATAGGATATCTTGATTTGTCGACACGATATTTTACGGTATATTAAACATCTATAGCATCATGCACATCACTATAAAGATATAGTAAGCGCCGCATCAAGAATAACATCTATCATCTTTCATCTTTTGATGGTAGGCGCCTTATAATTGATAGTTTTGGACTACTCATTAAAATAACCACGGCCCGGGCTCCGCGTAAATATTGTGTTCCTAACAAATTAAAGAAAGGGCCCGTAAAAAGTTTTGGCTGAGCCGACGGTGCGTTCGGCCGACGGAAATAGAATGGGAGTTAGCGTAGGTAAGGTAAAGACTTTCGAATATTGCGACTCGCTAGGACTTTCGCTATATTTCGTCTCCGCCAAAAAGATGTGGGTTGTATATAATCTAGTGATATAATAAAAAGTTCAATAAGCTGCATACATCGACCCACTGTTTCACTTGATGTAAGTTATAATAATTTTAGTATTTAGAAATGTTAATATTTATGCAGAACATTGACAAGTTTTCGGATGTTTCACGGAGTCCAAAAAATCAAATCACTAAGTTGTGGTCTACACTCACTAGTATTATAAATGATTAAAGTAAAATCATAATTAAAATAAAATATTAACTTTTACTGGTATTCGTTTTTTATATATATAATTAAAAATTCTATATATAATGTACGTACAATGATTACGTATTTAATAATGATGTTGGATATAAAAAAGTGATACCGTGATATTTTAACTTAATCTTAACGAGACAAAACTTTGTATAAAATTTGTCAATACTTTTTGCCCTACTTACTGTAACTAATCGACATATTATGAAATGGCGTATTCTTGCTACTTAACCAGGCTCTCCAGATATTCTTCAAAAGACATTGCTATACTATTAAAATGTAATGTAGAATAAGAATATTTAAAAATGTTTTATGCATTTCCGCCAGTAAGTTGACCCACCTTGTGGTATCCGTTTTAGTAGAATAGATCACCCTCTTTCTTACTGAGGTGTCGTAAAATACAACTGAGGTAAGTTGACGTCAGGCAGGCGGCCGGTCGTAAAAAAGCAGGCAAATCATGTGACAGCATGTATATAACATGTTATGCCGACCCCACTCAGAGTGGGATAAGGGCAGGAAGAGGATGAGTTTTATGCATTTCCGCAAAGTAACGTCTAATTCTATAAAATATTTAGAAACGTTGTCTTTACATACATACAACATGTATTAATTTTTATTCCATTAAGCATAAAATAAAGTAATAAGTGCAAAGCCCGAAATAATCCTTCGAATACGAAAGCGAGAGACAATCCTGCAACCAAAACGAACCTCGGCTAGCCCCCGGGCGGCACCTTTGATGTATCGGGCTGTTTACACTAAGCTAACTGAGAAACAAGTCATTTTAGCGGCGTCCGCGGCTTTGATCTCGCCGCCGCTTTTTGCCCGCCATGTTGAATTATTGCCCACATCTTGACTGTGACGAGACGCGGCCTGCCGTGTTACGCCGAATTTCTGTCGTCATTCAAGTGAATAGCCTATTAGCGGAACATTAGTGCTGAAATGTATTTCAAATTAAGGGTACCCGCGAATTTTTGCAACCACTTCAATGTTAAGATACCCATAATTATGTTTTTTTTTCCTATTTTGAGTCAATCAAATCAAATCAAAAACGCCTAACGTGGTCAAACTCGCTACAGGTCAGGGGTGACGGCTTCCGCTATTGGATACGTCCAACTTATTATATATTACTAGCAATCGCCACCGACTCCGTCCGTGTTGAAAAACCGTAATATAGTCTTTTGATAACCATAAAAATGGTTAAAGTGGGTTAACCTTAAAACCTAGACATATGTTGTCGCGGACTTTTAGAGGAGAACAATTTTGTAATACATGATTTTTGAATAACTTTCACCGTTTACTTAGCGCACGCAAGGAAAGGTTCAAATTTTGCGTTTTCGCAATATTTTTTATTACTGCTCCTCTCCTATTTATCTTAGCGTGATTTAATGTCTATAGCCTTCGATAAATGGACTATCTTATACTCAAAGAATTTTTCAAATCGGTCCAGTAGCTCCTGTGTTAGCGCATTCAAACAATCAAACAAACAAACTCTTCAGCTTTATATATTAGTATAGATATACATGTATGTATATTATGATAAATAGTTTTATCTAAGTATATTTATATTATAATAAATATGCGAGTTTTTCTTTTGCACACCTGTCACGCGCTTCTTTTTTTTCTGATAATCCTGTAAGAAGGGTTGCCTGGAAGAGATCACTACTAAGTGATAAGGCCGCCCTTTATCTTCTATCTATAGTTTTATCTTCTATCTATAGTTTCCTAGACTTAAGTCTACAATTTATAGTCTAAAGTTTCCTATAACAAAGTTGTACGTAAGGAAAGTTCTCGACACGTGGTGTCGGCGGGCGTGAGGCGGCGCGCCGCACGCCCCGCCCTCTGACGTCACCAGCCATCATGGCCGCCACCAGGCTTCGGAGCGATGCAAGCTGCGACGATTTAATTGAATTACAATTTAATTCATCTATATATGAGGGGATCAGAATCAAATATAGCTAAATCCTAAATTTTTAGCTTTGCCATTATAGCAGTTGAAAACACTATTAAAGAGAGGCTGATACAGAAAGCCTACTATACTGTTGAGGATTATTTAGACGATAAGAATGCGTGGATATAGATATTGTTGTACAAGATAAAAACAATTAAATGTAACTAGTATTAAGAAGTGTATTTTTAAAAGAGCAACAGCCGATTTTCTTGTTGGCTTTTCTCGATGAACAACAGTAAAGAAGCAGTAGAGTTGACGATTCAAAAGCCTATTCATATCAGCGTGATGTTATATAGGCTATAGCCTTCCTCGATAAATGTACTGTCTTACATTCATAGAAATCGGTTCAGTTCCTGAGATTAACGCGTTCAAACAATCAAAAATAAAATTGTATTATGTTGTTATTTATTAATAATAAGTAATTCTATAATTATATTATATTAGTGTATATATTAATTTATTTATTTATATATATATTGTGTATTTATTACCTATATGTATGTATATAGATATATGTGTGTTCATGTTGATGCACCTATCTTATTTTTATATTACGATTTCTTTTTTCTCCAAAGATTGTCTGGTAGAGATTGCTTGTAATGCACGTGTGTGCAATAAAGAATTTCTATCTATCTATCCATCTATCAAACAAACAAACAAACTCTTCAGCTTTATATATTAGTATAGATTTTAAGTCCGTCCGTGGGCTTACACAGCTCCACCCTCTAATAAGGTAATGGCCTACCAACGAGGCGCCAAGCTCTGCTTTCGGCTTCGGCCCGGCCTAATCATATATAATTTGCCGAAATCACGGACAGACAGTCGTGCTGACATTTACAATCGGAATAAATCCATTTCGGGTAGGCTACGGTCGAACTATGAGCTATGAGATAACGTTTCAAACATTTTCACATCGTGAAAATCCTTATCATATCTACTCTTTCAATTAAGTTAAAGAAAAGTACATTTTTTTAAAGCTTGCAAATAGTTTTTGTACCTAGAATTAGTTACGTTACTACATATCTAACTTACAATTAATTATCTATAAGTTTATGTAACAGAGCGACATAGTCACTTTATTTATAGTGGCAAAGCTCTATAAATAAAGAAAAAAAAACTTTTTGTTATAAGAAAATATCACGCATGCATTCCGTCTGTCTGTCTCTCCGTCAGATACACTTTCGAGGATTATCCGCTGGAACAATAATAATGAATATAGACCAATTGAACCTCATATATTAGCGCAACATATAATAGGTATAGTCTTAGTAATTGTATCCTTCGACCTAGTAGTAAATTAAATTACTTTACGTTGTTGTTTGTATTTCTCTTGTTTTCAATATTCTTTTCTACATCTCAACCTTATTTAATATCTGCCCGTACTTGATGCTGCTCCTACTTTTTTCATCCACAATGTCTATTTTTACAATAAAAAATACTTTTTTCTCTGCGAGCAGAAATACCTATACACCGAGTAAATTTTCGAGGTTATTTTAACACTTAAATTAATATAACCGAAGTCGCGGATACAGCTCATATAGGATATAAGAAATTCTATTTTTTTATTGTTATCATTTTCTTAACAAACAGTTTATTATTTAAGGTATTTAATGCCTAAATTATCGCTGACGAAGTCACGAGTTACTTATCCTAAAATATATACAAAAGCGATACAATAAAAGCGTGTAAAGCTCGACTTTCCGACATCAACCTAAAAGCCTAATGCGGTAAACCAAATTACAGATCCAAAACCGATCGGCCATTTTATCAACTGACGTAGCATTAGTGTTACCCAATCATTAGTAAATTATCAATCCCGCCAAAATTAGTAAAGTATGACGAATAGTCGGCAGACAAATTGTGCCTTTTTTTTAACGGCGCCTCGCAAATGACCAACGTTTATTGTTCTTTCGAATGGTCCAACTTCCTGGGTGGGCTTTATGAATGGATGTAATTAGGGTTTTTTTATATATTTCAAACAATGGAGATAAGATTGTGAGGTGTTATTTCAGATATAAAACGTTGAACGTAAGTTTATTGTTTTTCGAAAACTTTTTCGTTTATTTGAATATGTACTTACCAGTATACCTGGTGTCTTAGTTTGCGATGCATTTTGTAAAACATTAGTAATGATATGTTATATTTCGCTATTATTCGCGTTATAAGAAAGTCTATATAATGCTATATATAGAGTGTACTCTCCGTTTTATTATCATAATTCTTATGCCCTTATCCCAGCATAAATGCTTTAAACATATTACATGTTTTGACTAGTTATTCTAGGACCGGCCGCCTGCCTGACGTTAACTTACCATTACTTACCTTCTACGACAACCTTGTAAGAAATGAGGAAGTCAGTAAGTTTAGTCAGCGCCTTTTTTACCTACCACTCGAGTCAAAATAACTAGTTTTCAACACCATCCTCCTGCCCTTATCCCACTCTAAGTGGGGTCGGCACATGTTATAAACATGCTGTCACATGATTTGGCTACGTTTTTACGACTGGCCGTCTGCCTGACGTCAACCTACCTTAGTCGTATTTTACGACACCTCGGTAAGAAAGAGGGTGGTCTATTCTACTAAACCGGATACCACACGGTGGGTCAACTTACCTTAGTCGCCTTATACGACTCCTCAGTAAGAAATGAGGGTGATACTATTCTATTCAGCCGGATACCACACGGCGTAGTACAGTTTTCTAACAGTTTTTAATTTAAGTAACTCCATTTTTCTACATAAATCTTAAATACTAACACAAACATTAATTGCTTACAATAGAAAGTACGGGGAAATGTTACCGACAAAGACGTGTCTGAAAGGTTCTCAATATTGGGCTATAATTAGTTCCATTGTGCGCTTCCAGTCGCGTTGTGCTCGGACGTGGAGTGCCTTCTTGTGTTTCTGTCGGCGGCTATAGAATTTTCTTATTGGATGAATCTGCGAGTGGAGATGACAAAGTGCGAAATTCGATTAAATTTGACACGATTTTCGTTGCCAATATTTTTTCAACACCAATATCGAAGAATATCTTATAAAAGCTGTGCCCGCTTCGTTAGCGTCAACTTAAAATGATGTAAAGTAATAAATAAATAAATATGTAGCATAATTACGGCTGTCCGTCACACACGGCTGTCCGTCCCCAAATAATGTCAAAATAATTATAACTTAATAGAGATATGGTTTTGTTAGTAATTGTTGACTGACCTAGCGTTTGTTAAAAAAAAACAGGAGAAAACAATAACATTATGGTTTTGTCTCCCTCGCACCTATTCAGTTTCACCTTAATTCGTTTTTAGGTCAAGGCTAAAATAGCGTGTTACGATACGGTCATTGATCTCTGTAAATCGTTTTAATTAAAATGTAGTTTTTATTTCAAAAAATAGTACGTAAAATAGTTCATGTGGCTAAAATGATTCACAAAATTAATAAAAAAGGTAAAATTAATGTTATATGGTTGGCACCACCCTGTATAAGCTTCAGTTGCACCAAATTTCATCGATATTGCTCCAGTGGATCAGTCATGAAAGCGTAACAAAAATACAGACAGATTTTCGCACTTACTATAAGTAAATATAAATAGAACTCCTAACACAAATAATACAGTCCGCATCAAAATTAAACTCCTCAATCCATATTTATAAGCCTTTCACGATTTTAAAGTCAAACGCGCCGATCGTGATCCACGATTGCTAGGGCGAAGCTTTTTATGGTGACAAGTGTCCAATTATCTCTGATTGAAATAATAATACAGCGCAGCCGTCCGCGGCTCGCATACGAAATCAATTCATAGCCTAGGAGACAGCTGCGTCATTTGGTATGCCCAAATTACATGCCAAATTCAATATAAATGATAAAAAAAATCGATTACACGCCGGGAATGCCATCGGAAGTGAAAAATATTAACGTTGTCCATTTTTGATATTTTGGAGTGATTAGGGAATATTTTTACACGAATCGCTTTAAATTTCACTAAGAGGACGTTGCACTTTGAATGGCTAAATTGGAACTTGTAGAAATTGGAAAATGGCATAACGGAACTTTTTATAATAATATTTAATAATGAAGAAGATCATTTTCTCTTAAGTAACATTGAAGTAACGGTCGAAATTGTCGTCGACTTGGTTGATCTAATGTTAAGATTTTCATTGCAGATTGCAACTCGGATAAGCAGCTCACTCACTCACGCGATATCTTTTCTTCTAAAATCCTCATTAGGTATTTGTAGAGGATATTTTTTTACAAATTACTAGTGATTATTATATATCCCATATTTTGTCGCTGTTATGTTTGTAACTTACCAATCCGTATTTACCAATACTTTTCTCCAAAAATGGAGTGAGGAGATCTATACCCAGAAGTGGGATAGTAACAAGCCATTACTTACTACTACTCACCTCATAATTAAACTCTGCGCAGTGAGAGTGCGATCAGTTATTGCGATGGAATTTGCCATATTTGAACAACTTCGAATGTCAATATCTGTAGTCCGAAACCAATTTACTGACATACTCGTAAATCATGCTATCGAGTTAATTCACATTTGTATTTGTAGATCTAGAACTGTCTCTTAAACTATAAACTGACAGAAGTTTAGGAACGCGAGTTTTTATCGACACCCACCCGTGAAGTTTGATGCGGTCGGAGTCGACATTTCTGGACGTGCCGACGGCTCTGTCGGCGGAATTCACGAATATTTCGATCATGTTTTGCGGGATACATATTCCGTCTGTGATTTTCGATAAATCGATTCGTCTGAATCGGAGTCGCTGAGTTTAGGTATCCCTGCACGTCTCTAGCCGATTTCTTTGTCTCAATCATTATTGCCAGATCTGCAGATTTATGTGCAGCGTCGGCCTGTCTGTCATGTAGATTATTTATTGTCTTCATCAAATTTTGCGAATGTTCGAAACTTGGAGCGGCAATTAATCTTATCTGTTATGGTCGATCAAGTTTTTCTTTCGCTTTTATTGAGTTTTCTTTATGGCTCTGTAAACTGTCTTAACTCAAACCGTTTGGGATTGACTTGACGCAAACAGCAGGGTGCTTATATTGAGATTGTAATGATATTGCTAAGGCGTAGCTAAGATACCTATCACATCAAATTTAAACACTCTCATAATGATACTAATATTATTTTGCTATAATCCGCGATGAATTTTCATGATGAATTCATCGCGGATTATAGCAAAATAATTTCATTATTACTTTTGTATTATGGATCTCCGCAAAGTAACGCTTAATTATATAAATTACAATCATGATGAGTCTTCTGCGCAGTTATTATAATTGTTAATATTTAAAAGGATGAATTCAAAAGTCCAATCATGTTAAGACGACACTTAATAGACATTAGAACTGCGTTGACTTGTAAGTAACGGCCTGTTACTATCCCACTGCTGGGCATAGGCCTCTTCTCTCCGTTTTTGGAGAGAAGGATTGGAGCTAAGACCTACCACGCTGCTCCAATGCGGATTGGTAGGTTACACATATCCCCAGAATTCTCTAGAGATATGCAGGTTTCCTCACGATGTTTTCCTTCACCGAAAAGCGTGTGATAAATTGCAATTATCAATTAGACACATAAGTTTTACTAGAAAACTCATTGGTGCCTGCCCGGGGGTTGAACCTTAGACCTTCTCGAAAGAGGCGCACGGTGATACCGCTGGGCTACCACAGCTTGTGCGTTTGTCTAAGGGGGGTCGTCACAACATATCATAAACATGCTGTCACATGATTTGGCTGCGTTTTTACGACCGGCCGCCTGCCCGACGTCAACTTACCTCAGTCGTATTTTACGACACCTCGGTAAGAAAGAGGTTGATCTATTTTACTCAGCCGGATAGCACACGGCGGGTCGACTTACCTTAGTCGCCTTTTACGATACCTCGGTAAGAAAAGCGGGTGGTACGATTCTATTCAGCCGCATACGACACGGCGTTGTTATTGTTATTATGTATAATTTATAAATTAATTCAACTGATATATCATGAATATAATAAAGATGTTTAAACCACATATATGAGTGGCGAATCTTGCGATAAACATCAGAGCGTGCCGACAATCGATTCAGATTTCGCATTCGTGGCGGATGCAAATACAATTGCATTTGCATGCATATTTCACAGCGTTCTGAGCTGCACTTTAATTAGTCGAGAGTCGAGACCGCCCACAGAGCCTCCTAGACATGTTACGACTAAATGTATCCCAGAATTTATTATAGATATTCATCATTCTCCTGGCCTTATTCCACCTCTCAACATGTTCTAACCATGTGCCATTTGCCAAGGTATTTGACGACCGTCCGCCTGCCTGACTTACCTTAATCGCCTTTTACGACACCTCAGTAAGAAATTAGGGTGGTCTACTCTACTCAGCCGGATACCACACTGCTGGTCAACTTACGTAATCGTCTTTTACGACACTTCGATTTGAAATGAGGGTGGTCTATACTATTCAACCAGATACCACACGGCAGAAATTTGATTATATTATGTACCCTTACTAATATTATAAATGCAAAAGTCTGTCTGTCTGTTACGTTTTCACGGTCAATTCGCTGTACCAACTGCGATAAAATTTGCACAATTGTTCCTTATACACCGGGGTAACATATAAGCTATAGAAATCCCGTTAATTCAACAGGAAAACGATAAATCCCTCTGATTCTTCCCGGATCGATCTGATTTTTGTGATGGAGATATTTGCAGGGTTCGAGAGTGACAGAAGTTTATTCCAAGACTACAGTCCACGCGAACGAAGCTGCGGGTAAAAGCTTGTTAAAATATAAAACTAAATTTATCATTATTTTTATTAAGCGACAAAGAAATAAATCTTAGCGTTAAACTTTTCAAATTCTTGGTAATAGTTTTCTGTATCGTTTAAACGACTAATTAAGTAAGAGTTTTATATTTAACGTGATAGGTTATTCTATAAATAACATAATTTCCATTAATTAGGCGATTTGAAACATGTTTATATATTAACATAATAAATAAACAAAATGTTAGCAACTTATTTCGATTTACCAGCACTGGTTTACAATTTGAACTATGAAAATTATAACTATTAAATAAATGCGATTCACCTTAGTCGCCTTATACGACACCTTTACACAGCCGTATATCACAAGGCGCGTCGACCTTAGTTGCCTTTTACGAAACCTCGGTAAGATAGATGATGGTCTATTCTATCAATATGTTTCTTATAAGAAAGTCCCCATCGTCTTTTTTCAGTAGTGGGACGCTAACATACATTACGTATAACTTTTTTAAGTATTTGCCTTACGGAAATTATAAATTCCGACCCTTTCCAATTAAAATCGTCCAAAGGCACATTTGTCTTCATCACGACCCAGGTATTAGCATCAGCTCCATATCAAACGAAAAAACCTTCCGCACCAAATCCTATATTGTGTGCAAAGTGTTTTTAAATCGACACAAGTTCAATGCAAAATCAACCTTTTGTTTTTGTCCAGACGGTTTAATTACGAATGCGCAATTATTTCTTGTTAATAGTTCTACAAAAGTAGACTTTAACCTTTGGAAATAAGATCGATATTAAGTTCGCAAACGTGCAAACGTTCTCTTATCTTAATCACGATATATAAAAAAGCAACTCTAAAGCTAAGGACTTACAGTTTAAATTCAAATAAATAAGGGAGTTTAGATTAAGGTTGTTTCGAAAATGGACTTTAACATGAGGGTATTAAGGGTGATTTTGAAGTGTTAGGGTTCTAGTTAAGGCGAATATTAAGGGCTAACGTTTGAAAAAGTACTATCAATCATCTGTGACGATGACGGACGATGGTGGTATAAAGGTGGGTGCGGACAGCTGAGTAAGTGAGTGAGTTTATTACCACATTAATAATATGGGACTTTTATTTGGTGTAATGATCTTGGATCTCTACGTGATCATATCGGGAATGAGGTAATCCATATCATCATTATTCTTTTGCCCTTATCCCACTCTAACTAGGGTCGGTACATGTTATAAACATGCTATAATTTAATGTGGCTAGGTATTAAGACCGTCCGCCTTCCTAACGTCAATTTACTTTAGTCGCCTTTTACGAGAAACCACACGTCGGTAAGAAATGAGGGTGGACTATTCTACTAAGCCGGATACCACACGGCATTAGGTAATCCATATAAGAATTACCAATATCAATATCGCTCAACCTGTAACAAAACTTACTATAGAATGTTAATAAACTATATATAAGTAAGTAAGGGCCTGTTACTATCCCACTGCTGGGCATAGGCCTCTTCTCTCCGTTTTTTTTTTTGAGAGAAGGATTGGAGCTAAGACCTACCACGCTGCTCCAATGCGGATTGGTAGGTTACACATATCCCCAGAATTGTCTAGAGATATGCAGGTATCCTCACGATGTTTTCCTTCACCGAAAAGCGTGTGATAAATTGCAATTATCAATTAGACACATAAGTTTTACTAGAAAACTCATTGGTGTCTGCCCGGGGTTTGAACCCTAGACCTACTCGAAAGAGGCGCACGGTCTTACCACTAGGCTACCACAGCTCTTACACTTAAACTATATATACTTAAACGTTATTCATGAATCTCTCTGTTATATTGGATACAACTGCATGAAAATTAGTTAGTTTCGCGAACAAACATACAGACACGGGGAATATCGTAGAACATATTATATCTTTAATATTTAAATGAATTACCTAATCTTGTATCCACGGCTCCAACATTTTCATGAAACAACTAGTAGGGGGTTTCGGGAGCCGTAAATCGATCTAGGTAGGTTTCATTTTGAAAATGTAGTTTTATCCCTGTTTTCGGGCACTAAAAATATGCTTAAATATAGAATAGATTGCAAATGTTAATTTGGCTGTCATGGGTAAAGTGTAAGCTCAGTGGGGAACGGGCGGGCTAGAGAGATCTAAATACCCGGGATAAAACCCCAAATATCGGCTGTTTTATGAAAATGAATATATGAAATTCATCATCATTCATCGCGGATGATAGCAAAATAATTTTTATTATTACTTTTGTATTATGGATCTCCTAATTCTATAAAAGCTCTTATTAAATTTTTTTATATCTTTTAAATAAATAACCAAACAAGGCTTGATCACCCAGGTGCTTCATATAATATGTTGTACGATATCCCAACATTTACAACATCCCTAGATTACGCCTCCAAAAGGTCCGAAAATCATTTGTCGGTCTCGGTACACGTTTTTATAACAAAATTCCTCAACATTATCTAGACTTGCCTTTACACAAGTTTAGAAATTATCTCAAAACGATGTTGCTACATAAAGCTTACTATACTATTGAGGATTATTTGAGTGATAGCTTATCTTAACTGCAGTCAGCTACGCATCCAGCTGCAACGATTATCTTGTAACCATCAAATTGTAATAATTTTTTAAAAGATTAGCCGCCGAGTTTCTTGCTGATTCTTCTCGGTAGGAGCAAACTTCCGAATCAGTGGTAGCTTCTTTAAAACATTTGACGATTCAAAAGTACTGTAAACAGTCCACTTGAATAAAGAATATTTTGAATTTGAATTTGAATTTGGAGGCCGCGACATTAGCATTTTCCGCGTATCAACTCGTAATAACCAAACAGTCCGATTAACACCCCTTATTTAGTGACTCTTTACTTATGGAACATTTAAGTTAAAAAAAAGATACTCTTATCAAAAAGCTGAAAATTCACCGAAGCCGTTATCGAAATGGAAGCGACAAAATAATGCTAATGAATACCCACCATTCAATTAATGATCTTGTTGCGAGCGAAACAAAATTCTTTTATCGGCCCGTAGCAAAAAATGCCGGCACCTTATCGCTGAGGCTATTGTTAAGAGGCGTGACTACGTGGAATTAAATAAACTACCCCCAAAAATATAGCCGTGTGGTATCCGGCTGAGTTGAATAGACCACCCTCTTTCTTACCGAGGTATCGTTGGAAAATACCGACCCCTCCCGGATTGTAAGACCGGGCGATATCACCAGGCTTAAAATAAAAGACCTGGGATTCCCTGAACTAGTTGGTGGTATTTATTGATATCTGAACTGACCTGCATAAACATAATTGTTCTCCGGACTTATACTATTTTGTTTGCACACTCGATAGCGTGGGCTAATACGGTACAGCGCCATCTATATTTCAACTAGTACAACATTAATTAATAATTGCTATATTGGTCATGAACAATCGTAAAAGGCGACTAAGTTAAATTGACCCATGTGTGGTATCCGGCTGAGTAGAATGGACCACCCTCATTTCTTATGGAGGTGTCGTAAAAGGCGACTAAGTTAAGTTGACCCGCCGTGTGGTATCCGGCTGAGTAGAAAAGACCACCCTCTTTTTTAACGAGGTGCCGTAATATACGAGTAAGGTAAAATGACATCAGGCAGGCGGCCGGTCGTAAAATACGCAGCCAAATCACGTGCGAACATGTTTATAACATGTTGTGCCGATCCCACTTAAAGTGGGATTAGGGCAGGACGATGATCATATACTTCTTTACTAATAATACTCCTTACCCATACATCATCAACACAAAAAAAGGAAGAAAGTATCTTTATATATTTTTTAACTTTTTTTGTATAATAAATAACAATATTTAATGACGTTTCCGGCTCTTAACGTAAATCGTCGACAAAGTGCCGCCAAAGTGTCGAAAGATCGATAAAAATTTAACTACGGCCGAAATGAGATAAACCAAGTGGCCTTACAAAATGGAACTGGCGATAAAATACTTTAAAGCCGAACGCAATTTATTGTTTTGGGCTTTAAGTTTGCGTAGGCCGAATATTTATGATATTTCTTTTTAAGCCTGATGGCCTTACACTTAGGGCGTGACCTCCATGAGCCTTTTTATTTATCAGGAAAAGAACCCCTTATGGGTCTTGCCGCCTGAAGGGGATAGAAGCACTCGCACCGATTAAAACAACCTAAGAGCTCCACCACGATGCTGGTGGCGGGGAGAGAGTAGCATTGGACACATTCCCCCCTTCCCACTCTGTCCATTATGGCACGAACCACGTCGGGCAAGGAGAGATCGCTCCCCGCCCTATTTTGACAATCTGCTAGCGTATACCGTGTCAAACTCGGCGCTCGTGGCACTCACCGCTCGCTTCGCGCCGGACAACCTTCCACAGATACCTCCCGAAACAACAATGTCCGGAAAGCGCCTGTGTCAGGCGGAAAGATCCCGTGCCTGGCGACCCAGCCTTGGAGAATCCATGAACCTATTGCAACGAGTTTATTGTAATATGGCCAGGGAGTACCCCCAAAACTGGTATTCTATTATAGATTTGTCGCGATATCGCAACGGACAGCAGTACGCACGCGACGACTTGCCGCGATCACAAATGATTGAGCGTGAGTACCAAGCTATGATAATGACGTGCGACTCGAGACTTTTATCACAGGCGTGCAGGATTTCGAAACAAATGTCTATGGGTACTTTACGAGCGGTTCTAACAAATGTTTAGCCAAATTTTGAATTTTATAGTTTATTATTCTTGAAAGCGGCCATTTATTCCAAAAATTAATATGCCTGCCCTGCCCTGCCTGCCTGATTGCTTGTGGTTAGAACCCATGAACCCAGAAACAGTCACACGAAACATATGTTCTCACACATTTTCGCATTTATAATATTAGTAGGAAGTAGGTTAGGATACGAACGATCGTGTGGACGTGATGATCGTGCTGATAATACCATAATCACATGATCACGCGATCAACGAACATAGTCGATAGTGAAGAGCAAGAATTAGGGCTCTCAAAGCGATTGATAATGCTATACAGATGTCAAAATTGAAAAAAACCCAATCAACTCCAAATTGACTCTAAAGATTCCCGACATTTCAGCTTGCCTTTTGTGATTTTAAATTGATGCAAAAAAACACAGCGCATGATTTCCAATTTAGGGTGACAATGATAATTGCTATTGATTATAATTAGAGAGACTTCGTTCTTACTGGTCTCGCAAAGGCGACTAAGGTATGTTGACCCGCCGTGTAGTATCCGAGTGAGTAGAATGGATCACACTCATTTCTTACTGAGGTGTCGTAAAAGGTGAGTATGGTAAGTCGACCCGTCGTGTGGTATCCGACCTAATAGAATAGACCACCCTCATTTCTTACTGAAGTCTCGCAAAAGACAACCAGGTAAGTTGACCCACCGTGTGGTATCCAAGTGAGTAGAACGGACCACACTCTTTCTTACTGAGGTGTCACAAAAGGTGACTAAAGTAAGTTGACTTTCCGTGTGGTATCCGGCTGAGTAGAATAGGCCACTTTCATTTCTGATCGAGGTGTCGTAAAAAGCGACTAAGGTAAATTGCTCCGCCGTGTTGTATCCAGCCGAGTAGAATAGACCACCATTATTTTTTACCAACCGAGGTGTAAAAGGCGACTAAGGTAAGTCGACCCACCGTGTGGTATCCGATTGAGTAGAATAGACCACCCTCATTTCTTACCGACGTGTCGTAAAAGGCGAGTGAGTTTAGTTGACCTTCCGTGTGGTATCCGGCTAAATAGAATAGGCCACCCTCATTTCTTATCGAGGTGTCGTAAAAGGCGACTAAAGTAAATTGACTCGCCGCGTGGTATCCGGCTAAGTAGAATAGACCATCTATTTCTTTAGTATGTTAGATTGTACGGGAAACTGCTGTCCTTGGATAATTTTTTACAAAGAAAGGCTAGCTCCTTGCTGCGATCTCGCCTGATGAAAAGGGAAAGAAGCAACCTAAGGTGGACTCCGCTTGCCACTATGGCGTATAATCACTTTTTTTTAATTTTGAAGATCGTAAGAGTCCGGAAGGATAGATGCAGGAAGGGAATTCCACATTCCACATAATTTCCTGTGTTAGCAGATATCGTAGTCACCCCACACAGACATGTTCAAACGGATGTTTCAAGATAATCCGTCGAGTGCAGTCGGCAATTAAGTCGTTTTATGTTAAAGCTCTGTTTAAAACTCAGTAAATTAACTTAATTTATTAGCTGTTCTGTTCGCTTTTAAAGGTGGTATACGGGCATTTTGTTTTGGTTGTAAATGTGGTTTATTTTAACTTTCGGTTAATGATTCTTTTCGGTTCCCCTCCAGTTGTTTATGTTTCAATCTGTCGTTCAGAAACTAAACTGGAAAATATTAACACAATTAAAATTTTAGCTATTTATTGTAGATTTCTTATAAATAGCCGTGTGGTATCCAGGTGAGAAGAATAGACCACCCTCATTTCTTATCCAGATGTCTTGAAAGGCAACTAACCGTGTGGTATTCGGCTGAATAGAATAGACCACCCTCATTTCTTACCGAGATGTCGTAAAAGGCGACTAAGGTGAGTCGACCCGCCGTGTGTTATCCGGCTGAGTAGAATACGCCACCCTCATTTCTTATCGAAGTGTACGTAAAAAGCAACTAAGTAAGTCGACCCGTCGTGTTGTATCCGGCTGAGTAGAATGGACCACACACATTTCTTACCGAGATGTCGTAAAAGGCGACTAAGGTAAGTCGACCCGCCGTGTGGTATCCGATTAAGTAGAATAGATAACCTTTTTTCTTACCGAGGTGTCGTAAAATACGATAAAATAAGTTGACGTCAGGCAGGCGGCCGGCCGTAAAATAGCCAAATCACGTGTTTATAACACGTTGTGCCGACCGAAAATGAGATGAGGGCAGGAGAGTGATGATAACAAAGAAAAAAAATGACATATGACTTTTTATTTCGGAATAAAGTCCATTTAGACGAAGACGCATGCAAAACCTATTATATTGTCCAGAACAAAAACCTTTCGTGCAAGTCATTATATAACGTCTTAATATTATTTCATCGCGCTCTGTTTGCATGAATTATTGTTTCTCAAAATAAAACCCCACGCATTATAAAAAAACTTAACTGCAACCCCACACCTGCATTTGAAAGTCAACTTTAAGCGACTGGAATTGAGGTTTAAAATCGATTGAAATATAAAAATAATGGCGCTATTTGAAGGCCCGTTCGTATAGGTGAAAGGCAAACAGTAGCCGGCCACCCGCGGTTTTTCAAAAATGCTGACACCGAGTGTGAACTATGTAAACACGATTAGTCTGGGCGAGTCGAGTCGATCATCGATCATAGGAACCACTCGATTTGAGTGTTTGCATTGCTTAGTGATGGTGCGATTTTGTTGGGTAATTTGTTTATTTTTAATTTCGAAAATCACGTTTGTCACTAGTGGAAATTATTTATTTATTTATATTTAGCACAATAAGTAAGTAAAAAGTAAGTAACGGCCTGTTACTATCCCACTGCTAAGAATAGGCCTCTTCTCTCCATTTTTGGAGAGAAGGATTGGAGCTAAGACCTACCACGCTGCTCCAATGCGGATTGGTAGGTTACACATACCTCCAGAATTCTCTAGAGATATGCAGGTTTCCTCACGATGTTTTCCTTCACCGAAAAGCGTGTGATAAATTGCAATTATCAATTAGACACATAAGTTTTTAAGAGAAAAACTCATTGGTGTCTGCCCGGGTTTGAACCCGTGATCATCTCTAGAGATTCACACGGTCGCACCGATGGGCCATCACAGCTTTTTTAGCACAATAATGTGCTATAACCCTCATTTTTTATCGAGGTGTTGCAAAGGACACTAAAGTAAGTTGACGTCAGTCAGGCCGCCGGACGTAAAATATCAAGCTAAATAATGTAACAGCCCCACTTAGAGCAGGACTTATCCCGCTCTAAGTGGGGTTTTTACATGTATTCATTATACATTATTTTTTACACTATACATTATACAATACACATTATACAATACATTCATTATATTCATCATATATTATTCTGCTCTTAAGCAGGAAAACTATGAATACTTGAATAATTTTTAAATATAATTTTTTCTAATGTATAATTTTGATAGTCTGTTTATTACGCTTTCACAGCTAAACCACTGGAGCAATGTTGATGAAATTGTAGATTTAAAACTTAAATGTAATGTTTGAACATAAAAAGAATATACCGTCTTCTTTAGAGAACAGAAACTGTAAGTAGTAGATTGTTTAGGTTATTTTAACAAATAGAACAAATAGTTTAAAATACATAGCTGAAAATTGGTATTTTTTAAAATATGATATTATCTAACTCACGCTTTGGGTGTTTTTGTTATTATGTTTATTATCAGTGGCTTCCATCTACCCTCTCTAACTCTAAATCTTCATTAAATCCTACCCAATAACACTATAGTTGTAGAGCTAATAACGTATTTAGATTTTCATTAAAAATGTCCTAAAGACGCAATAAATACGGTAAAATTACCTGTAAAAATTTAGAATATAGGAATGTCATATTCATATATTTCATATTTTTTCACGTATACGGAATACGTACACGGAATAGGAACGGAATAGGACGCTTTTATTATTAATGTATAATTAATGTATAGAAACCGGCTATACTCACGTGTTATTTTACCGGCCGTCACGTGTTTTTTATTTTATGAGCCGGACTAGTTTCACTAGCTTTTATTATTCTTAAAATCTCGAATTATTTATTCATCTAGTACACATCCCTAAATTTTACTATTCAGACAAGGGCTTACAATTACTCCGTCGCTCTCAACAACGTTATTTGCTCAGCAGCTTGTCAAAACACGCGCTACCGTGACGCGGGCGAGTGACTCGGCCGAGCGCTCTCCCGCACAGTAAACACTACACCAATGTTTGACCGCCAAATTTCTATCGACGTAACAACAATGGTAATATTTATTTAACATGAAGTTGTAATCGCTTTATACCTGACTCTGATTATATTGCTTTCTACATCTTTATTAGGGGCCGATAATTGCGTGAGGTTATCGTTTCAATTTGAAACATGAACATTTTCTATGACGTTATGATATGATTTTATAAAAATAAACTAATTTTGTGGCATTGCAAGCCAGCGTCACTTATTCCAATTCCAAACATTCCAACTCAAACCCATTCAAATAGATTGTTACAAATATTTTTAATGTCAATAATTCTCCTCTTTGCCTCTGCTGATCTTACCCAGAAGAACCCCTAACTATGCAGTTAGATTTTCAAATACTATTAGTAAATATATTATATATTATTATTATATAATATTATAAATATTTATAAATAGAATAGAATAGAACATTCTTTATTGCACCACATAAAAATTATAATAAACATTGTTAAGAAAACGACATAATCTAATGCAGATACAATAAGGCGGCCTTATCGCTAACTAGCGATTTCCTCCAGGCAACCTTTGGGCTAGAGACATTAAATTTAGGGTAATAAGGTGGTGGTGCAATGTATATATATTCTAATACATAAATATATTAAATATATATTATTATTATTATAGTGCTATCTAGTAACATTTAGTTTTTGGTATCTTTAAAGAGGTCGCGCAGTTGTAAAAAAAACTCGCTTGCTGGGAGATTTAGTTGCGCGCACCCCGTAAACGAACGGAGATACAGTCAAATAATGTACTAGTTAAGTGTAGATCTACAAAAATTCTACAAAAAAGTCTCTATCTCTTATGGTTAACTCACAATAACTACTTTTATGATCAAAATTTCATTGCAAGCATAGCTTTTTTTTTCCTATTTTGATTGGGTCTCGGTATGGCATTTTATTGCACTGGCGAGAAACGCCGAACTTTTGGCCAAACTCGCTACAGGTCAGGAGTGGCGGCTTCCGCTATTGGATACGTCCATCGCCGCCCCGCCTGTATCCTTATGAATGTATGACACAGTCTTTAAGCATAGCTAGTATGTATAGAAAAACCTATAGGGGAGATTAATCATGAGCTCTTTACGAGGTGTTATCGCGACGTAAAACAGCTCGCAGGGCGCGACTCGAAAGTTGAATCTAGTCGGGCTTATCCGATAAAACAACACGTGAGTATAGACGGTTTCTGTACATAAATTATGAATAACACTCACGATAGTTCAAATTCAGACACAGCTAGTATATTTATAAATTTTGTATTCTCATAAAAATTATAAAAAAATAAAACTAGACAAACATACAGGTTTCTAATGTACCTAAGCCAACAGTTCAGCCTTTGTTGCGGTCTACGGCTAGTTAGTCACAAATTACAATGCACTAGTAATAATACAGTATACCCAATCACATTTATGTTATGCTAAGGGTACATGATTGCACGTTGGCTGTGGTCTGTCAGACTGCACTTACCGCAAATGATAGCCTGCCAAAGTCTGGGTACTATATAATCGGGGTCTGTAATATATGGCCTGTAATATTAGCTGTCTGATCGAATCAAAGCCTCAAATTAAAGAAAATGCTAATTTAAATGTAACTTTATGCCAATTCTTGATAATATTATGGCAAAATCTGATTGTCTAGAGCCCTGTCACGGCTAATCAAATTCAAATTCAAAATATTAATTTTTAACTTGTGTTGTACTTGCAAACAAGTCCTTTTGAATCGTCAACTCTACTGCTGGTTCGGCAAGCTGTTTCTACTGCTGTTTACTTATACGAAAAGGGTACTACAAAATTGAAAATTGAAGATTATTTGGATTATAAAAATGCCTAGATTTGAAAATCCTTTCAGTTTCATACAAGATTGCAGTTTAATAATGTAAAACTGAAATTGTTTAAAGATTGACAGCCGAGTTTCCTTCTGGTTCTTCTCGGTAAGAGCAACATTCCGAACCACTTGTAGCTTCATTAATCATATTGATCTTGGACGATCCAAAAGAGGTTATTATTTTGTAGCTTTGCCATTACAACAGTTTAAAACACTGTTAAAACGAGGCTGATACAGAAAGCCTACTAATATACTGCTGAGGATAACTTAGAGGATAAGAATAATATAGCCACTCTTTAACCCTGTACAAGATAGTAATGACTAAATGTAACTAGTAATAAGAATATTTTTAAAAGAGCAATCACCGAGTTTCTTGCTGGCTCATCTCGGTAAGAACAGCTTTCGAGCCAGCAGTAGAGTTGACTATTCAAAAGCACTTGTTTACAAGTTTATTTGAATAAAGAATATTTTGAATTGTAACGTCTCAGCTGCGTCTCATTGGCTAGCTAGCATTACAAGTAGCGACATCTCACGGCGTCTAGTTACATTTAATCAAAACGGCATCGCAACTCCACAATCTATGTAATTACCCGCACCAATAATAACCGATAATGCGATAGTATCTTTATATTTATTTCAACAGCGCATACCCCGGTATCCAATTACGTATCGAGCGTATAATCGATCTTTGGACAATGGGACTGGCATCGATTTCTTTTATCTGTCAATCAAATGAAATGATTGTGATCCAATCGAGACGAACGCAAACTTAACTCTACCGCTTCGTAACACAGGCTGCTTTAACTTTAGACTCTATTGTTTAATTGATAGAGGTTATAAAAAAATTTTTCACTTCATTTGGGTGCATGTGTGTTTGTATAATTTAACAGCAACGTCGTGCTTTGATTGATTGACGGTAGATCGATAATTTCCTTTGTGGGCTAAGCGCTACTGGCGCAGAGGTACAAGACAATGAAGCAATTGGATATGTGCAAGTATTTCTTTAATCCGTTACTCGCGGTAGCTTTTAAATTATACAATAGCTTTTGCGCGCGATTTTGTCTGCGCGGACCTCAATAAAAAACTATAGGCGAGAAATCCTAAACCAAGTATTTTTATAATTAAATCTCAAATTCATGTGGTTCAGCACAACATGTTATAAACATGTTGACACATGATTCGGCTACGTATTTTACGACCGGTCGCCTGTCTGACGTGAACTTACTTTAGTCGGATTTTACGACATTTCGGTAAGAAATGAGTTTCTATTCTACTCAGCCCGATACCACATGTCTATTTTAAAACATTGTGAAACGAAAGTTTTTTTTTACTTTTTTCAATTTCGTCCATAGCGAAAATTATATCGATAAGTTGTCCCGGCCAATTTAAAAATCAGTACACTAATATACATTTATCGTTTTTGCCGTGTGGTATCCGGCTGAGTAGAATTACTCATTTCTTACCGAGGTGTCGTAAAAGGCGACTAAGGTAAATAAAGTCAGGCTAGCAGTCGGTCGTAAAATAACTAACTAGCAAATCACCTTACAACTTAATGATTTAAAACTGTTGTGCCGACTGACTGACGAGGAGAATGATGTGATGTATATCTATATATATAAGAAAGTTGGTCTTATTTACACTATTTATAACTCAAGAACAGATGAACAAATTCGGCTAAAAATTGGTGGAGAGGTTGCTTAGAACCAGGAGACGGACATAGGATACTTATTGTCCCGTTCGACCACATTTATTTTATCCCGTCAAGTCACTATAAAACGTGGTATAGCAAAAACGACTATGACATGGAAAAACAATACATAAATGACAGCTAAACGTAATTTAGTTTTTGGATAAGTATGGTAAAAAATTTGACAACTATCAAAATAGTAGTAGCTATAAACGTTACTACATAGTATAAAACAAAGTCACTTTCTCTGTCTGTCCTTATATCTCTATGTTTGCTTAAATCTTTAAAACTACGCAAAAGATTTTGATGCGGTTTTTTTAAGTATATAGAGTGATTGAAGAGGAAGGTTTATATGTACAATAAAATTCAATATGGAGTAGCGAAATACTGTGATTATCACTGAGTGACATAGGCTATATGCTTTATACCCGTGCGAAGCTGGGGCGGGACTCCTAGTAATAGATAAACTAAGTTTCTAAGCTTCAAAAAGAGATATAGGTAATATTGGCTTCCATTTTAGCTAATGTATCCATTACTAGCTTTTACCCGAAACTTCGTTTGCGTGAACTGTTGTCGCCTGATAGGTTGATAATAGATTATTAACAGGATTTCTATAGCCTATATCTTGCCCCAGTGTATAAGGAATAATGGTGCCAAATTTAATCGATATTGGTTCAGCGGATTCGCCGTGAAAGAGTAACAAACAAACATCCATACTCACAAACTTTCGCATTAATAATATTAGTAGGATTAGATAAAAAAATTGCCTCGCAAGTACAAGAATGTACATCCGATCAATAAGTCAATCTTAGCTGATATATGCGTCTCTGTCAGAGAAATAAAAACGCCGGCATACATGGGGAAAGTGGCGGAAACAGTAATTCAACTCTGGCGACGTGTTAAAACGTGTTGCGCGATCCGTACATTGGATTTAAATTAGCACTCATAAATCTATCAAATACGAGTGAAAGCTTTTTATATGAGACAGGCGATGTCCGCGACTTCGTTTGCGACAATTAAATTGTTAAAATACTCTCAATTATGTTTTATATTTTTACTATATTCTTATAGGTATAATGCTGTGCCTGGCTGAATAGAATAGACCATCCTCTTTCTTACCGAGGTGTCAGAAAAGGCGACTAAGGTAAGTCGACCCACCGTGTGGTATTCGGTTCAGTAGAATAGACGACCCTCTTTCTGACCAAGGCGTCGTAAAAGGCGACTAAAGTAAGTCGACCCACCGTGTGGTATCCGGTTCAGTAGAATAGATCACCCTGTTTCTTACCAAGACGTCGTAAAAGGCGACTAAGGTAAGTCGACTCACCGTGTGGTATCCGGTTCAGTAGAATAGATAACCCTTTTTCTTACCAAGGCGTCGTAAAAGGCGACTAAGGTAAGTCGACCCACCGTGTGGTATCCGGTTCAGTAGAATATATCACCCTCTTTCTTACCAAGGCGTCATAAAAGGCGACTAAGGTAAGTTGACCCACCGTGTGGAATCCGGTTTAGTAAAATAGAGCACCCTCTTTCTTATCGAGGTATCGTAAAAGGCGACTTATTTTATATATTCATTCATTTATTTTTGCATAATACACTTAAAAAAAGATGTTACAATTATTGTTTCAGTGTATTAACAAGAAAAAGGTATGCAAATATAATTTTATTATAAGTTTTTAAGATTGAAACAGATAAAAAAGAGTTTATTTACATATATTTTGATGAAATTAAAAATCACACGTTTTAATATAGGCTTTTTCATGTGTTTAAATATAAAGTTTATATTGTCAAATCACAATTTAAATATTCATTTATCGAATAATAATTGACTCAAATCACAAGGGCTTAATCTGAAAATTTAAATATTCATTTATCGAAGGCAGGCGGAAAGTCGTAAAATACCCAGTCAAATCATATGACAACATGTTTAAAACATGTTGATAAGCCATTGGTGGGAATCGAACTTGCCAGGCTCGGAGCTGAAGCCTCTTGTATAACCTGCCAAAAAGCCACTCCATCAATAAAAAGTATACATCGCTCCGTCTTCCTATACTCAAGATGATAATTTAAAGCTTACTATACTATTGAGGATTATTTGAGTGATAGCATATCTTAACTGCAGTCAGCTACGCATCCAGCTGCAACGATTATCTTGTAACCAGCAAATTGTAATAATTTTTTAAAAGATTAGCCGCCGAGTTTCTTGCTGATTCTTCTCGGTAGGAGCAAACTTCCGAATCAGTGGTAGCTTCTTTAAAACATTTGACGATTCAAAAGTACTGTAAACAGTCCACTTGAATAAAGAATATTTTGAATTTGAATTTAAAAACTATGATAATAAATATAATAAATTACAATAATGTCTTCCGAACCAGTAATGAATACTTTAGCAACATACATTAAGGCCTTATCTCGGCGCAGCGAGATCACGTCACAGTTATCTCGCTGAATATCTCGACTGTCAAAAGTATATCATTCAGTGACAGGACTGGCTGCCGGCCATCTGATACGTCGGTAGCGTCGGGAAAACATGTTTATTTTATTTAATTTTAATTTTAAGATATAGCAACAGCAATCATAACAATAAATAACTAATTTAGATAAACGTTTGGACAGTGACCGTTACAATCACTTATTACAGGTATACACAGCATTAAAAACAGGTCTCTTTACATGTAAAAAGATTAAACAATATAATTGTTACAACGTAACAATATAATTTTAAACGTTACTAAAATCAAACCTACTGTTTCACACAAACAATAGCTAGCAAACAAAAACATCAAATGAATTCAAAGTACGCAAAAGAAGTTGTTGGAGAAAAAATCAAACAATAAATCAATTAAAATGAATAAAGTAAAAATTTGAATAAAACAATACAAATTCAATTGGAAATATTTATGAATATTTGCTACCGCCGTGTGATATCCGGCTGAATACAATAGTACCACCCCCTCTTCTTACCGAGGTGTCGTAAAAGGCGACTACGGTAAGTTGACCCACCGTGTGGTATCCGGTTTAGTAGAATAGACCACCCTCTTTCTTACCGAGGTGTCGTAAAATACGACAGAGGTAAGTTGACGTCAGGCAGGCGACCGGTCGTAAAAACGGAGCCAAATCACGTGACAGCATGTTTATAACATGTTGTGCCGACCCCACTCCGAGTGGGATAAGGGCAGGAGGATTATGACAAGTTATTTTGAATCGCAACTCTACTGCTGGTTCGGAAAGCTGTTCCTACCGAGAAGAGCCAGCAAGGAACTCGGCGGTTGCTCTTTCCAACATAATACTTATAACTAGTAGCATTAAGTCATTACTATCTTGTACAAGTTCGGACAGTAGCTATATCCACGCATTCTTATCATCTAAATAATCCCCAACAGTATAAAAGGGTTTTTATATCAGTCTCCCTTTCACAGTTTTATTCAACTGCTGTAGTGGCGAAACTAAAATTGATTGCGGATTTTTATTATAGAATCTTAAACCCAAATCCACAAACGACTTGCAAGGCGCAAAGCAAGAGCCGCAAGCCTATGTCGGTTCCTATTTAGTCTATTATATACATCACCTATTGTTTTATAACTCTATATATTTTTATGTACAAAAATTAAATTACTTAAAATATACTGTGAAGCAAATGTAAGAATACTTATTTCATTAAACTTCTCTCGTAGGGAATCACGCGGACTTAAATTGTAAATGCAATAAAATGTAAATATGTTTATTGTATTATAAAAAATTAAAACATTATTTGCTGTCGGTACCCACAAGTCAATCCACAATCAGCTACCGGATAAATCTTAACGAATCACCCTCTGTAATCATAATGAACTTAATAAATGACCGCGTTTTATCGCTCCCCGCTCCCGTCCCCCCACCTCGCTTTTTATCAGCTCCAAAACCCGCGGCTGACAATCAAACCGCTTGTCGTGGCATTACGGGGCTACTGGGAAACTTTATCTGCCATCTGTACTAATTTATCAATGCATAATAAATATACTTAGCTTCAAGCAATAGTGACGTATCAACAAAAATGCGATTTTTGTTGTTTACTGTTATTCGATTCTACTTTTGGTCAGCACACACCGTTTCGTCGTAAATAGTTTACCGTAATCTACGGTCCTTACATCTTGTACCGTAATCTATACGATGAGATCTTATATGATTAACTAAATTTTACCCGCGACTTCGTTCGCGTGGACTTTTGTGTGATAGGTCGATAATAAATGGCGCAATAATTAACTGGTGTAAGACATAATTGTGCCAAATTTCATCGATATTGATTCAGCGGATTCGCCGTGAAAGAGTAACAAACATATATTAATTTTTTTATAAATTTTTCATTTATAATATTAGTAGGAAGGTAAGTAAGTATCCCGTATGGTATCCGGCTGAATAGAATAGACCGCCCTCATTTCTTACCGAACTCTCGTAAAAAGCGACTGAGGTAAGTTGACCCGCCGTGAGGTATCCGGCTGAGTAGAATATACCGCCCTCTTTCTTACTGAGATGTCGTAAAATACGACTAAGGTAAGTTCATATTAGGTAAAATACCTAGTCAAATCATATTACAACATGCTTATAACATGTTGTGACGAGACCAATTTGAGTGGAATATGAGTAGGAGAATTATGATGATGATTATGATTTATTAAAAAATAAAATATTACAGAAATGGGAACATCTAAAAACGAAATAAAACTTTAAGGGTCTATACTAATATATAAAGCTGAAGAGTTTGTTTGTTTGAACGCGCTAATCTCAGCAACAACTGGACCGATTTGAAAAATTATTTGGAGGTAGTACATTTATCGGGAAAGGCTATAGGCTATATAAGATTACGCTAAGATGAATAGGAGAGGAGCAACTAAAAAAATAATGCGAAATTGCTTAAATTTAAAGTTTTCCTTGCTTATGCTAAGTAAGCTGTGAAAGTTATTCAAAAATCTCTAATTTGATAACTACTCTTCTGAAAATTTCAAATGAAAAAATTTGTGACACACTGATTTCTATGCAGGCGAAGCTGCTGGCACAGCTAGTTTAAAATAAATTTATACTTATTCGATTCAAATATTTTGCAACCCGCTCGTTAAGGGGCGATATTTTACCATAATCCTGTATATAAATCATGCTTTTGATCCGCTGCGCAGGAGTCACTCGCTTATACATATATAACCCGATATTTACTAAGTCTTCTCACGGAATATTTATTGTACATTTATCATGTCTAGATTTATATATATTTTTATCATTACTGTCAGTTATTTGTACCTTATTTAAACTATTTTTAGAATTAAGAATCTGTGACCACAAATAAATTCACAAGAAAAACCATAGCTCACATGTTTTTTTTTAATAAAAGTATATGAGTTATGGATAAATAAAAATGTTATGCGAAATAGGCATATAGGAAATATAATGTACGTAACAATATATTTCCTATGTTACGCTCCCCCCGTTGAACTCCATAGTATATTACCTAAGGTTTTTACTGGCCTGTTGGCGCAGTGGGTAGTGATCCTGCCTTCAGCTCCGCGGGTCGCGGGTTCGATTCCCGTCGAGGGCCAAAATTTTCTATAAAAGGATTTGTTGGTTCTTCGAGTCTGGGTGTTTATTTATATTTAAGTATGTATTTAGAAAATATATAAGTATATATTCACCAGTTGTCTGTCTACCATAATACAAGTATTAAGTTACTTACTTTGGGGACGGACGACAGTGTGTATAAGTGTCCCATATATTTATATTTATAAGGTACTTTTCTTTGTTATTACTCTCCCATTTACTCTTACTTAATCATTAGCATATAGTCAGTAAAATATAAATTTGTAATTCATCACGTCATATCGATGGACACCTTCGATTCCATCGCGTACCGTACCTCAAGAAACGCAATAAATCTAAAGTTTTCCAATTGCTTGAATCAATTCAATTTTGATTCGTCAATTAGGCGTTACTTTGCGGAGATCCATAATACAAAAGTAATAATAAAATTATTTTGCTATAATCCGCGATGAAGTAAAATAGAAAATATATATAATGCTAATTTCAGTCAATTCATTTAATTCCGCAGGATTCCTGCATGTAACGGATAGGACAGAATTATCACTCTACATTTAGCATTATATATATTTTTTTATTATTGCACTTCATCGCGGATTATAGCCTAAAATAATTTTATAATTATTTATGTATTACTAGACGATTTAGGAGTGCCTCGTAAAGTATTTATATATGAAAAATAAATAAGTTAATGATGGTATTTATTTCTCATAATAGACGGCTGCTCTAGACACGTACATAACGTGTACAGGACAATAAATTAAGGATTTATTGGATATGTTCTCGGCGTATGAACGGCAGACGCTGGCTCCGAGTATACGTCAATGTCACGGTATAAAGAGACTCGTGACAGCGACAGAGCCGCCGTCAATACGGCCTTAAAAAGTGACAAGATTTATTTCTTATTCAATTTAAAACTCGCGTCAAACGCCGAGTGATGTGACATGCGCGGCCAGCTTTACCACGTTGATAAAGGAGGCTAGATAGGGCGTGGATGGAATTGAGAATGCTATTCCTATTTTTAAATTTCATTCTCAGACCTTTTAATAGTTGTTCAAAATATTCTTCATTCAAGTAAACATGAGCGACTAAATAAGTTGACGTCAGGCAGGCGACCGGTCGAAAATACCTAGCCAAATTACGTGATAATAAGTTTATAACATGTGGCAACCCCATTTAGAGTGGGATAAGGGCAGAAGAATGATGATAGATATCTCAAACCTGGCTAATTACAACAACAATCCAAAGAGATTGACAGACATTACAAAACAACAACCTAGACAATAAATAGGACATCTAATAATTTAAATTCAAAATATTCTTTATTTAAATAAACTTGTAAACAAGTGCTTTTGATTCGTCAACTCTATTGCTGGTACGGATAGCTGTTTCTACTGAGAAGAGCCAGCAAGAAACTCGGCGGTTGTTCTTTTAAAATTCTAATTCTAATAACTAGTTACATTTAGTCATTACTAATCTTGTAAAGGGTAGAGGAGTAGCTATATCCACGCATTCTTGTCACCTATATAATCATCAATTGTATAGTAGGCTTTTTGTAGCAGCCTCTTAAACAGTTATAGCAGTTAAAACAGTTTTAAACTGCTATAACAGAAGTGCTATAAGTTTTAAACTGCTATTTATGACAGAATCTTATACCTAAACGAATTACATACTTTTGCAAGGCGTAAAGCAGGAGCCGCAGCTTCTGTCGGTCCCTAATTTGTCTATTATATAAAAATGTAAATACATAAAAATGTACACAAATGACTATAATGAATATAAAAATTTGCAAACACTAACACCATAACACACGAAGCAATACACACCGTCGCTTTGCGATTTTGTCGTGGAGTCTATCTCCTGATGATTCTGTGGTTGCGGGACGAAACGATTATTAAGTTTGTGATAGTGAATGTGTGTAGTGCTTGTGTATTGTGCTGGCAGTGGTGGAGTTTTGTGTACGTATTTTACGAATCCTGCTTGTATCAGGTATGGGAACGGACAGTCCACTCTACACTTAGCATTATATACCTTTTTTATTTCTATTACGAATTATAGCAAAATAATATCATTATTACTTTTTTATGCACATAAGAATTCTCTTTGATGTCTTCAATTTCATATTTTGCCAGTATATGTAAAACTCTTAAGATAAACAACGTTGGGTATTTTGTTTAAAAAAGCTGTTTTAAAAACATTGCGGCGCATATACAATGGCAAAGTGTGATCATATTTCAGCGGTCGGGCAAAATTAAGGTTTCAACAAGTACAAAGCATCCCAGGAAGCTAATGTAGCAGCTGTCAAAAGACTATCCTATAGTGACTACACCTCTGGACTTTGTGGGATAAACCAATTTATTATACCACTTAGATTAACTAACTGATATGCATTTACAATATTTTGATCTTAAATCAATAGTTTAAGTCTTACTTCAAAATATTACCTCAATACCAATAATATAATTCCAAAAGTCCGTCTAGGTGTATTGTATGCCTTGACGATTCAAAAATGCTTGCAAAAACCTACTTGAATAAATATTTTTTTGATTTTGTTCCGTTATTCCCTTGAAAATAATATTATATTACTAACTTACAATAAATTATGTTTTTTTGATTAAATTAATTATGATTTAGATTTATCATTCGTATACCTTTAGAGCCATAACTTATTTTATTGGAATTTGAATTTATCTTACTTATCAAGTATAATTTCGGTTTGTTAAATATAGTGAAGTTGAATGTAGTCTTTAAACGATGGTGTAGAAATATTTTCATATAACTAAAAATGATATTTAAGAATGTATCTGGGACTAAGGGAATTTCATGAAATGTAATTTCAATGATAAAAAATTGTGGTTACCGTACTGCAACAACTTTTTGTCGGTTGTCTGCTACCGCCACTTCTCCGCAGACAGACTTGATCTATTCTCCTCCGGGTCCACATTTTTATCTTACAAAGTGCTCAGATAGACACGGAGCGAACTTTGTGGAAAACTCAGCTCCACACCATGCCAAAACGTGCTAACTACAAAAATTCGTTTATTTAAATTTTAGCTCTATTCACGAAGTTATAAGATTCGGAATAGATTATAGAAATATGTGATATAGGCGATAAAGCAGTCGGAATACAGGAGTAGGGTATAAATATATGAAGGTACATTAATCTAAACAGACGTGCATTCCTTTGTGGGGGGCAGAGTTGAAATGGCGTGAAAATATGACTCGTTATTTATGTCCAACGTCACAGTGTGGATGAGAATTTGAGAAATCCTTTTACTTAGCGACGTCAAGTTGAGTAAATGGTTTGAATTTATTTGCATGACGTATGTCTTAGTTATGTGGATACTTCTGATTATTGGGCTTGAGATTGGTTATTTGGCAGAATAATGATGAGATCATTATGAGAAGTTTTGTGATGCTTCTTGTGTAGTGCGGTTGGTTTGTTGTATCGACGGATTAAGCGGGTTGCAGACCAAGATTTCAGTTAAGTTAGATTAGTTTAACTGGCATCCTTGCCCACCGTGGTTCATGCATGCATGGGTGAGATCGTGGGCAGCTATGGTTTCCTTTTGTCAGGACGTTATCCCGCGGAAGAAGGCGGGGGAGCGGATCTGGGAAGTCGAGACCTAGGATCCGATCCTACGCAGGCAAGCCGGGCTCAGGTGACTCATGCTCTAACGGGGACCTTCCGAGCGTTCCGAAAGGGGTTTATTGGACGCCCACTTGATATGATCCCTAAGGCGGTCAATCTATCTGGTGGTCTTGATGCATCAATTAGCTGAAGGAGGGGCCACTTTTAGAAAGACCCTGACCCATAGTTGTCGACTCTGGGGTTCAGAGTTGCTGGCGGGGATGGGGGAAATGTGTACAACGGGACCCTGTCACCGCTACCAGCAGCGTGGTAGAGCACACAGGTTGTTTTAATCGGTGCGAGTCTGACAAAGCCACCCTCTGTACCCGTCGGGCGGCGATAACCATAAGGAGTTTTTTCCTGTATAAAACAAGTTCGAATATTCCTATAATTTTAAAGCTGATCGCATAATGAGATTAACAACATTAAACAGAATAGAACAAACTTCCCCCAATGTAAATACCTAGTTGTTAGCGAAACAAAATCGAAATAGCATCCAACACAAAAACAGAAACGGCAATGAATAACGCCACCATCATAAAGGAGCCGAATAAAAAATATGGCACACGCAACATAAAGCACATTTTATTGCAACTATCAATAATATTTTATAGGTTCATTCAATAACATCTAGGACGGCAGTTACTCAAGCGTATAACGCTATAATTACAACGAACTGCGCATAAAGAAGATTTACACGAGAACTGTGAGCCAGGAATGGTCCCGGCCAACTATAAAATTTGCTACACACGTTTATCTACCGCACTCTCAATAAACAAACTGCGGAAGAGAGGATAAAGCCGAAAGACCAGCATATATCTCGCGGGGCAATAAAATAAATCCGACTCCCGGCCATAATAACATTCAGAGAGGTGAATTATTTTCTAATCCTCAGCCGGGAAGCTAATAGTTCGCACGTGCCCGGCCTTTAAGCTGACTTACGAAGGAAAACATCCCAAGAAAAACATGAATTTCCTCTACATCCGCCGGCATAATGCCACCTTAATGCAGACACCTTAATAATTGTCAAATAAATTTGGGGAAAAAGTGGTGTAGCTTAGAGCTCGGTGTGAGTGTAATGTCGTCATAAACTTTCAGCCGCTGATCCGGTGAGGTGAGAAAAAGTCGTACTAAGCTGCGTCGGCAGAAAGAGGGGGGTGGTGTGGTTACATAAATCTGACTTGCTACTAACTATTGGATTATTGGACAATTCAAAAGAAATATATATAGCAAATATTACCGCGTTTAAAGCTGCAATAGCTGAGCGGTAAATACGACTTTTTCGAGTTCAAACCTCGGGCAGATAGTAAAGAGTTTTACTATTAAAACTTGTGTCTAATTGATAGTAATAAAGAAAAACATAATGAGGAAACCTTAACAGGAAAGTTAACAGCTTGAAAAAATAGAAGTCAATTTGAAAAAAAAGAGAAAAGACCATTGTGAACCAGGACTAAAATAGCACGAAATTTCACTTTTAATTAACTAGTACAAATATGTGTAACGATTTTTCAACAGAGTTTTCAACAATTGAGCCGGATAAAACCGTTATTTTTAAAAGCCAAACCATGCTACGACTTAAGAAAGCATTTATCATGGATTTTGTCGCTATTATCACCGTGGTCTCGTATCAGATGACAAAACACAATAGAGTTTTACTTTTTGTAAAAAAATAGAATATAAACTTAAGCAACCACAACGCTGAAATTATACCTCGCAAACGAACGTGTACCTGGCAACACTCGCAATTTTTCCGTGCTTTGTTGGCCGCAATATTTCCGGTTGCCACATTAGAGGTTGTAATTACCCTGCCAGGTGCTCGTAAATAACGCTCGGCAACCGCAAAGTACTTGGTTGTTTATCTTACAGATAAACAACAGCTAGAGGCAAGTTTAAAAAATATACTTTCATATTTTACTAGCAGACCACGTAGCTCAGCCTGTTTTAGACCCAGCTCTCGCCACACTTAAAATCAAAATTTTAAGTAAATCTTATATTATTAAGATTAACGATATTAATACTGTATCTATCTGACTAGCTTTCCAAAGGAAACTATAATATTCAGAGCTATAATATTAAACGTGATGATTTTAAAAAGAAGGTAAAATGGTTATATGTTTTAATGAGGGGTAACACGCATCGCTCGAATTTAATTGAATTATACAGGTTTTCAGCAAAGATGTAAATAATATTTTTCAGAGATGTCAGGCATTTCACTTATGATTTTAGCGATCTCAACAAGAGATAAACAAAATAAAACGGAAATCCAAGCAATGACACAATCTAGCCGCTTAAACGTCTAATAATCGTATGACTCAAGTATTACAGCTAGAATGCTTTTTATAAGGCAAGCTCTCCTTTTATGGACAATTCTAACTTAAAAACAAGCCCTTGCTATTGGGCACGTGATTACAGTGTTGCCAATATACAAAACGCAAGAAATGAAATTTTACAATTTCCATAGCTAACAATATACTAAATACTGTTGATTATTGCTGTACCCGAGATTCGATTTTGCACTCAATCACTAGGTACGGTTCACACGATTTTACCATTTTGTTGATTCATTGTGCTTTCTTGCTTTCTCAGTCTTGTTTGTAAAGCATCAACTTCAAGTCAGGAATATATTACGATAAACTATGTGAGAAACTTTTTCTTTCTCTACTATTGGTTGCCTCATATCCGGCTTGAAGGACCACTCAATTATTTATTTGTAGAAAACATGTTTTTTGTTTATATATTTTTTGCTATAAGAATGAGTCATTAGTATCTATTTTAAAATCGTCATTTACCATTTATAATATAAACTAGCACACCCGGCGAACTCCGTTTCGCCACCAGATGGCTTCGTTTTATGTAACACTAGCACACCCGGCGAACTCCGTTTCGCCACCAGATGGCTTCGTTTTATGTAACATTTCGTTTGGTGATTAAAAGATGAACGAAAAAAATTTTTTTGTTTTATATTTGAAAAGGAAAAATTTTATTTCATTTCACAATAGTAATGAATTCATTTAGATTAAAATAAATTAAGTGTTATTTAGTTGAACTTCTCTAAGTGAATGAAAGTGAATACAAAGTAAATACTGAATCGAATCGTTATACGTGTCCGCAAATCATTCGTTTCATTGAAGTGCTCTTTGGTAAACCACATTTTTTGTTTTTTGGTCTGACGTTAACACAAACAAAGCGGATGGTTTTCCAACTCGTGAACACGCAACGTATAACTGCCCATGTGAAAAACAATGATTTTCTAAATTTATCCCGCAAACACTAAGCGATTGGCCTTGCGACTTGTTAATTGTCATTGCGAACGCAAGGCGAACTGGAAATTGCAATCGTTTGAAGTCAAACGGAAGATCAGTCGGAATCATTGGTATTCGAGGAATACATACATTTTCACCTGCGTACTTTCCGTTAATAATGGTTGCCTCAATCAAATTCGGCATAAGTCTTTTTACCGCAAGTCGAGTACCGTTGCAAAGTCGCGGTGGATTCAAATTACGCAATATCATAATAACTGTACCAACTTTGAGTTGCAAGTTATGTGGTGGAAATCCTGGTAACTCGAGAGAGTTCAAAAACTCCGTTGGATAATGTACTACATCATCGGGATTTGTTATGGAATCAACGGATTTGTATGTCACCAAATCGCCATCGATTTTTGATTGAATGGTGAAATTCAGTGCGTGTACATCATTATTCTTTGCGGCAAGAATTGCTCGTTGACTTAACCAAGCATAATTCTGATAATTCTCACTAATGTTTGGAAAAACATTTTCAATAAGAGCTAGTTGAGAGTCTACAAATCGGCAAAAGTCAAAAGTGGTAAGAGTAATTAATCCAGATGTCGCATCAACTGTGACTTTTCCATTTCCAACAGCTAACAATTGTTTTGAAAATTGTGCAGCACTTTGATCATTTTGAAGTTGAACTCTCATATTAGTGGTTAGCGATAACGTTTTTACGTTATTCCATAAAGGTGATGCCTTCAGGCAAGCATTCAATTCATCTGCAGGCGTTCCACGGGGAATTACTGGCAACGTCTGCCTGAAATCGCCTGCCAACAATATCATTAAGCCACCAAAGATGTTGTTATTTCGCCGAAGATCCTTCAGTGTGAAGTTAAGTGCTTCAAGTGATTTCTTATGTGCCATTGTGCACTCATCCCAAACAATGAGCTTGCATTGCATCAACAATTTTCCCATTGCACTGGATCGTGAAATATTGCATGTTGGAGTATCAATTGTGTTTAAATTGAGTGGCAACTTAAGCGCAGAATGTGCAGTACGACCGCCATCTAGAAGAGTCGCCGCAATTCCAGATGATGCTAACGCCAAAGCTATGTCACATCTTGATCGAATAGTGGCCAAAATCAATGAAATGACAAATGTTTTCCCTGTTCCTCCAGATGCGTCCAGGAAGAATAGACCACCAGTATTATTGTCCACCGCTTGCATTAATGTTTCGTATACTTGTTTTTGCTGTTCATTCAGCAACAGCACATTATTTTGAACGAATTCCTGCAATGTATCAACATTGTATTGCAGCTCTCGATTTAATTCTTGGTTGAATGCATCGTGCATCGATCGATTTGGTGCAATCATTCCTACTTCAATCAGTAGCTTGTTTGCAATAGTCAAACATTGATCCTCAATCAGAATCAATCCTTCATTGTAGATTTCATCGGTTATTTGCATGTCAGGATTATTCGTTTGAATGCGCAAGCGATGCAAGATATCTTCACATATGTCATCTTTGTATTTGTTCCATAACTGAATTGGTTGTGAAGGAAAACATGTGGTGATGATAATTGCGAACAGCGTTCGTATTTGGTACGCATTTGATGAAACAACTGAATCCGCAAGTGTTAAATCCCAATGAGAATCGTTCTCTAGAAAACCCAATAGTTGACATGCTTCTCGAAAAGTTTGGCATTGGTGGTCATTCACAGTTTTCAAATGCACAAATGATTTTGGTCCACGTACATTTACTAACAGCAGTCGCAAATAAAAACATTCATCATTTCTAGGATGAACAGTATACATGCGACCTAGTGCATCACTGGAAAACACCTGTGGCCAATCTGGAACTGGGGTTCCTTGTTTGCGACGTTGGAATTTCTTTGTTGATTGATTCCAAGTGTAATACTTGGGCATTTCAACGTACATCAGCGTCGCTGCGAATGGATCTGCTTCACACATTGCAAAGAAGCTAGTCAATGTTGTCGATGGTGGTCTCTCAGCTCGTTGTGCTGCATTAGCCTCAGTGAAGTAAACTCTTTGGCCATTTTCCAAATGCACTGCTAAATGTACAACTGTGGGATATCTTTCATGAATTAGAAATGAAAATAATCGCCACAGTGCTTCATTAGTACTTACGTATCTGCCCATTTGGAAGTTGCTGATTTCGTCATTCGCATTTTCCGACGCAATACCAAACACAGCCATGTCGCTGCCTTTTGTGACGTACTTGCACAAATATTTGATTGATTTGGCCGAATGACAACTCTCAACGTTTGCATGTGTTTCGAAAATTCGTGATAGCAGCGGGCAATATGGTACAATGAATTCATTTCCGATCTCAATCTCTTGATTTTTAACTTTAACTTTGATAGTTCGACCATTATCTTCTTTTGAACGCCGACGATAAACTGGATATCCATCGTTCCCTGTAACTGTTTCAGCAACTAACGGTCGCGGATATCGTTTTGTGCACTTTCCATCAGCCATGCAAGGCGATAATGGATTTAATGCACCGCACGGTCCATGCACCATCTGTGTCGTCACAATGTCGTGTAGATGGGGATCAGTAACTGGATCAGGAATTTCAGCTGATATGATGTCATCCACTTCATTTGAATGTAATTTGTTCAGCAACCAAATTAGGATATGAGCATGCGGTAGTCCACGCTTCTGCCATTCCACCGAGTACATATAACAACGTGTGTCACCAAAAACTCGATACTTAGTAAGCACATCCATCATAACCTTGAGTTTTTGTTGAAATACTCTGGCGATTATGTCATGGCGATCTTGCGGTTTCTGACCCGGTTCCAACTCACGTTCAATTTCCATCCACTTCGGATTGCATGTGAACGTAATAAATAAATCGGGAGTTCCATAATTTCGCACGTATGTCATAGCGTCTTGAGCGTATTCATGCATGTGGCGTGGGCTTCCGATATAAGATGATGGGAGAATCGTCAGACGTCCAACACTCTCAACATCACCATCTGAATGAATAGCATCACGCAAGTGTATATAGTCCTCAGATCGTAGCTTTGCCTGATTGAATCGGATGAACGCTAAACGTTCTGTCTCGACTTTGACATAAATGTCGACAGCGAATTGCTGGAATAGCCGACGGCACTTCAGAATGACATTCTCCTCATGTGTACGAATCATCATACGATACGCATAGTAATTCATTGCGCTTAGATTTTTATTCGTTGATACGCCTGAAAATGCAAAATTAAATGAATTGTTAATGGAAACCAATAATAGCAATAATTAGTGTGTGAATATTGTACTTGTAATTGGATCGACCATCTTACTTGTAATTGGATCGACCATCTTCAACGTGATATCGTATCCGTCTTGCCCTTGCCAATAAATGATTGGATATTGTAACGCATCGTACAAACGATGTGTCTCGTTTACACGATGCATGATATTGCTTCTTCGCTGAACGACAATGTCTCGCGATTTAGTTGGATCGCCAACAATAATTGCAGCAACATCATTAACGGTGGGTGCATTGAATCTTCGCACATGTTCACCTATTGGGGTACAATCCGCTCTTATGACAAATTTGTGCGTATCCGATGGCATTCGTTCCAATGCTGTTTTGAACATATTAACCACAGCGTTATTAGCGTGAAAAAATGATTGCAACTGTTCAATAATTCGTCTCTTTAACTGTTCTGTTCCCTGTATATTGCACCGCACATTCAGCTGATCCACCATCGACGAAATGAAATATATTTGCAGAAATTGATGCGGTTCATCTGGTGTTGGCACCATTGAACCATGCAAATGATATATTTGTCCTTGTATCTGTAATTGCAAACAATCATTTGTTAAAGAATATGGTGTAACTTTTGATCGTGTGTGTTGTATCTTTTACCTTGCAAGTCGGCATGAAGCCGCCTTCTCGAATGATATTAGCTCCAAAGGAAGTCATGCGAAAGCAGTTATTGTATTCAAGGATGTGTTGAAGAAAATGGCTGGAATCGGGATCATTTCCATCGAACAATGCTTTCAGTGGCTGTGGTGGTGTAAGTAATGGATCCAGTTTGACTTTTCCACTTGCGCAGCACAATCCAGCCGTTTCTCTTTTGAACTTTAACGCATTGCAATATCGGCATACAGTCGTCATTGGTCCAATATCTAAATTTTCATCATCACTGTAGTTCGCAGTGGGATCATATTGGAATGCCAAGCGATTGTATGATGCCAATGATCTTCGTGTGCTCACGCGTTGTCTCAATCGTGCATTTTCTCTTATTATATTTTGTCTTTCTTCGCTTAAGTTCTGTGAATACACTTGTTGCTGACTTGCATGTCTTGTGCGGCGGCCGATGTTCGCACGTCGTCCTCTAGGCATTTTGGGCTATGGACAGAGTGGTGAATTTAACCTCAAATGCACGATCCACATAATTTACACAGTTCAACTTACCACCTTAAAGACAAATACCTGCTGTTGAAATTGAATAAAAATGTACACAATACACTTGATTGATTTGATGGTTTCCAATTAAAATGTTAAGAAACGAATAACTAATTTTTTTTACTTTTTTTTCATTATTTCACAGTGTACACAATACCAGTTTGTCACATGAAATTAACTGATAAGAAAACAATAAGTAGCTGTCAAGCAATGTGTCACGCACCGACGCCATCTACTTAAAATATTGGTTTGTAGTCATGCTATACAGAGATGGCGCTGTATTTAAAAAATGATTTTCCCTATTCCCGCTTTTCTATTGAAATTTTTCCTAGATTTTCGTTGCTATAAACCTCACGGAGCCCGAGACCTTTCCAACGAATGCAAAACCGTGGAAATCAGTTCGTGCGTTCTGGAGTTATATCGTCAGGAAGGAAAACCCGACTTATTTTTATATAGTAGATTAAGGATCTGTAAACATCATTAGTACGCTTTCTAAAGGTTAAAGGACAAAAAAGAAGGGGGTACGTTTGAACTTTCTTACGCACATTTGCCAAATTATTTTATAGAATAGAGAGGCAACTTTACGCATGTGCCTTACAACCAGTCCTGAACAAAAACAAAAATTCCTAACTGACATTTTGCCCATTTTAAGCTTTTCGCGGAGACAGACTTAAAATAATTATTTCTGAGAAGCGACGAGAACAGTTAGTGCCTTCAGTTATCATTAACTGGCTAATGTAATTAACGGCTCTTTCTAGTTCCCAGTAACGATTATGTTAACTAGGCAAAAAGCTCAAATTTTTCGAAATGTCAGTTAGGAATTTTTGTCACATATTGTATATATGTATATATAATAGCTTCTTAGAAGAACTTATTAAATTTACCGTAATAGGTAAACTCTATTGAGCTATTTTTTCTATTCTAATATTTTAATGCTTGAACAATAAAAAGATAAAAAATAAATTCTTTTATAGATACAATGTTGAAATCTCATATAGGTGTTATCCGCCATCTGAGTATAATAGAAACCCCCTCCCCCCAGTAAAATACGCCTAAGGTAAGTTGACGTCAGGAAGGCGGCACTCAAGCAACGACAAAGTAATTTGCAAAATATTCTGTTAAAAAGTTTTCTTTTCATTTGCGTAATATATGTCATTTTTGTCATGGGTTCGATTATTACCGAGGCCCAACTTTTTGAAAAACCAATATGTTAGTTAGTTCTTCGAGTCTGGGTGTATTTATGTATGTTGTCGCCAATAACTTCCGCTTTGTATTTTATAGCAACACAGTCACGAAACAACAGTTTCGCGCCCTTTTTGATGAAAATGGTGGCAGCACTGTGACGTGTTGTTTCCGGTTGAGTCTTCCTATTGATAAAACGTTTCAGCGACATTCAGTCTTTGTTCGTCTTTCAAGAGAAGAGCATCTCGAATTGGGAGTTGTGTTCCTATTATATAGTGTGTGCGCTAACATGTATTTACGTGTATTTTTATGTACATTATTACGTACCTAGATTATCAATTTATTATATATAGTACCTGGGTGACAGAATAGCTCGGTAATTTTTTTAAAGATAAAAAATGTAATACAAAAGAAAGAAAAAGGCAAAAAAGTAAGAAAGCGCCGGCGGCATGTGGGTCTTGAACCCAGGGTTATAATCTATTTTGGTTCGTTTGTTACCATTAGACTGTCACAGCATTACGTTTGACAGCTGAATATATCATTTGCTTTCTTTCCTAATTTAGCAGTTTGTTTAGTGCCCAAAAACCTTTTTTAAAATACCTAGCTAGAACGATTGTTCTCTCCCAAAACGCTCCACATGCTGAATTTCAGGAAAATCGTTGGAGCCATTTCCGAGATTGAGAAAATATATTTACATACAGTATTAAGGGCCTGTTTCACAAGTTACCAATAAACAGTCAGTTGGCTTATTCGGAACATATCTGACACATATCTCAAAATTGTCCGTTTCTCAGGTTTCTGAAGGGCTTATTCAGAACTTAAAGTCCCTAATAAGTAAACAGGTAGATCATGTGGCTGTTATTTTGTTCATCTACTAAATAGCAAATACAAAAAGCGACATATAAACAGCGATTTTATTTTTAAAAGTTTTCACTTTTTAAAGACATTTATCCGTTACTTAGTTTATTTCTCGGTTAACTATCCGACAGTTTATCAGTAACTTGTGAAACAGGCCCTAACTCATTTAAATATTAAAGATATGTGTGTGTATGACACAGTAACATACAGAGGTTAAGTTAATAGAAACTGTGTTACAGAGGTTAAGTTAGTAGAAACGTGTTAACTTTTCAATAGTTGCACTCGCTCAGGCACCAGTTAGCAGCCATCAGACAATCACGGCAACTTTATCAACGCCCGCCCCAACAAATGATCGTCCCGAGCGATTTATCGACGCGATAAGCGCTAAGTGCCGCTCGCGCAAATATTTCGCGTCGGCGTCTTCCTCGCGTTAGTTAGCGCTTACTTACATTCGCTTGCGCCGCGCTCGCGTGATGTTCGATACAGCGTGGCCCAAGTTATAAGCGATATTCCGAAAAGCTTTTTCAGTGATAGCGAAACATACAATAAGGTTTTACCAACTTCGATCTTATGAACATCTTTTGGTATATAGTTTAATTATTCATCAGACTTCACCGCCGTGTGGTATCCGATTGAATTACCTATTTCTTATTGAGTTGTCGTATAAGGCGACTAAGGTAAGTAGACGTCTGGAAGTCGGCCGTTCGTAAAATACCTAGCCAAATGTGTCACCATGTTAATTACATGTTGTGCCGAGCCCGCTTAGAGAAGGATAAGGTCAGAAGGATATTTGCTATTTATAACACGCTTTTTGGAGAAGGAAAACATTATAAGGGAACCTGCATATCACTAGAGGTGTAACCTACTAATTGGCATTGGAGCGGCGTGATAGGTCTTAGTTCCTCTCCAAAAAAGGAGAAAGAAGACCTTTGCCTAGTTGTGGGATGGTAACAGGCCGTTACTTTACTATATAAAACGAGTAGCGCCATAGTTGACCAATAATAGGAGAGAATAAAAGAGTTGTGAAAACATCTTATACCAACCCCACTTAGAGTGGTCAAAAGTATGAGAATGATGATGAAAATTCATATTCCTAGGAACCGTAAATTAGTTGGTAAATATATACTGAGTTAACCGCAAATCTTTCAAATTTGCTTACAAGTTAAACTCCATCTGACATATAATGACACAATTCTTAAAAGATCCATAGCCATGTGGTATCCGGCTGAGTAGAATAGACCACCATAATTTATTACCGTAAGAGGCTACTAAGGTAAGTTGACCTCCCGTGTGTTATCAGTTTAATATTTTCGACCCTCTTTCTTTAAGGTGTCCTAAAATATGACTACGGTAAGTTGACATCAGGCAGGCGGCCAGTTGTAAAATAACTAGCCAAATCATGTGACAACATGTTTATAATATGTTGGGCCGACTCCCCTTAGAGCGGGATAAGGGCAGGAGAATGATATGAGTTAAAAGATATCCAGAACAACTTAGCAGAATTCAGATTAGAGTCACTACCGTCGAGTATTCCGGAGCTCAGAGAATTTAAACTAAATCGCTGATCGCTTATACCTTACGGCATATCACACTGTACCTGTCAGTCTTTAACTAGGTTGTCTACAATTTACGTTCCGCGTTATTTGACTAGCGTACATAGCTTACTTCAGCGTACTGTTTCTAAAGTAAATTTACAGCTCACAAAGTAAATCATTGGGCAGACTTTAACATTAACTCGTTATACGACTTTCTTAACACATTTTAGTATTTGCCTTTGGGATTTAGATTTTAATGTTTCATTATATGAAAGGAAGAAATAGGGTGTGTTAGATATTATTGGTTATGTATTAGTACCTAGTATAGAGCCTTGCTTAGTAATTTTTCACAAAATAATAAAAAGAAACTTTAAAAAAAATAATAGGGTAGGTGGGGCTCGATTCTAGGTATTTTCATTACGACCACCATTTCCCCGAATAAGCTACGCTGACTTGTCAATTAACGGCAAAAATAGTGTTTTATATATTCAATGTAAATTTTAGTATTTTTTAACAGGGATAAAACGATTTTTTTTTAATAACAACTAGCTGGATAAATTTTTTCCTCCAAATTGGAATTAATCTTGGAAAAAATCTACTGAACGGATATTTGTATTAAAAGATAGTTAAATTCTTGAAGAAGGTTTAGTACATTACAATAGTTAGGTTAATATTACATTACGGTTTTATGTAAATTGCCTGAAATATATATTATATTATAATACGACCGGCCCGTTGACGCAATGGGTAGTGATCTGCCTTCAGCGCCGCGGGTCGCGGGTATGATTCCCGCCGAGGGCCAACACTTTCTATAAAAAGAATTTGTTGGTTCTTCGAGCCTGGGTGTATATTTGTATTTAAGTATGTATTTAAAAATTATATATGTATGTATTCACCAGTTGTCGGTTACCCATAACACAAGTATTTAAATTGCTTACTTTGGGGACGGGCGACCGTGTGTGTAAGTGTCCCATATATTTATTATTATTATTTGTGACACAGTGATTACCACGCAGGCGAAGCCGCAGGCACAGCTAGTTATCTCATAAACGAGAACTTATAACCACCATGCCAGAGGATCTTATTCTTCCAATAAAATCGAATCTACCTCCTTTCTAATCTCATCATCTTAATAGAATCATTCGTACACCTTTGCGGATTCTCTTATCTTTATTACTGATACTGAATTCTGCTAACACTTCCACCTACATCCCTACACAAATCTCTTCAGCGCATAAACATTTGATTTTCGACCTTGTGACATTAATAATAGAGTTTAAATTGTATACAATCGTTGCAAAATTATACAATGATTTCATATTAATATTACATAGAGACAAGGTCGTAACAGACACGTCAACGATTGCAAATTGGAACCTTGTGCCAATAAACGTAGCGAAAATCAAGAATTCAAAGTGTTGCTACCACGACTTCGAATCGATATAATCGATATAAAATTGAAATCGAATTGAATAAACTACAGATTTCTGGACAGATATTCCTTACTAGGGATTTTAAATTATCGCCCGATGTTTCTCGGTTGTCGGATAGAATAATGCGATTGTCGATATCGAAACAGATTTTATAAATATACGCGGGTGCTGTGTAAAATATGTTTATTGTCTTCTGAATGTCGAGCGTCGTGAGTGATGTTAGTGTCTCGAATAGTTTATTTATTTTATTTGAAAGACATTTATTTATTCATTCATTCATTCATTCATTCATTCATTCATTTATTTATTTATTTATTTGAACAGCCAGTTGTCGTTACATATAAAACTTACATATATTAAAATATAAACAAAACAAAAATATTTAACATGTACAACATATGAAGGTGTCACAACATGCACCAAAAAATTATTAATATACATATACAAGTTAAGTTGACCCGCCGTGTTATCCGGCTGAGTAGAATAGATCACACTTATTTCTTACCGAGGTGTCGTAAAAGGTGACTATGGTAAGCGCCGGGTGGTTTCCGGCTGAATAGAATAGACCACCCGTTTTTACCGGGGTGTCGTAAAATACGGCTAAAATAAGTGAACGTCAGGCGGCCGGTCGTGAAAGACTATCCAAATCATCTTACAACGTTTTTAAAACATGTTGTCCCGACTCTACTTGGTATGGGATAAGGTGTCTCGACTAGTTTATTTATTTTATTTCGAAGACATATACAAGGTAAGTTGACCCGCCGTGTAATCCGGCTGAGTAGAATAGATCACACTAGTTTCTTACCGAGGTGTTGTAAAAGGTGACTGTGGTAAGCGCCGGGTGGTTTCCGGCTGAATAGAATAGACCACCCATTCTTACCGGGGTGTCGTAAAATACGACTAAAGTAAGTTATCGTCAGGCGGCCGGTTGTAAAAGACTAGCTGGTGATGATTTGCGTCTCCGAATAAAAGCTCTGGTCGCTGGTTTGCGTATACGTATTATTGCGAATTTAACGGTTTACATAAAATGAATAAGTGGTGCGCGTACAATAGGTAGTTGACGTATATATATTCGAATTATAACGATGATTGATGATTGACGTTTTTGACGTTTCGACTGACGGATTTCGAAGATGACGTTTATGTCTGGAATCTTGCGTTAACACTAGCCAAATCATCTAACAACATGTTTATAACATGTTGCCCCGACCCTACTTGGTGTGGGATAAGGTGTCTCGACTAGTTTATTTATTTTATTTGGAAGACATATACAAGATAAGTTAACCCGCCGTGTGATATCCGGCTGACTAGAATAGACTACTCAGCCGGATACCACACGGCGGGTCAATTTACCTTAGTCGCGTTTTACGACACCTCGATAAGAAATCAGGGTGGTCTATTCTACTTAGCCGGATACCATACGTCTAATGTATTAATGAAATAAATGTGTGCTTTATTAATTTAAGTAAAAAAAATCTATGATAAATATGTAAAAATAATTTTCCTTTCAACCGAAACCGTGGCAGTTGGTGTGAAGAGGCGTTTAATGTTTTATCAGATTACATATTGCATTAAATACTAACTAGGTCTCGTTTAGACTTTTGTTCCCTCGACGCGATATTTGCCGCACAAAATTTAGCTTAAACAGCACGACTGTAACAAAACAAAGCTGTTAGCATCCAGCTTGTTAGCACAGCGTAAGCCTTTTTTATCTTGACTTAGCTTACTTTGCAATGCACATACTTGCACTTGCCAAACTATCAGCGGATCTTTATAGCGAATTTGTTTCAGGGTTGTCTCAAATATATTTTACTTAAATTATATATCCTCCTGCCCTTATCCCACTGCCTTACAGGCTGCCTGCCTGACGTCAACTTACCTTAGTCGTATTTTACGACACCTCGGTAAGAAGGAGGGTGGTCTATTCTTCTAAACCGGATACCACACGGTGGGTCAACTTACCTTAGTCGCCTTTTACGACACCTCGGTAAGAAATGAGGGTGGTCTATTCTACTAAACTGGATACCACACGGTGGGTCAACTTACCTTAGTCGCCTTTTACGACACCTCCGTAAGAAATGAGGGTGGTCTATTCTACTAAACCGGATACCATACGGTGGGTCAACTTACCTTAGTCGCCTTTTACGACACCTCAGTAAGAAATGAGGGTGGTCTATTCTACTAAACCGGATACCACACGGTGGGTCAACTTACCTTAGTCGCCTTTTACGACACTTCGGATACCACACGGCTATATATTTTACTTAAATTATTTAACGTAATTATAATGCTTTTGTTACTGCTACTACGATGCCAGCCAGACAATGAGAGCGCACTATTTGAATTCAAATTCAAAATATTTGTTATTCAAAGAAACTTGTAGTAAACAAGTGCTTTTGAATCGCCAACTATAATGCAGATTCGTACCGAGAAGAGCCAGCAAGAAACTCGGCGGTTGCTCTTTTAAAAATATAATTCTTATTACTAGTTACATTTAGTCATCACTGTCTTGTACAGAGTCGAAGAGAAGCTATTTCCACTCATTCTTATCATCTTAGTAATCCTCAAGAGTATAGTAGGCTTTCTGTATTAGCCTTTTATTAATAGTGTTACAATGCCAGCTAGCCATTGAGAGCGCACTATTGCGATGCCAGGCAGCCAATGATATTCAGCCATGACGTCACATCCTTCCACTCCGTTCGAGGCGGACAGAGTGGGGAATGTCACTGTTACCACCAGCCCGTCAAACATTGTTTTCAATAAGTTTGTTGCGATTAAAGTAAACCTAGCTAACTAGCACATAGCGTCATTTAAGCACCTAATGAGTTATTTAGCGTTACACTTTCATTTTATGTAGACAGTAATAAATTATTTGAATAATAAAATAATATTATTGTACGCCGTGTGGTATCCGGCTGAATAGAATAGTACCACCCTCATTTCTTATCGAGGTGTCGTAAAAAGCGACTAAGGTAAGTTGACCCACCGTGTGGTATCCGGTTGAGTAAAATAGATCACCCTCTTTCTTACCGAGGAGTCGTAAAATACGACTTATGTAAGTTGCAGGCGGCCGGTCGTAAAATACGTAGCCAAATCATATGACAACATGTTTGTAACATGTTATGCCGACCCCACTTACGAGTGGAATAAGGGCAGGAAGATGATGATGACATGATGGCAAACGAAAAAGGTAAAGAAACGAGCTGGGCCTATGCCCAGCAGTGAGATAGTCACAGGTAGTCGTCAGCCTACTCTCGCCATTTTTTGAAGAGAAGGATTGGAGCTAAGACACATGAGGGGATTAGAATCAAAAATAGCTAAATCCTAAAGTCACAATCAAATTCAGCTAATTTTAAATATTTGTATTACAGTTTGCATTGTAAAGATTGATATTACTTAAATTAAGTGAATTAATCTGTGTTTAATATTTTTTATTTGTCGTAACTCCAAGAATTAAACACATAAAACAAAATATTCATTTTACTCAATTTCAATTATTTTGGATATAGCTAGGTTTGATTTTAACCCCCTCATATATCCCTAGAATTATGTTGAGATATGTTGGTCACCTCACGACGTTTTTTACCCTAAACATGATAACTTTACAAAAATTTATACGTGAACTTAAAAAAGTGGAAGAAAAAAAATATACGTTTTACAAAAACCACCTTCACCAATTCGCAGCGTCGCGGCAACCCTAATCCGCTTAAGCGAGATACACGCTCGTTTGAGCGGTAAAGCGCGGGATTAAACGGATGCCCCAATAAAATTTACATAGAAACGGCGTTTTATGTGACACATTTTTACTGACCCCGTTCTTTCTACCTAGTTATTTTAATACGATCCTGAGTAAGATCAAACCGTGCTAGTCAAATGGTTAAAGTTTGCTGATTCGATTTTTTTTATTAAGTATCCACGATCTCTTGATTGAAAGCGAAAGATGAAAGATGTATATAACTTGCTTATATAGCACAAATTCGTCATCCTTCTGCCCTTGTTCCACTTAAAGTAGGGTCTGCACAACATGTTATAAACATGTTGTCACATTATTTGACTACCTACGTATTTTAAGACCAGCCGTCCCCTTGACGTCAAATTACCGTAGTTTTACGACACCTCGGTAAAAAAGAGGGTGGTCTATTATACTAAACCGGATAATACGGTGGGTCAACTTACCTTAGTCGCCTTTTACGACACATCGGTGAGAAATGAGGTTGGTCTATTCTACTCAGCCGGATACTACACGGTAGGGTCAGCACAACATGTTGTCACATTATTTGACTACGTATTTTACGACCAGCCTGCCTGACGTAAACTTACCTTAGCCGTATTTTACGACACCTCGGTAAGAAATGAGTGTTATCCATTTAACTGGATACCACACGGTAGGGCAACTTACCTTAGTCGCCTTTTATCTATACATAATTTATCTACACAAATTTTGTGATCTTGCTTATAGGTTCTTTAAATTCCACGGCTACCAACTATATATATATGTATGTAGTCAATGATAATGAATAATATAAATAAATATATGGGACATTTACACACACGGTCGTCCGTATCCGAAGTAAGTAACTTAATATTTGTGTTATGATAGACGGACAACTGGTGAATAAATACTTATATAATTTTTAAATACATACTTAAATACAAATATACATCCAGACTCGAAGACCAACAAATCAATTTATAGAAAATGTTGGTCTTCGGCGGGAATCGAACCCGCGACCCACGGAGCTGAAGGCAGGGTCAATACCCACTGCGCTAATGGGCCAGTCAATCATATCCTTGTGATGGTGACTAATCAGGAACAAGAACCCAATAGAAAACTTTAGATGGCTGACTTGCTACGAGCTACGCCAACGGGCCATGGCTATACATTGAAGAACGTTTCCATGTATGTGTGTAACATCATTTAACCATACAATATGTGAATAAAAATTAGTGTTAATTTTACATATAAATTAGTGCTATCAAAATAGAGCTCAAGGTTGTCTGCATGATAAGACTTCTTGATTATTAATTACACCTTCGAAAATGTATTTAACCCACACTTTTATCATATACTTCCAAAGTCCATAATTCACATGCAACTTGCATAATTAATTGGAGATTAATACCTGAATTCCACTTAAATATCTTTTCAAATACCCTTGTTCTACATGAACATTTTCGAAATGAATACTTCTTTAATGCTCTGCACTTTGTTGTGATGGGTTGAAATGTTAAGCTCATGTCAGGACAAGTGATCTGATGAAAAATTCGTAAGACGGAAGGAGAGTAGTCCGCCGGCGCGGCGTAGGATAGGAAATATCTCCCTTTCTTTCTACCTTGAGGCGAAAATGTAAGCCTGCGTCTGCTTTTCGCTTAGGTGGCGCAGATTGCTAGCTCGAATTTGATTGCATTGTAATAGTTCTGAAGTGTTAATTTTTTAAGGTAATTTAAATTGTCATGTTTCATTGTCGTTGTGTCATGTTATTCATGTCATTTTTTGCCGAGGTGTCGCAAAAGGCGACTGAGGTAAGTTGACTTACACATACCTGCCACTCGACCCCGTTGGGCGGCGGGACCCGAAGAGGTTTTTTTTTCTGATAAAAAAAAAATGACCTACCGTGTGGTATCCGGTTGAGTAGAATAGACCACCATCTTTCTTACCGAAGTGTCGCAAAAGGCCACTAAGGTAAGTTGACGTCAGGCGACCGGTCGTAAAATACCTAGCCAAATCCTGTGACAACATGTTTATAGCATGTGCTGATCCCACTTAGAGTGCAATACGGGCAGGAGAATGGTAATGACTTAATATAAGTTATATATTTACACAAGTACCAGACTTAAATCTGACCTTACGCAATAAATTTCAAGTAAGATTTATTGTTTTAATAGTTGCAATATGGAGTGGTCAGCGCCGACGATTTATCGGACGACTAAATTAAGAGCAGGCCGATGTTATAAAGGCGATTGGCCGCAATACCAGGGATTAGGGGGGTGGATCTAATGGCAATTTAGTTGGAGCCGTAGTCCGATGGGGTTTCCCATAACCAATGTCTAAGGAACTATCCGATTTAAATGCTTTTATTGAACCAGTTACCATACATAGCCTTTTGAAAAGTAAAATATATGGGACAATTACACACACCGTCGACCGTCCTCAACGTCGGTAATTTAATAATTTTGTTATGGGTGACAGACAACTGGTTAATATACACATACTTAAATTCGTAATGCACCCAGGGTAGAACAGAATCAGGAATCAAACGAGTGACCCACGGAGCTGTGACAATTCCATAACCTGCTATCTCTCTTTTATCGTATTCTTCTGTCGTGTCCTAAATGAAAGTCCTTCATAGTTCGTATAATATGGCACCATTTCTCTCGCTGTTCGGCTTTTCTGAGAGCGAGTGTTATATAGAGACCAGTAAATGCGGTCACTTGGTCACACTAACGGCTAGGTGATAGGTTGCAGGCTCTTTTCCTTCAACCTTGCCCACTACTATCAACTTGGTGATAAACATTTGGTTAACGGCGAGCATTTTGATGAGAGTATCCTAGGATTAGTGACATATTGTTGAGAGCCGAATCGTACTTCATAGTTTATACACTTATTAGTCATCAAGCATCCTTTCCAGCACCACATCTCAAACGTGTCTATTTCCTTCCGGTCTTTTACCCTGATCGTACACGATACTGATGCGTTTATGCATAAGGAATATTGAAAATGCCAAAGTATGGACTAGTTTGGTCTTGGTGACATTACAGATCTATGAATTGCTATAATAGCCTGTTATTTTCAATGAAAACAACAGGCCTTATGTCCAGCAGTGGGAAACCATCGTTTGAATTAAATGACAACGCATCCGTGTATTTCTCTAACCTCAATCCATTTAACCCGGCCAGATACAACCCCTCAGTACAAGACACCGCACAATTAAGACCGGGCAAGCGAAACACTATAAGCCCACCCGTCTCCATTCAAATCAATTAACAGCTTCTCCGTCCCTTGCCAACTCACGAATTGGAGATATATTTTTCTCCTTTCCACATTGTAATTTGCCTCCTTGCGGTCACCCGAGCCAGTTAACACGTCGAGCATCGTTCCACAGATTCCTGTGGGATAAACTTCTCGGCTTAGTTCATTTGTTACAGAGACAGATATTATCTTGTAACACTTATATCAACAGTACCAGATAGTTTATGGTTCCCGTGAAATTTTTTTTACATTATTAATATCTTGTAACGATTTATTATATAAAAATGAATGTTTGTCTGTATGTCGTTTATAGACGCCGAAAAAGCTGGATCGATTTACCTATAATCAGCAATGGGATAGTAACAGGCCGATACTTTAATTAATATTACATTTTTAAAGTACTATTACCAAAAGATAAATATAATGTGACGAGTAGAATTATCATATCAGAATATGCCCTTTAACACCTCGGTTTAATTGCCTCTTCAGGTGACAAGAGGGCTGGCTCCTTTTTCGCACAAACAATCAGCTTAGCGATTCAACGCGGAAACGATGCCACCATTCTTTAGTATAGTCTTAGCGTGTAAATTAAGATTGATATGACTTGTACATTTTTGTTGATTTAAATAAGCCAAGAAGCACCAATTTAAAATTCATCTCGAACGCTACTGTTTGCCATTACAAAATGCCAGTAACCATTTCCATTGAATACGTTTGAACCTGTGTACTTATTGCTAAATAAGTCAAAACATCAAACGGGCCGTCGGGTGCTGAAAAGCTTTAATCGTTCCCTCTAAATATTTACCGAGCGCAATTTGTTCACGTCGCTACGTTCTGAAAAGATACTCCGACAAACACCGCTTTGTAAATAACCGCTTCTTACCTTGGTTTGTGTTCAAAGTGCTCAAATTCAAACTATTCTTTATTCAAATAAACTTGTAAACAAGTGCTTTTGAATCGTCAACTCTACTGCTGGTTCGGAAAGCTGTTCCTACTGCCGGCAAGAAAAAGATCACTTTTACTACATTTAGTTATTACTGTCTTGTACAGGGTCGACAGTATAGTAGGCTTTCTGGATCAGCTTCTTTTCAAAAGTGTTTTTAAACTGCTGTAATGGCAAAGTTAAAATTGACAACGAAATTTTATTATAGAATCTTATACTCGAACCCACAAACGATTTACGTAGTTTTGCAAGGCGCAAAACAGGAGCCGCAAACTTATGTCGGTTCCTACTTTGCCTATTATATACATCACCTATCATATTATAATTCTTTATACTTTATACTTACTTTTATGTACAAAAAATAAATTGACAACAACAAACACCAAGAGTAAAGACTCCTTAGAAGAATTTAAAGACATAACATCACCATCATCCTACCCTTATCCCACTCTAAGTGGCACAACATATTATAAACATGTTGTCTCATGATTTGGCTACGTATTACGACCGGCTGCATGCCTGACGTCAACATACAACGTCGGACATAACAAGCGTACATAATTGAGTCAGCACAAGTTTCTCGACACATGAATAATTTGACGTGAAAAATATTGACAAAATAATTGACCTTGTTGAAAACGGCTCCACTGTAGGGTAATAAAGCTCCCTAATCAAAACACCTTGTAAAGAACGCAAGGTAATTACCCCAGGCGTTATGCATAATGTATGTGATGACTACAATTTTGAGCCAATAAATAACCCCGCGTAATACACAGGAAAATATGGTGACGCATTTATTATACATCCCGGCTTAATGGTGGCTATGGAGGTGGTAATCACATGGAAATGTTATTACTTTATTTTTGTTTTATTTTAATTAAATAAATAAATAAATATATAGGACACATACACACACGAAGACACGGATAGTCAAATTTAAACAAGCCGATTTTGTTTCGTCCATTTCGAACATAGTATGGCATCCCTTGGCTGTTAAATTTGTTAATATTTGTTGTAGGATTATAATGTGTGTGGTTTTAGAAGAAGAAGAATAGCTTTATAGCACATTTAAAAATACAAAGTGAAAGAACGTAAAGAGATAGTTAAATATGCAAAAGGGGGTCTTATCACACTGCTGTGATCTCTTTCAGACAACCCTTTGAAAGAGGATGTTTGTATATCCACGGGTTACCAAATGCACGCAGATAAGTATACAAAACAAGAGAACAAATAAATAGACAAAAATAAACTAAAAAGAGAAAAAAAAACGAAATAAAAATAAATGTAAAAATTTTACTCTCACCCTCCCTCATCCTCAATCACCCTCATTTCTTTACAGGGTGTCGTAAAAGGCGACTAAGGTAAGTTGACCTGCCGTGTTTTATTTGGATGAGTAGAATAGACCACCCTCATTTCTTACCGAGATGTCGTCAAATGCGACTAAGGTAAGTCGATTCACCGTATTGTATCCGGCTGAGGAGAATAGACCACCCTCATTTTTTTTTAATTTTTTTTATTCAAATAAACTTGTAAACAAGTGCTTTTGAATCGTCAACTCTACTGCTGGTTCGGAAAGCTGTTCCTACCGAGAAGAGCCAGCAAGAAACTCGGTGGTTGCTCTTTTAAAAATATAATTCTTAATATTATTTACATCAAGTCGTTAGTGTCTTGTACAGGTTCAAAGAGAGCTATATCCACACATTCTTATCTTCTAAATAATCTTCAAGAGTATAGTAGGTATAGTAGTATACATTTCTTACCGAGATGTCGTAAAATACTACTAAGATAAGGCAGGCCGGTCGTAAAATACTTAACCAGATCATGTGACATATTTATAAAGATCGGGATAAAGGAAGGATTATGATGCTTTTGTTCAATCCAAATAAACCGTAAACATAAGTTGTAACAGCTCTTAATATATGTGATATAATTTAGAGCGTCTATTCCCTACAATATTATCACCCCAGCCTCGGGCCCTGTTTGTGAAATAATGGATTCATTCCATATTCATTTACATCCTTAATAAGATTGGTCTGACACTGTCTCTGTCGCCAAATTACGCTGTCAGCCGTAATCGTGCTGAGCTCTTCTGCTAAAAGTCGTGTAATTCCCCAAGGTTAGTAGGAAAGGGACGGACGTATGTTCGTTTGTGCGTCTAGGAATAAGTGACGTGATCTAATTTAAATTTTCGCCTGTCAGATTACGTTGTGTCAAACTCGTCGAAATTAGTCGCGGCTTTGTTTGATGCGAAAAATTTAGGGTGCTGGGTGATGTTGAGGGGAAAGTGGGTTAATTTTTGTAGACAATTTTTACTGAGAAGAAAGCGAGAATGTGGGATACATCCGAGACAAGAGTGTTAAAATTATCATAAATCTAGGAGAAATTTGTTGGCGCACACTTTCTGCAATAATACGATTATAATACAACACTACAATAAACAATTCCCGCTCCGAGATGCACTTCTCTTGAATAACGAACACAATGAATGATACTGAAATAGGAAGACTTCACCGGAAACAACAACGGCACGGTGGTGCTACTATTTAAATCAAAAAGGGCACGATAGTCTTGGTTCATGATTGTGTTGCTATAAAATACTTAATAAATAAGCGGAAGTCATTGGCGACAGTAACCTGCTAAATTGCAGGTTGCTGTCGCAGTTTCTAACAGAAAAGATTCAATTCTATATAGTCAGTTATCCTTACAAGATATATGCCATCATTTACTCTTTTTTTAGACCTATAAGAGAGGAAAAAGAACACCATATTTTTATCTTAAGGGGATTAAAAACTTTCTTTGGTGTATGCTCAAAGGCGGCGTAAAATTTCTATAATTTAAAAAATTATCGCTATATTTCTACCATGCTACATAGACAATTAGGAGACACAATAAAAACAAATTTTACACTAAAACCTTCTCCATAAATCATTCTATTTATCAAAGCAAACCACACGAAAATCCGTTTATTAAGTGAAAACTTCTTTAGTAACGTTGTGCACTTTTTGTAATAGCTAAAAATTGTTAAACTCGCGTCAGGATATGCGACCTGATCGAAAATTTGTAAGACAGTGGGAGAGTAGACCGGTGGAGTAACGTCTCCTACGTTACTCCACCGGTCAAAAAGTAAAAGAAGGGGATTCTTCTTTTTCTAACGCGCGGCGAAAATGTATAACTGCGCCTGCTGTTTCGTGGAGACAGCGCAAGACGCTTGCGCGAATTCAATGGAATTGTAATTATTCTGAACTGTTCATATTATAGAAATTGTAATGTTTGTGTACGATATTTTACAAATAAATAATGAGTTCTACCACATAAATTTAAACAATTCACTTATAATTATTCTCTAACCATTCCAAAATATCAAAAATGCACAACGTTAGTATTCAAGTTTTCACTTCTGCCGGCACTCCCAGAGTGCAACCCGTTTATTTTTAAGTTTATCACGAACAGACGCAGCAAGGGACTTTGTTCGATAATATGTAGTGATACTTGTATTTGAACTAGTGCCCCATCCGAACAACATCGCAAATACTGGCAACATAACAGATGCGCACGGTACATCATCTGCGAGCTGGTAAAAACATCCATTGGATTTAATCGAGCGATGCAATTTATAGCTGTGCGAATGGATTTATAAATTAGATTGCATTGAATACAATTCATTTTGCCCCAGTTGTTATACCAACTAATTTATTATGCTTGGGAAAAAACTCCTTGCTATCTTCTTACTTGCTCGCTTATATTTTATCTATCATTTTCGTATATTTGTAATCAAATTTTGATTCCATGAACATTTGATTAAGCTAAAATTTATGCTAGTCTTAGTGGTATAAATAAAAGCTTTGTAGCATTCAACATGCAATTTATTTATGTAAAGGTGGAATCTTGTCTCTTTTTAAAATAGACACTTAAAACGCCTTACATAGTGTTTGTATTGTAGACGGCAATATCATAAGAACTAGGTTCAAAAAGAAACAAATCTAAAGGATAACATGCTCTCTCTCTTTCATCCAATAGACGTCCACTGTCGACAGGTCTCTTTCAAGGCCTTCCACGCTACACTATCTTGATCTTGTGTCACCTGAATCCAGCGGCTCCAGCAACATTTTTTGAGGTCGTCTTTCCACCCAGTGGGGGGGGGGGGTGTATGTTTACACTACGTTGTTCGATACGCGGTCGCTACTCTATAACCAAGAGACCCACAACGTTCATCGGATCTTCGAACTATGTGCCCCACCCATTGCCACTTCAGCTTCGTGACGTGGTGAGCTTGTCACTTTGGTCCTTCTACGTCTCTCCTTATTTCTAATTTAATCACGTAAAGATACTCCGAGCATAGCTCTGTCCATAGCCCGCTGAGTAACTTTGAGCTTTCTTATTAACTTAGCTTAGCCCTTAGTTAGCGCCCATGTTTCATGCTCATATGTCATCACAGGCAACACACTGTTCGAAGACTTTAGTCTTCTAATACGCCACTAAAGGTTAACCAAAGGTACTGAGACAAACGTGACATAGGTTACAATTTCAAATAAGATGAAACTATTACCAAAATTTTGACGAAACTATTTTCCAGGATGTATACTCAATTAGTCAATTCATTCAGCAATAACTCCTGGTGTTTATTTCTATCCACGCAGAAAGGTAGGTACTATTAAGTAAACGATGTAAACCATTATATTTTACTATATTAGCATAGATATGGCCGCGGAAAGGGTGGTAAGTGCATTTAAGCGTAAAAATACGAGGGTGGCCAGCCGTTATGTGCGGCACTTTGTCATCGAGCAGCAGTTTTATATTCGCTGCGGTCATTGCGGAACCGCTTATCTCTTCACCAGGCCTGGGGTGGCCATGCAAAACAATTTCTAGATGCATTTGTAAGATGTAATGGGCCATTATACATTTTTAAAGACGGGAAAGGAATTTTTATGTCCTGTAGCAATGTGAAATTATTGTCCAAAATCCCCTAGTTTTTAGACCGTCCGTCTCTCTCTTTCTCATCAAACAATAGCTGTCAACTGTTGGACATAAGTCCCTTCCAAGGACTTCCACGCTACACGACCTTGTGCCGGCTGTATTCAGCTGATCCCTGCAACCTTTTTGAGGTCGTCCACCTGGTGGGGGATTTGCCTACACTACGTTTTCCGATACGGGGTCACCACTCCAGTACCTTGAGACCCCAACCTCCATCGGTTCTTCGAACTGTGTGCCCCGATTCGCTGAACCAATTGATGAAATTTGGCACAAAGTGTTGCTGCATAATGCTTTAACATATACACCTATGTCACATTTCTTAGATATTCTAGATGTGGAAGTGAACGCTGTACATGGAGGCTTAATATATTATTTGATAATGTAGTCAAAGTTTCCTACAGTTCAGAAGTGGGATATACGAGCCCACTTATATTTCACTCGCTTTTACCCGCAACTTCGTTTGCGTAGACTGTTGTCGTGGGATAGGTTGATAAAAAAGGAGCTTTTCAGTGTCATCCTATTCTTGTAGAATTAACAGGAATTCTGTAACATATATGCTACCCCGGTGTATAAGGAATAACTGAATGCATGTATTTTATTTATTTATTGCATAGATTGTGTTTACAACCGCCTTGTGGTATATCCGGAGTAAGAGGTGACTAAGGTAGTTGCCCCTTCGTGTAGTAACCGGCTGAGTAGAATAAACCCTTTTCTAACCGATGTAGGCGGTTGTAGTTATTCTACAACCGCCTTTTATGACAAAAGGCGGTTGTAGAATAACTAGTCAAATGGGCATTATGACGATGTGATTGACCCTAAAATGTATAACATGATACTTGGAGTAGGCCAGCCATACATCAGACCGGCCGGCTGTCACAGTAGAACAATCATTTTTCATTACCCACGATTCATTAACATGCGGGGGTTGGCCAATTATGTACGCTCCATCCATCACGTCGCCCCACAATTTCATATTTTATGCTGCGGCAAACTCGGATCGACAAAAGAACGAAAGATGGAGTTAAATAATACAAAATAAAGCGTAAATTTTTGGTTCGCACCCACACGAGCTGATAGGAGATATGAAACTTAGTTTGGAAACCGGAAGAACGGGCGAGCGCAGAAACTTCGCTAGAATTTGCACATCATAGCTCTACCTGTCTCTAAGAAAAATTCTCTTTGCGCGATGTCAATTTAAATACAGCTCCATCTATGGTTGACTAAGTTAGTGAGCGATACTATATAAAAAATATTATTTAGCATTTAACATTCATCTTAGTATTTCACACGTACATAAAGTTATAAAAAGAATCATGTGACAACATGTTGTGCCGACCTTACTTAAAGTAGGATAAGGGCTGAAGGATTTATTCGTATACATTAAAATATTGAAACTAAATGCTTAGTTTCAATATTTTAATGTACCTATGTATTTTATACACTTATTTAATGTATATATTGGTAATTTATAGAATTAGGCTTTACTTTGCGGAGGTCCATAATACAAAACTAATGAGAATATTATTTTCCAATAATCCGCGATAAAATATCATAAAGATAATTTTTATCGCGGATTATAGTAAAATAATATTCTCATTAGTTTTGTATATATTGTTAATAGGCTAATAAAAAAATTCTATAAAAATCCCGCATCAAATAACCACGTTTTTGTAGTAAATTGTTTGAATTATAGCAACTTCGTTCAAATAAATATTTTTTTCCGGGATAACACGTTGTCCCGTTAAATAAGCGATATAATCTGACATAAGTGCGTGACTCCCCATCGCAAGGGGATTAAAAATATTATAAATAACAATCATAACACCAGTAGAAGTGCACCATTAAATGTGACATCTGAAGCGCACATAAACATAAATTCGCCCGATTTGTGTCAAACGGCCCCGTTATAAATAATGATAATAGCTGAAATAAAAACGGCCGTCCGTAACGAAATGGGACGTGTCGAATTGTTGTGGAATATATTCAGGATTAAGTTGATTTTTTGGTGAGTAATAACGTCTAGAAAAAAGATACTTATTAATAATTACTCAAATTCAAATAAAGATTCAAAATAACTTACAAAAGTAATAATAAAATTATTTTGCTATAATCCGCGAAGAAGTAAAATAGAAAATATAGAGATAGTCTATCTCCTGATGATGCTTCGGTTGCGGGGCGAAACGATTGTTGAGTTTGTGATAGTGAACGTATATAGTGCTTGTGTATTGTGGTGGCGGTGGTGGAGGTTTGTGCATGTGTTTTTACGAATCCTGCATGTATCAGGTATGATACCCGATTGTCCACTTACATTTAGCATTATATATATTTTCTATTTTACTTCTTCGCGGATTATAGCAAAATAATTTTATTATTACCTTTTGTATTATGGATCTCCGCAAAGTAACGCCTAATTCTATAAATTATTCAAAATAACTTGTAAAAAAGTGCTTTTAATTTGTCATCTCTATTGCTGGTTCGGAAAGCTTGGTCTGCCAAATACATAAAGACTTTCTTAAAATAACTTTTTCGTTGATTTTTATGTTAGCCCGGTACACAAATATTAATTGTGCCAAATTTTATCTATATTGGTTCAGCGACTTAGGCATGAAAACTTAAAAGACAGTTTCGCATTAATAATATTATTAATTTATATATTTTAGTAAATAACCCGTATTTCTTATATAAATTGTTGTCGCCATTGATTTTTGCTTTGTATTTTATAGCAACAAAGTCATTAAACAAGAGTATCGCGCCCTTTTTGATTAAAATGGTGGTAATATTGTGCCGTTGTTGTTTCCGGTTTAGTCTTCCTATTGATAATACGTTTCAGTAACAGTCAATCTTAGTTCGTCATTCAAGAGAAGTGCATCTCGGAACGGGAATTGTCGTATTCCTATTATATCGTGTTCTTGTATATAGTGTGCGCTAACATAATTATCCATTGTAAAAGCTCACTTAAATGAATGTAGTACCTAAACAGAAACTAAAATATATAAACAACTCTCTAAAGGTGAGAAATAATTGTGCCAAATAATGTACACACACACACACATCTATATCCTATGAATGGGTATTCTATGGTATGCATACTAAGTTTCATAAAAATGGCTGGAATCGTTTCCGAAATTCAGATTATATATACATATTACATTATTAGATTAGCTCATTTAAATATTACAGTAATAAATGATAAAAATCCTTAGATTCGAAAATCGTTTTAGCGTTTAAAAAGTTGAAATTAAATATTCATAGCGTTAATTTGATTTATAGCTCAGAAATACCTCCGTATACGAAAGTTGTTGACATCTTTGACTAGTGCGGAAAATACATTGGTTTACTTTTGCAGGATAGCGGGGGGTGCGATGAAAAATTTCGCATCCACCCCCATCGCAAGATGCATGGTGGCCATTAAACTGACACGCCGCACAAATCATTGTAACCGCCCGCTCTAACGTTTGCGTCATTCCAATTTATTTTCTACCGACACCTACCTATGAGGAGCCAGTGATATACGATGGTCGGTTGCAAGTATGAATTTAATTATTGCAGATTTTCATATCGTTAGAAAGATAAAACTATACCATAAATTTTTGAAAAGTTTTTGGCAAAATGAACTTCAAAATCACTTAGGTAAAAAATGTTCTTATGTCCCGCCAATACTCTGGCATGCAAAGCTTATGTTAAATTACACAATTATTAAAATATTACAAGATAGCGAAAATAATTCTTTTTACATAAAAATTTATATTAAGAATGATCGGTCGCATTTTGCATAGTTCTATACTACAAATAACCATGTTTTATTCTTTAAAGTACAACAATAAATAACACACTTATTATTCTTATCTAAATACAAAAGAACATTATTAATTGAATTAAAATAATAACAAAGAAAGTTTATTTGAAAAGAAAATTAGCCCAATCATTTAAACAGTAGAATAAAATATAAAATAAGATTAAATGTACGATTAAAATCTTACTGCCCTTATCCAAATCTAAGATTTGGCTATGTATTTCACGATCTGCCGTCAGCCTGACATCAACTTAGTTTAGTCGTATTTTACGACACCTCGGTAAGAAATGAGGGTGGCCTATTCTACTCAGCCGGATACCACACGGCGGGTCGAATTACCTTAGTCGCCTTTTACGACACCTCGGTAAGAAATGAGGGTTCAATTAAGCCGGATCCCGCACGGCGTGTATGATTAAAATGTATAAAAAGATAATTATTTTTAACGGGGAAACTCAGTTTATGCAGTGTACAACCTAGTTAAAAAAATCTGTGTATCCAAAATCATAAGAAATTGAAATTTAAATAAAAAAATTGAAAATTATCTATTTATAATAATTGTTTCTAAACAAGTACAAATAAGATTAAACAGTTGTTTTTATCTTGTTTTAAGCGATATTCTTGTAAAATAAAACGTTAATAAATTAAATTTTTGTTTATATTAAATTTCGTTTTAAACAATTCATAAATCATTGTAATCATGAAATGAATTTGATAGAATCGGAAATTATGATTATTTTTTTAATTACGGATTTTTTTTTTCATATTTCTTTTTTCGTATTACAGAAAACTATTTTTTTTTATATTCTTGAAGTAACCGTATTCTTTAAATGATATAAAAAACAAATACACAAATACTTTAACAATAAATAAACTAATCCAATCCACAATAAAAAATGACTTGTCTATCTGTCACAATATATTATCCAAATTGCAACAAAAGAGAAACACTACAATTGTTTACTCCGCGAAATTCCGGCTTGCGTCATCATCTAATTTATACAATTCGGGGGTGGTTCGCAATAAAAAACGAATAAATGACAATAAGCGCATAACGCGGCGTTACATGCGATTTGAGAGCGGGTACATTAGTTATTATAACACGGCAAAATATGTGTAATAAAACGTTATTTATGGGCCGAATAAAATATAACAGTGGTTAGGGGGCGGCAGATGGGGCGAGAGTGGTGTGTGGTACAAGCGACATACTTTATACCAGTTACAATTTGAAACTGAAACCTACTTGAAGTTTATAGGAAAGCTTTCGATATATCCTAGGATTGACTCATAACAATGAATGCTCTAAAAGTATTTAATGTCTTAAGCATAGATTAGTTACCAAAAAAAACCATTTTCGTGCCATAAAAGATTGTGAACGAGTATATAATTAAAAATCCAATTTTAAAGTATTTATCGGTACATATTTAAATATTCATATAAAATGTGCATTCATACAACTGTCGTTTGAATATTCCAATACCTTTTTTTAAGGATTTAGATTGACAATCATTCAAAAAGTTATATATCTATTGTCCCAACATTTTGAGTAATTCTTAGTAATTGGTCGTGATGATGGATGAATCGAAAGCATTGTTAAGCAATTATTATATGACATATGATATTATATTATATCAAAGATTATTTAAATTCAAGTACTAAAATCATTTTTTTGATATGTTACCTTATAATAAAACGAAATAAAAATTAAAACCAAAATTAAAAATCAAATAAAAATTGTAAAGATACAAACACGAGATACTAAAATAATAACTATTAAAACAAATAAATAAATAAAGAGGTCACAGAATGCGGGAATCAACATTAAGCTAGTGCAGGAAACCTAACACTGAGTTTGACATAAAGTTTATCACTAAAAAAGGTAATTTTAAATTGAAATAAAAAACAATGTGCATAATATTATAATTATTAAACACAAATTCATCGTATCTCAATGAATTACATTAATTTCTGCTGTATAATTGACAATTTTAAAAACGCTACCGCGCTTGTCTCGCGCCGCGCGCTCTCACGGCTATATTGACAGAGTCCTCGGTTACGGATGCTGGAGAAAAATGGCGGTCATTTGTTGACGTCGCCGTTTTGTTCTGTTGCCTTTGAGAGCGAGATAATAGTTGATTTATTTGTGCGATTACGTGTGACGCTCGTCAATGGGCGGCTACAGCTTCACTAGAGGGCTGTTACTATCTGAGAATATTATTGTCAATGGTGTGGTTTTAATTTAGTGAACTTCCGATTACAATAAAATTCCTAATGTAATAAATGGGAAAGTTTGTCTGCCTTTCTGTCTGACGTTTTACGGCTAATTTTCTGAAGAAATATTCATGAAATTTAAGACGAATAAGCTTCCGCCATGTGATATATGGCTGAGTAAAATAGACCACCCTTATTTCTTATCGTGGTGTCGTAAAAGGCGACTACGGTAAGTCGGCTCGCCTTGTGGTATCCGGCTGAGTAGAATAGACCACCCTTGTTTCTTACCGAGGTGTCGTGAAAGGCGACTAAGGTATGTAGAACCATCGTGTGGTATCCGGCTGGGTAGAATAGACCAGCCTCATTCCTTACCGAGGTGTCGTAAAAGGCGACTAAGGTAAATTAACCCGCCGTGTGGTATTGGGCTGAATAGAACAAACCACCCTCATTTCTTACCGAGGTGTCGTAAAAGGCGACTAAGAAAAGTTGACGTCAGGCAGGCGACCGGTCGTAACGTAACTACGGTCGTACCTAGCCAAATCATGTGACAACAGACCCCACTTAGAGTGGGATAAGGGTAGGAGGGTAAGGTAAGTAGACCCGCCGTGTGGTATCTAGCTAAGTAGAGTAGACCACCCTCATTTCTTACCTAAGTATTGTAAAAGGCGACTAAGGTAAGTTGACCCGCCGTGTGGTATCCAGCTGAGTGAATAGACAACCATCATTTCTCACCGAGGTGTCTGAAAGGCGACTAAAGTTAGTAGACCCGCCGTGTTGTATCCGGATGAGTAGAACAGACCGACCTCAGTTCTTACCGAGAACTTAGCCAAATCATGTGACAACATGTTTATAACATGTTGCGCCGACCACACTTAAAATCGGACAAGGACAGGAGAAAGAAAGAGGAAAATTATGTTTCATACAGTCTTTAAATAGTTTTCTTTCTTATCTAGCGACGAACTGCAACCAAATATGTTTCCGTCAATAATCAATTGAAAGACATCTGCGAAACTAAATATTGATAGTTGGAATAACGAGGCACGAGGGGCCACCATCAGTACTGATACATCAACACCATTAGCGAAGTACCAGGGGACTGGACAGGGGAAGCTGTGGAGTAGTCTCGTGATGATTTAATTTTTTATGACAGCGGCATTGCCTGGCCCGTTGGCGCAGTGGGTAGTGACACTGCCCGAGCTTTGATTCCCGCCGAGAGCCAACATATTCTATAAATGAATTTGTTGGTCTTTGAGTCTGGGTGTATGTTTGTATTTAAGTATACATTTAAAAAATATATAAGTATATATATGCACCAGTTGTCTGCCTACCATAACACAAGTATTAAGTTACTTTGGGTACGGACGACCGTGTGTGAAAGTGTTCCATATATGTTTATAAATTTTTTCCACTCTAAATAGGGTCGCCACAACACATTTTAAACATGCTGTTAGATGATTTGGGTAGTTATTTTACGACCGGCCGCTTGCCTTAGGCCGTTTACGAAACCTGGATAAGAAATGAGTGTGGTCTATTCTACTCCACCCGATTCTACACCGTGGATTAACTTACCTCAGTCGCCATTCACGACTATTTTTATTAGTCGCTGTCGGGGATAATTCCAAGAACAGGATCTGTGTGTTTATCCAATTATATATTTATTATCCAAGATTATCTAAGATTATATAAGTTCCAACATTGACAGCCTTGTTACTCTCATTTTTCTTATCCTCCTCGTTATTATTCTTGTTGCCGTAGTAACGAGGCCGTCCGGTGTTACCGGCCAGGCGTATTAGAATTCCCAACATCCTCCCCCCCCTTGGGAACTTGCTTCCCAAAGAGCTCTTGGGAATCTGACGTGCCTTCCAATGCACAGAGTTTCGAGATGGATCTCTTAATGATACCACCTGCAGTTTGAACGTCGACGACTCTGCATAGTCCGTCGGCGCCAAGGTATAGTCGATGGATGCGGCCCAGAAGCCACTTCATCGGCGTTAAGTGATCATCCAGTACAAAGACAAGATCACCGATCTTGACATCTCGCTGTCTTGTCCTCCATTTCACACGTTCCTGTAGAGTCGACAAGTAATCCCTTTTCCAGCGTGACCAAAAGTGATGTCTCAGGCGTTCGATCAGCTCGTATCTGTTGAGGCTGATACGTTCGATATTAGGCGAAGGCAGTGAAGTCAACGGTCGACCCACTAAGAAGTGCCCAGGTGTTAAGGGTAGTAGATCAGAAGGATCAGATGACATTGACGTAAGTGGACGTGAGTTCATGATCGCTTCAACCTGAGCAAACAGTGTATACAATTCTTCGAAAGTTAGACTAGAGTTACCTGCTATTCGTTTTAAATGATATTTGGCCGATTTAACCCCTGCCTCCCAGACCCCACCAAAACTAGGTGCATAGACGGGAGAAAATTTAAAATTAATACCTTCATTGCACGCAAAGTCGCTGACTGGTGCTTGACATTTCTTTAGAAGTCTGTTTAGTTCATTACTAGCTCCTACAAAGTTTTTCCCATTATCGCAAAAAATAGTATGAGGTTTACCACGTCTTGCGATAAACCTACGCAAGCATAGAATAAACGCATTGCTACTTAGGTCGCTAACTACTTCCAAGTGTACAGCCTTTGTAGCAAAACAGATGAAAATACATAAATAGCACTTGGAAGTTTTTGCGCCTCTACCTTTACGATTAAGAATAAGAAAAGGTCCAGCGAAGTCGGTGCCACAAGTCTCAAAAGGAGAAGCAAGAGTAACACGAGGTTCAGGTAAGTCACCCATTAATTGTTGCATAGGCTTAGCCCTAAATCTTTGACAACGTACGCATAATCGTACAGTAGCAGTTGCTAACACTTTGCCACCTAATGGCCAAAAAAGTTCTCTAATGGAACTCAACAACTGTTGAGGACCACAATGTAAAAGCCGTAAGTGTTCTTTTTCAAATAACATTCTCGTAAATACATGTTTAGGGTCTAGTAAAATAGGATGCCTTTTATTATAAGGGCAATATGAAGCGTTGTCGATACGACCACCGACACGTAATATGCCTTGATCGTCCAAAAACGGATTTAAAGAAAGAATAGAAGATTTACGATTTAGGATTTTATCAGTTTCTAGCGAGTGTATATCTTTAATGAAAGTTTCTCTTTGTGAAGCTTTCGCTAGCAAGGTAAGTGAAGTGTGCAATTCAGAACAGGTGAGATTACCAGTTATTTTGGTATTATTTTTTCTAATATTATTTATAAATCTCAGTACATAACCAAAAACTCTTTGCAATTTATAGAGTTTAGAGTATTTATTAAACGGTATTACATCATTAGGTAAAATATTAGTATTTAAGCTTATTCTTGTTTCAGGTAACACAGCAGGAGCATGTGGAGAAGAAGGTCATTCTTTTTCAGGTTTAGCCAGAAAGGACGGGCCGTGCCACCAAAGGACATTCCCAGGAAGAAGACGAGGCTGAATCCCTCTGGAAGCCATGTCAGCAGGATTCAATTCGGTAGGTACATGACGCCAGCAGTTTTCATTAGTTAAGTCCCTAATTTGTTCAATACGATTACTAACAAACGTTTTAAGTGTTTTAGGTGGAGTGTGCAGCCATCCCAGAACAATAGTAGAATCTGTCCAGAATACAGAACGAGTAATAGGAATTTTAAGTGACAGTATAACCTTAGCATATAATTTAGCGCCAAGCAAAGCGCCTAGGAGCTCTAAGCGTGGAATAGTTTCAGATTTCAACGGACTGACCTTGGCCTTAGCACAGAGTAAATTAACAGATTGATCACCCTTATCATTAGTAGATTTTAGATAAATGCAAGTCCCATAAGCGTCTTGTGACGCATCTGTAAAGCAGTGCGCTTCTACAGACGTAGGAGATTCACAAAGTACATATCTAGAAACATTTATGTCTTCAAACAATTTCGTCTCATTATAGAAGCTTAGCCAAGATTTTTTTGTATCTTCTGGGAGGCTATCATCCCAGTCAAGTTTACTAAGCCATACTTTTTGAAGAGTAATTTTATGGAATATGGTACAAGCTGATAACAAACCCAATGGGTCAAAGATTTTACAAGAGTTCGACAGTATAGAACGTTTAGTTACTTTAGCTATACTTTCGACATTAACCGAAAAATGCAAAGTATCAGAGTCAGGTGTCCATCTTAGTCCCAATACAGAAGACTGTTTACAGAAATCTTGAAATTCATTACAAGTAGGAATATCGTCAAATATATCAGGAGCATTAGTACGGAATTTCCTCAAAGGAAAACAACCTTCGTTAAGTTTATCAATAACCCCTTTCACAGTGGAAGCTAAGACAGTTTTAGAATCAGAACCAGTATTCAAATCATCGACATAGAAATCGTGCCTTATGGTATTAGCAATCATATCATCAGAACACTCATCAGCGAGTTGAACTAAACACCTCGTGCTAAGATATGGAGCGGAGGCGGTTCCGTATGTGACTGTATTAAGTTTTAATATTCTTAGCGGGAGTGTTTCTTTCTCCCTCCACAGAATTAGCTGCAGGTGACGTTGAGAACTGTCCACCTCTATTTGGCGATACATTTTCTCAACGTCACCTGTCACTACATACGCATATTGACGAAAACGTAGTAGTATAGCCATTAAGTCATCCTGGACCACAGGTCCAACATATTGAATATCATTTAGTGATTTATTACTAGTAGTTTTACAAGAAGCATCAAAGACTACTCTGAGGCGAGTAGTTTCACTAGCTTCACGAATTACAGCATGGTGAGGAATGTAGTAACCAAAGGTAAGTCGGTCCATGACTTCTCTCACGGTACCCAAGTTAGTAAGATGTCCTAGTCTTTCATACTCATTAATAAAGTTAGCATAGTCTGCTTTCAAGTTACATTTAGACAATTTCTTTTCCAGATTAAAGAAACGCCTCTTGGCTAGATGATAAGAGTCGCCAAGAGCCACCTCGGGAACCTCGCGAAAAGGAATTTTAACAGAGAACCTACCATTCTCCAAGCGCACAGTATTAGAAGTAAAATGATTTTCACAATACTCCTTATCTTTAGAAGGAGATATATTAGTAGCTAGAGGAATATCTTCGATTTCCCAGAATTTAGCAATAGAATCTTTAATCTCTTGACAAAAGTTAGAATGAGTAGTAGAAGCAGGACTCTGAGTAGTAGTAGGTCCTGTCACGAGCCAACCTAGTTTAGATTTTTGGAGCGTGGGCTTATTTTTGCCTAACTTGATTTGTTTGGAATCCATTATGTCCCAAAAAATATCGGCACCAAGTAGTATATCAATATCAGAGGGATGATGGAAATGTGGGTCAGCAAGTTCAATAGAATCAGGAAGAGAAAGTCGCGAAATATCTACCTCGACACCAGGTAGTTTACCACTAATCGCAGGTATGACATAGCAAGAAACATTACACTTGAAAGTATTCACCCGTGACTTCAATGTTACCTTACATTTCTTAGTAGTAGTAGTGACTCTATTGTTTATACCAGCAATAGACAGATTAGTATTCGAGCAAGGAATTTGTAATTTATTTTGCAAATTTTCAGTAATAAAAGAAGACTGAGATCCATTGTGTAGAAGAGCTCTAACAACATGACAGTTATTAGTATTAGTATCAACAAGCTCCACTTCAGCAGTACACAACAAGACCTGACCGAGAGTTACAGCGGACAATGATACAGGATCTATCATAGCAACAGTGGAAATCTGAGCAGAAGCTTCTTCAGACGAAGAGGACGCAGGAGCGGACGCTGCGACAGAAGCGCCAGAAGTATTTCTATGTAATAATAGATTATGTTTTTTGTTACAGAATTTGCATGGAGTATGTTTGCAGCTAGAAGAAAAATGTCCAGGACGCAAACAATTTTGACACAAGCGATGTTTTAAAACCTCACTGTATCTAGAGTCTATTGACATAGATTTAAACTTATCACATTTATACACTTGTCTTTGTTTTTCAGATTTAGTGACATTATTATACTGCAAAGTTTCTAAAATATCAGCGCGATTGCGCAAAAATTCATTAAATTCAGCTAAAGTAGGCGAAGTATTCGTGTTAGTCCTACTTTCTTCCCATTTGCGACTAGTGGCGCCATCTAGTTTCGACACCATCACATAAACAATCAATGTGTCCCAATGAGAAGTAGGTTCATTTAAATTATTTAAGGAACTCAAATTTTTAGAATAGTAATCAATCATATAACGCAGAGACTTGAAGCTTTCCTTAGAAATCGGTTCAAAATTAAAAAGAGAGTTTAAGTGGTTGTTTACAAGTATTCTATTATTATTATAACGTTTAACAAGCAAATCCCAAGCAGATTTATAGTTAGCAGCAGTAAACTCAACCGATTTTATAACTTGAGACGCTCCACCTTCAAGTGAAGAGCGTAAATAATGAAATTTATTGATGTCAGGGATATTATTACTATTTATTAAAGACTCAAACGTATCCCTAAACTCCATCCATTTAAGGTAGTTGCCGTCAAACCGCGGAAGTTGGATGGTGGGAAGCTTTATACTATCAATATTATGGTTACGAACGTTTTCAGTAGAGTGCGAAGGCACTTTTGAGCCAGCTATCGAGCCATAATTTGAGGACACATGTAGAGCAGTTACACTTTGAATTATACTTTCGGCACGAGAAATATTCAAACAAAAATCATTTTCGATTTTCTCATGTTCCTCTAACTGATCGAAATCTAACATCTCAATATTATCCTTTAAAGAATCAAACTGAGTAAATAAGTCTCTATGTCGCGATAGTTTTAATTCAAGTTCCGCAACTAATGCCTTTGTAAGTTCCTTAGGATCAATTAATGAAGTAGTTTGTAAGTATTTCGCAAACGTCGTAATTCGACTCTTTATACTAGCACGTTTCCGAACAAGTTCTTTCAAATCTTCCGCCATAGTAAATAACAATTTAATGCCTTATTACAATAATCAACTAAACAGACTGTTCGGGGTAAGTAATGACAATATAGGTATCAAAGAACCGCAACGTTAGTTACAGCGTCAAAAAATGACGACGCCGGCCCCAGTCAGGTGCTCGCGGTCAGTGGAGGTCACACGCAGTCGACGCGATGTAACAGCACCGAACACCAATTTTACGCGGGGTCGGAGAAGCAGTGGCCACAAAGAACCTAGAATGATTTAGATTTTTAGTTAGAAAGATGCAAACAAAGAATGAAATTAAAGACAGTGTATTTAATGACAATATTTATAAGAAATAAAGATAAGTTAGTAACTCTAATTGTTTCAATTCAGTATTAAGAACTTCAATAATATTGTAAGAGAGTAACATTCGTTCTTATATAAGTAGATAGGTAAGTAGGTAGCTAATTTTAATATAAGTTGTTTAGAGTAACACATTCGTATTCATAGTAAAGTAAATAGTTTTATAGTTTTACCTAGTTCAATCTAGGGCTAGCTTTAAGTACTATAGTAATAGTATAGAATAGTATTCAGTTGAGTTTAATCAAGCGGATGTGAACACTGTTTGCAGATGCAAAACAATCATGAACACAACGTTCTTCCGTCTGCACACACAAAGTATAAGACCAAAATTGGGCGTACTTCCCTGTGAGTAGAACAAAAGACAACACAGATCCTTCGCGCAATAGTATCACGTAGATCACGTCGGGGTCACCAAAATATGTCGGGGATAATTCCAAGAACAGGATCTGTGTGTTTATCCAATTATATATTTATTATCCAAGATTATCTAAGATTATATAAGTTCCAACATTGACAGCCTTGTTACTCTCATTTTTCTTATCCTCCTCGTTATTATTCTTGTTGCCGTAGTAACGAGGCCGTCCGGTGTTACCGGCCAGGCGTATTAGAATTCCCAACAGTCGCCATTTACGACTAAACGAACAACTAAAATTGAATATCAACTTTTAACATAGAATCTTATCCCAAAATTCAAAACCTAATCGTATTTGGATCAATATACTATAATTAATGTATAGAAACCGCGTAATAGAAAACGCGGCGTTATCCCACCGGGAACTGTTTCCTCCGCGATAACGTCGCGTAAAGAGCTCATGTAATAAGAGCCCCGTATGGGATAAAATAACACGTGAGTATAGCCAGTTTCTATACATTAATTATAAATACACGATAGTTTAAATTCAATATACTACAAATACTGAAAATAGGTGAGGTTTGCAATCAGGAAGACTAACTTCTATTGTAATTCTCAAAGGGAGTTATAGTAATTTTGTAGAAATATATCGACTCCACACCACCCATGTTTAGAGTCAAACGTGTCACGAAATCTGAGCATTGACAATATTTGCTACAAGCCCGGTTAATTACCTTTCATTTGTTATTTAAACAGACAAACATGTCTACATAACTATATACGCATGGCAATTTAACGCTTATTGTTACAGCATAAACCCGAAAATTCTTTGAACGACTAACTTATGATTGGAGAAAAGTATGAAACTAAGCAATGCTTCGGCCTAGTATTTGGCACATACTATATCTTTGGTTACCTCTATACGAAAAATAATGAGTAAAATAAACAATCTTCTTTCTTACCGAGATGTCGTGTGATCGATTTTCTTTAAATTGACACACTGAACAGATTTTTGTACAGTTTTTACTCAAAGGTAGTGCAATAGAAGGTTTAGGTTAGTTTAGACATGCGACAACATGACTCTATCTCCTAAAGTTAACTTCCAATAACTAATTTTATGTTCAACATTTTAATGGTTTATGTAAACATATGGGAAACTTACACACACGGTCGCCCGACCCCATAGTAAGTAACTTAATACTTGTGTTATGGGTGACAGACAACTGGTGAATATAAACATATATAATTTTGAAATACATACTTAAATACAAATATACACACAGACTGGATGACCAACAAATTGAATTTATAGAAAATGTTGGCCCTCGGAGGAAATCGAACCCGCGACTGCGGAGCTGAAGGCAGGGTCACTATCCACTATGCCAACGGGCCAGTCAAATTAAAAATACTCGCACATACTTTTTATATTTTGACGTTTTTTTTAATTTTTGTGACACAATAAAATACAAAATCGTCCTGTCACTTTTCTCAACGATCTTCCCAATAAAGTGCCGAAACAATAACCTGAATAACCTCAAACAATAACAATCCGTATAATACAATATTGTCAGAACTAATTGCAACTTCAACGATGCAAATGTGCAGCTGTTGAGAGAGTAATGCATCGAGAAACAAATGCTGACCATTAGCAATGTGCCGAGCTCTTTGGCTTAAATAATTGCGTACCAAAATAATTCACAATATATCATCCCACACTTCGTTCTGAAACATACAACCATACTCTCGATTTCTAAGCTAAGTTTTGCGCCTTACAAAAGTACGTAATTCATTTGGTTTTTGAAATATCAATTATGTAATAAAAGTATGTATGTATGATTTGTATAGTCCTAGCGTGTAAGTAATTTAAGATAGATATAACTTGTTTCAACCAGCCTCGTGGACGGCCGGAGACCAAAGTTGATAATGAAGAATTGAAGGCTATTGTGGAAGTGGATCCATCGCAAACCACGTCCGAGTTAGCTGCAGGCTCCGGTGTTAGTGATAAAACTATTTTAATCCACTTGAAGGAAATTGGGAAGGTGAAAAAGCTTGAAAGGTGGGTACCTCATGAATTGAGTGAAGCAAACCGACAAACGCGCGTCGACTGCTGCGTTACGTTACTCAACCGGCACAATAATGAAGGAATTTTAAAACGAATCATTACCTGCGATGAAAAGTGGATCCTCTACGACAATCGGAAGCGCTCATCGCAATGGCTGAACCCTGGCGAACCAGTCAAATCCTGCACTAAGCGAAAATCGACTAAAAAAAAGTTGCTTGTAAGTGTTTGGTGGACTATTGCCGGTGTCGTTCGCTACAGCTTTCTTAAATCTGGCCAGACGATTACGACAAATATCTATTGTCAGCAACTGCAAACCATGATGGAAAAGCTAGCTGCTAAACAACCGAGGCTGGTCAATCGCTCTAGGCCACTGCTGCTTCAGGACAACGCTAGACCACACACTGCACAACAGACGGCTACCAAATCAGAGGAGCTTCAATTAGAATGTCTTAGACATCCACCGTACTCTCCGGACCTTGCTCCAACAGATTACCATTTTTTTCGCAATTTGGATAACTACGTGCAAGGAAAAAAATTCAACTCCGATGGGGCAGTCCAAACCTTCAAAGATTTTATTGATTCCCGCCCGAATGGTTTTTTTAGTAAGGGGATCAATGAACTACCTATGAGATGGCAAAAGTGCATACATAGCAATGGTACATACTTTGATTAATTAAATATATTTCATTAAAAAAAAACGACTTTATGTTCCTCCCATAGAAAACGCCAATTTCATATGTAAGGACCTAATATTACATTTTCAAAAAAAAATAGGGATCCGTTTTAAAAATTAAATAAGGTGTAAAAAAATTTCGCAGGTGAAGCCTAGGGATATTACTAGTCCTCAATAAAGTGAAATAGAAAATATATATAATGCTAAATGTAGATTAGACAATCCGTTTTTTATACCTGATACATGCAGGAGTCGTAAAAACACATGCACAAACACACCACCACAATACACAAGCACTACACATGTAGTATTTGGTGGTAATATCCCGCGGTTTCACCCGCGTAATTTCACTATTACAAACTCAACAATCGTTTCATCCCGCAACCGAAGCATCATCAGGAGATAGACGCTACGACGAAATCGCAAAGCTTTGTGTGTATCCAGAACTAATGTTTGTGTGTAATCCTACTTTAAATTGTAACAACGTTTTTAGTTTAAAAATAAACGTAAATTATAATAGCGATATAACGTACGACGCGATTAATTTAAAAACTCACAGCAAATTGTTCTTTCCTTTCATAAATCTTTGTATGCGATGCTTATTTTAATCCTGAAATATGTTTTCAGCTCGCAATTTCATCGTTGGAATAGTTAGTTGATATGTTCCGTGTTTTTGCGTGGAATTTAAATTGTGTTTATCTTGAACATGCAAATATTCGTTGATGTTCCGAATATCGTATCATTTTTTATGACCTCAAATTTACGATTTCATATAAGAAATGCAATAAGATACTTCCTTAGAATTCATACTTAATTTTACAAATGTGGTTTATTGTATGGGAACGATGAATGTTTTTTCCAATTGACTGGCCCATTGGCGCAGTGGGTTTTCTTGCTTTTACAACATTTATACTAATATACAAAGGTGAAGAGTTTGTTTGTTTGTTTATTTGATTGTTTGAACGAGCTAATCTCAGGAACTACGGGACCGATTTGAAAAATTATATCAGTGTAAGATAGTCCATTTATTGAGGAAGGCTATAAGCTATATAACAACACGCTAAAATGAATATGAGAGGAGCAGCAATAAAAAAATAGTACGAAAATATATTTTTCACAAGGTATTTTAAAAGACAAGATTAAGAATTTTTTTTAATTTCTTCATGTGGTCAATAAAATTTGATTTATTTATAAGAGCTTATAAATGTTATCATAGAAGTGTATCTTATCGTTATTAGTTCGACCTTAACCGCCATAACTCATCTAATGGTTAAACAACAGAAAATAATCTTAAGTAATCTTAATACGATAGTCTAAGGGCCTGTTTCACAAGTTACCAATAAACTGTCAGTTACTTTATTTGGAACATATCTACCACATATTTCGGAATTTTGCGTTTCTCAGGTTTCTGATAGGTTTATTCAGCACTTAAAGTCCCTAATAAGTTAATTCTGATAACTTATTATGAGATCATGAGGCTGTTATTTTGTTTATCTGCTGGATAGCAAAAACCTATTTCAAAATGGCCGTGATTTAATTTTTAAAATTTTGCGTTTCTTAGGTTTTTGATAGGTTTATTCAGCACTTAAGTCCCTTATAAGTTAACAGGTAGATCATGTGGCTGTTATTTTGTTTATCTGCTGGATAGCAAATACCTTCAAAATGGAAAATTTCAAAAAAAATTAACTTAATTTACTTTTTAGAGGGTCTTTTTAGAGACATTTATCTGCTAGTTAGTTTATTTGTCGGTTAACTGTCCGACACTTTATCAGTAATTTGTGAAACAGGCCCTAACAATGCGATAGAATTAAAATTGGCAAATTAAAAAAATCCTTTGTAAGATCCGGGCTTGCGAAGTAAAAAACCTCACGACGCCTATAGATAAAATGTTAAGTTAGATCATAACGCCATACATTTCTAGCCCATTGTTCCTGAATTAGACCAAAAAGCGAAACAATAGCTGAATACTTTAGACGTATAAATTATTAGCGAAGTCATTCGATTTATATCTGCGCGTCTGTGCTCTGCCAAATTATGTTATTTATGCGAATGCTTAATCTACGGGTGCACTCGAAACCGACGTAAATAGCTGTAATTGATGTAAGTGTTAAAGAAAGTGTTATAAAAAGACAGTTGTGTAGTTTTGTCAATTGTTTAAGACACATCATTTAGTTTCAATCAAATTATTTTTACTTTTGTATTATAGATCTCCGCAAAGTTACGTATAAGCCTATGAATAAAACATCATCATACTCCTGCCCTTATCCCACTCAAGTGGGGTCGGCACAACATGTTTCACACATGCTGTCACATGATTTGACTACGTATTTTAGTGACTGACGTCCACTTACCGTAGTCGTATTTTACGACACCTCGGTATGAAAGAGGGTGGTATTTTAAAGAGGTTTGTCAAAGAGGGTGGTTTTTGAAAGAGGGAGGCTATTTTACTCAACCGGATACTACATGTTGGGTCAACTTACCTTTGTAGTAATTTACGACACCTCGGTAAGTAAGAAGATGTTCTATTCTACTAAACCGGATACCACACGGCGGGTCAACTTACCCACGTTACTTTTATTTAAGTCTATTAATAAAACATCGTTAAAAATAGACGCTACAGAGCTCTCATATTTTAAATCTGCACATTCAAAGTAAACTGTCAGTAAGTGATTGTAATAAAGTAGCATATATATTGATCTATCGTTCGAGTGAAGCATTACTAATTTTGTGGATTACAACGTTACACGCTATATAAAAGCATCCCAGTCATTGCTTTTGATATCGACTACATTTATTGTCAGTAAGTAGTAAGTAACGGCCTGTTACTATCCCAATGCTGGGCATAGGCCTCTTCTCTCAGTTTCTTCTTTTTTTGGAGAGAAGGATTGGAACTAAGACCTACCACGCTGCTCCAATGCGGATTGGTAGGTTACACATGTCCCCAGAATTCTCTAGAGATATGCAGGTTTCCTCACGATGTTTTCCTTCACCGAAAAGCGTGTAATAAATTACAATTATCAATTAGACACATAAGTTTTACTAGGAAACTTATTGGTGCCTGTCCGGGGTTTGAACCCTAGACCTCCTCGAAAGAGGCGCACGGTGTTACCGCTGGGCTACCACAGCTTATTGTTAGTAGTTATGCTTAAATATTAGCAGTGTATAAACCAAATAAAATTATAATTACACGATACTGCGGCTTCACCCGCGTGGAAAACAGTGGGTAACAAAGTTTTATTTTGAGTAAATCCTGACCCCAATGTTTTATGAAAATGATCAAAACGACCTGAGCAAAATTTTCATGTAAAGTAGTTTTATATTAAATTTAACCTTCCGTGAGCATTACACTACGTAGTAGTAAAAACCATAGAAACATCCGTACAGTGGATGTTGAGAAAATCGATCACATACAGACAGACAACTTTAGGGGACTTTGTTTTATAATATGAATAGATTGCTAAACAATCAATTACTGTCCGATTTAAGTGTGGAATAATAAATAGAGTAATGCGGCGAAAGCGATACAAGCGACTGACATCTGTCGCGTTAATGTTAAGTGACTCAAGCCGTCGCTGACGCCGTCATTTCAAGGCGTCATTAACGCTATAAATGTCGCGTTAGTGACGCCTGTAGAAACATCACCTTTAAGATACAACGCGAGCGTCGTTCAAAGTACGATCGCCCTTAAATTAACGTTCCGCATCGCAGCCGGTAACAACAAGATTGAAAGGTGAAAACCTCGCAAATATGGTCAGTAAATGTAATTAGCACGTATAAAGTTTTATTGGTTTGTGTACTTAAATTGAACTTCATTTAAGGCCGCGTACAGACATGGTGAAACGTGCGTCCCGAAAAGTTCGTCACGCTTGCCTCAACCTGGGGCATACGAAGGTACATTTATACATCCGTCCTGAATGATACATGCTCAAGCTAAGCACACAAACCACAAGGCATGGTATTCGTAAGTAGAAAAATGGCTCCAACAAGGCGAGACGTGCATATTGCAGCTGCGGCCTATATTGTCATAAAATATGAAAAAAAGAGCTGGTGGACAAAACAATTTTTTATCAACCGATGGGAATACATGGGCTCCATGACTCATTAGCGTGCAACGCAAACAAAATGTCTGTCTACACGGAGCGCACGGCTCACACTGAGGAAGCGTTCGCAACGATCGTCTAACGCGAATGCTCACTTTGAGCACACACGTCGCACAGCTCGACGGCATGCGAGACGAAGTACAAACCATTCGCAACGCACGCCTCACCATGTCTGTACGCACCTTAAGAAATGAGGCAATGATAAAAACTGATAATTTATACAATTATAAAATGCTTCAATTTAATGTTATGCTAACATATTTTAATTTTATGGCATACTATTAGTATAATAGTATTATCTTGACTTCAGACCTTTGACAGTTCGATTTCGAATATAAATTCGTATTTTATTAGTTTTCTTTTGATTTGCAACGTTCTTTCTTGTTTTAAATTTCAATATATTGGATGCTTGTTGATATCAATAAATCTTCAATGTGAATATCAATTTAATGTCCTAACGTTAAATGTACCTCTTGATGTATATATTTTATCACATTCTTAAGAAAATGGTGTTAAACGAAATGTTAATTTTTACATAAATGTCATTTATGAGATTGCCAAGAGTCTAATCAAAGATTATTGTTAAATATTTATTTGAAATGCGTAATTTCGTCACTGGTATCTATTTGTCTCACAGAGGTAAATATTACAGCTCATATATCAAAATTATCACCAGTTAAGGCGTAGGCTTAAGCAAATGTACATAACGTAAATGTACGTAACAGTTACCTTCCAAAACTTTTAGATATCTGTAAAGCTTAAATTTATTTACGCTTTAGTTGGTTAAGATAAAGTAAAATAGCTCAGTTAATTTTTTATTTAAAGAACATAAAAATATGAATACACCTTATTGTTACTACAAACGATACTTTCAAATTGCTTATTTCTAATTGCCAATTACACAATTTCCGCAAATTGATGTGTTAATGACGGCCGGTGGGTAATTTTCACATCATTTCATGTCAGAACGCCGCTGTAATTGCTGGCTTGACGGAATGACGGGGTATGTCATTCGTCTCCACTATATCCAATAATATATTATAATTGTGTCTATAATAATCTAAAGTAAATATCGTAGCAGAGAAAATATGCGTATAAAGTCGTGTTGTGAACAAAATTGTGAACAATGACACAAGAGTAACGTGCCCTTTTTTTCTAAAATGTTGGCACCAATGTATCAATTTTTGTTACCAGTGAATTCTTCCAATTGTTAAAAGTTGTTGTTGTGTTCAGTAAAATTAATTCTGTGTTCACTATTCAAGAGAAGTATATCTCGGAGCGGGAATTGACTATTTCTTATTATATTTAATGATCATTTTAATGTTCCGTACGTTCAGAAATCATCACGTGTCGGAACAACGCCGTAATTGGGGGAATAACAAGAATTACAGCGTATGTCATCCATATCTTTATGTAATAATTAAGTTATTTTCTTTACTTTCTAAATTTACCTTTTTAAGCACTGTTCTTAATTTTTTATAATAACATGTTGAGTTAGCCTATAAGTGTGATGTACGGGGTAGCAATACTAAGATTGAAGAAATGTTAAAAATTTAAATGTTATATTGTATACCCCGTACACCGTTGGCTTCCTATTTTAATAAATAAATAAATAAATAAATATCCACTATATGCAAATTACATTTAGATTATTTTACAACTAAGTCTGCAATAATAATATAATTGTCCGATATATTTATATCTATTTATTTATGATGATCACAATATCACAATTTTGTAATTGCTACTATAATAAGATCATTAAAAATGTATAATATCGTAGTAAGAAAAGTCGCGAACTCAATATAGTTAAGCTATGAACGTCATTTCGAAAGTCGTGTCAATGAGCCGGCCGGTCTGTAATTATCACGCGTCGGAACACCGCCGTAATCGCGGGAATGACAGGAATTACGGCGTCCGTCATTCCACTGCGCTTTATCAAATTGTTCAGAATTACCTTTTTCCGGTTCCTTACTGGGAATGTTGATCTTGTGGGCTATTAGAAAAATGTTTATTAAAACACTTTATTCGTTTTCTATTTCCTTGTGTGTTTTATACAACGATAAGATTGGTTTAATCGCAAGCCGTGGACTATCCGGTTGATTAGAAAAGACCACCCTCATTTCTTACCGAGGTGTCGTAAAAAGCGACTAAAGTAAGTTAACGTCAGGCATGCGGTCGGTCGTTAAATACGTAGCTAAATAGTGTGACAATATGTTTATACCATGTAGTGACACAAAAAAAATCTCCTACCGAGAAGAGCCGACAAGAAACTTGTTTGTTGGTCTTTACAAAATATAACTGCATATAAAAACTGTAAAAGAAATAGTAAAGTAACGGCCTGTTATTAAAAGGCGAATAAGGTAATTCGACGGACCATGTAATATCCGGTTGAGAAGAATAGACCACCCTCATTTCTTACCGAGGTGTCGTAATATGCGACTAAAGTAAGTTGACCCCCGTGTGGTGTCCAGATGAGTAGAATAGGCCACCCTCTTTTCTCACCGAGGTGTCGTAAAAGGCGATTAAGGTAAGTCAACCGACCGAGTGGTATCCGGCTGAGTAGAATACACTATCCTCATTTCTTACAGAGGTGTCGAAACATGCGACTAAGGTAAGTTGACCGCCGTGTGGTATCCGGATGAGTATAATAGATCACCCTCATTTCTTACCGAGGTGTCGTAAAAGGCGACAAAGGTCAGTCGACCGACCGTGTGGTATCCGGCTAAGAAGAAAAGACCTTCGTACCGAGGTGTCGTAAAATGCAACTAAGGTAAGATGACATCGACGAATGTAGCAAATTATGGACTTAGTTATTGTATAGAACCGGCTATACTCACGGGATTACGTCGTGTGAAGAGCTCATGAATATGTGCCCCGGATGAGTTCGAAACTAGTCGGGCTAACCCGATAGAATAAGACGTGAGTATAGCCGGTTCTATACAATAACTATGAATACTACTCACGATAGTTTAAAATTTTAAAAATTATGGACTGGCCAGAAGTGTCCATATTTAACAGATTTTCGATTGACCTCGCGACCCTTTTTAGTAATGTTATTGAAGAAAGTGACTGGGGTAATGACGCGTGGAAGATTGATTACACTCGCCCTGTTACAGCGAATGTACATAGGTATAAGATTTATAAGAGCTTTACGATGCTTTTATTAGGGTCTAGTACCTGGTTGACCGACCCTTGTGTTGTCGCCATTGACTTCCGCTTTGTATTTTAAAGCAACACAGTCATGAAACAAGAGTATCGCGCCCTTTTTGATTAAAATGGTGGCAACACTGTGCCGTATTGTTTCCGGTGCAGTCTTCCTATTGATAAAACGTTTCAGTTACAGTCAGTCTTAGTTCGTCATTCAAGAGAAGTGCATCTCGGAACAGGAATTGTGGTATTCCTATTATATCGTGTTATTGTATATAGTGTGCGTTGACACTTGCTTGGTACTTTAAAAAAAAAGATACTTAAATTAAAATAAAAAACTATTGGGTAGGTGGGGCTCGATACCTAGGTTACATTTCTCGAGACCGCCCGTTCCCCGAATAATCTACGCCTTAACATTTTACGGCAAAAATAGCGTTTTATATACAAATGTTAGTATTTATAATGCCCAAAAACAGTGATGAAATGTTTTTTTTTTTAAATAAAACCTAGCTAGATAATTTATAGAATTAGGCGTTACTTTGCGGAGATAAATACAAAAGTAATAATAAAATTATTTTGCTATAATCCGCGAAGAAGTAAAATAAAAAATATATATAATGCTAAATGTAAGTGGACAATCGGTTATCATACCTGATACATGCAGGATTCGTAAAAACATATGCACAAACCTCCACCACCGCCACCACAATACACAAGCACTATATACGTTCACTATCACAAACTCAACAATCGTTTCGCCCCGCAACCGAAGCATCATCAGGAGATAGACTCCACGACCAAAATCGCAAAGCGAAGCAATACCCAAATAAGTTTAGTTATATACTAATCGGTTCAACCCCACCCTTTATTTTATTTTATTGTTCGCAGGCAAAATAAATTAGCAAAATAATTTTATTATTACTTTTGTAAAACCTAGCTAGATTGATTTTCTCCTCAACAACCCCCTACATAGTGAATTTGAGAAAAATCGGAGCCGTTTCCGAGATTCGGAAAATATATATATATATATATATATATATATATATATATATATATATATATATATATATATATATATATATATATATATATACACACACATATACAAGATTAACTCCTTTAAATATTAAAGATATAGGGTCTTACTTTTAATAGTGAATCCTTCCTACTTAACATATTTTTTTCTTCCATTCTCTGCTGTCATTCTTCAACTCTTTATAATATGTTGTACCGACCTCACTTAGAGTGGGATAAGGGCAGGAGGATAATGACGAAGCTCTCTTTGAGCAACATGTTATTAGCACCAAATCTCATCCTCTTCCTTATATCCATTCCATTATATTCATTCCACTATAACCATTCCATTATAAATAAATGACAATTTTTATGATTCTAACTACTTTAATAACAATTGTACATCCTAATCAACAAAGGAAGTGTTAAATCACATTATCACAGAAAATAAATATAAAATACAAAACAATAGCCTTCAAATTCGTTATATTCCTGGAAACCATTAAAATTAACTGCTAATTTATCTAAGATAAGATACACTTAATGATTCTTAAGCAAGAACAATGATATTATTAAATATTATTAGACTTTTTAAACTACATATTCTAATTTCCTCAATAAAAACCCAATTAAATTAAGATAACAATATAAATTATTTCATTAATTAATTGATAATCGAAATATGCTTTTAGTACACCTGTTATCGCTCGCAATATTTGAATGGAATAAAAAAAACATTGGTAAAGAATGAAGCTAAGCTTTTCGTGTCAAACTATTCTATATACGTGTTTTCTAAGTTTTTCTTAAGAGGGAAATTCTGTAAATCAATAATTAACATCGTATACAAAAAACATCCGATTTTTATATTAAGATTTTTAGATTTTACTGCAACTTCGGACGACGAAGGGTCTTCTCAATGCCCGAAGGCAATTGGGGTGCGGGCCTCGAGGCGAACCTCCTTACCCGGGCTGTTCCTCGCAGGCTTGCGCCTGGATTTTGTTTAGGCCTTATGGCCAGGGCTCTCGCCTGTTGGCTTGAGCCTAGGGGATATCTCTGTGTATGAAGGGGACCTCTGCAGGTCATTGAAAACCCGGGTATAATCCGGGGAGAAATGGTTTTCTCTTCACGTGGTATCTTCTGAGCGGTGGGGTGTCCTGCAACTTCGTTTGCGTGGACTGTTATCGTGTGATAGGTTGATAATAGATAGCGCTCAATGTCATCCTATTCCTGTAGAAGTAACAGGATTTTTATAGCATATACGTTACCCCGGTGTATAAGGAATAATGGTGCCAAATTCCGTCGATATTGGTTCAGTGGACGCCGTGAAAAATTAAGAAACATACATCCATACTTACAAACTTTCGCATTTATAATAATTGACATACAATGGTTGACTGATGTCTACCATCACAATCAAACTTGAAAAAGACTACATTTTTAGTATATAAATGATAAAAATCATTTATAAATGTCTAACTGTGCTTAAAGCTTCGTCTGTATGGAAATCAGTAAAATTTCAACATAGTTGTTATTGTGAGTAAGCAATAAGAGATAGAGGCATTCTGTTGTGGACTTTTTTGTTGTATTTATGTAGATCTATAATTCTCTAATACATTACTTTAGTGTATTTTTGATGGCACACGCGACCAAAGCTCCCAGAAAGTGATATTTTAAACAACTGCGCGACCTCTTCCAACATAATTTACATAAAACTGTCATGCACTATTATCCCAAAATCACCCGGAAGAATTGCATCTTTTAGTAAAAACCGTACAAAAATCCGTTCAGTAGATTTGGGGAAAATCGATTACATACAGACAGACAGCTTTTGGGGACTTTGTTTTATAATAAGTACAGATTTTAAAAGAATCATGTATCTGTTTAATAGTTTCGATCATTAAAAGTTTTGATGAGACAACAACAAACGTTTTTCCGCTATGTTTGGTACAAACGCGGATTACAACAAAATAATTCTATTGTAACTTCTGTGCTATGGAATTCCGCAACGTAACGCCTGTTTCCATAAATCATTTTGGTGAAACACTGTTTTCACATGAAACAAAGCGAGTCAAGTCCAAATTGCGCGCCGTCTATCGCAAATCAATCCGACAATCAGCTAGATTCGAAGAAGCGTTTCGTTCTCAAAACCAAACAGCGTATCACGACCGCCGACGTGTTCCAATCAACCTTCACTTCACAAGCACGCCGCAGACGTCTCGATACAATCGAAACTGCAACTGCATTTCAGTTCCACGGCCTTTGATACGTCCATCGCTTGTCTGTCCAAACGATTGTGGCATGCGACCAATCGAACGAGACCCCCCGACCTATTAACTTCCTCCCCGTCTAGTTTTACATGCAAAGCGCCCGGAGTATCACGGAAGATCAAGACTGCCTGGCTATATAGCCCGCCTTTGAATCCAGTGTGCGCCGTCATTTCAATTGTCAAGCCCTCCTCGTAAACAGAGGAGGTGATAAATTAATGCCCCCAGTACATTAGAGCGTGATAATAAAACACGCATTATACCGTAATTGCTGACAACCCTCCCACCTCGATCGTTTCAATCATACAACGCAATATACATGTCTTGGTGAAAAAGGTTTCCTTAAACTTCGATCGTACTTAAGCAGCAATGGTCGTCCTTGCAAGTGATGTTGTTAAACATTAAATAGGGTAAGTTACCGTGTTGGGGGGCATCTAACAGCGAAACTCACTCTCGGGGGTAATCGCGCACGAAAGCGTCTGGTAATAAAAGTGGTCGTAAAATTGTAACGTTACGACCCGTGAGACGGTAGAGTGCACTCGATGGCACACTGATACGCTTTTTTTGGGTCCAGTTGCTTCTACGTTGTACACGTTGTTACATTGATTTATGGTTTTATTTTGTCTATTGACAGGATGTTACCAAGTGCCACTATGCGTTTCCGTTTGGTTTGAATAGATTATATTCGATTTATAGCTGTCATAAAATAGATTTGTATAAATAATTTATTATAGACGTGTTTATTAAGTTACAAGTTTCATGTCATCTTTAATAATGATAAGACGTAATAAATTTCAAAATCATTGGTGTCATATATTTCGTAATAAAAATTTCCTATTGCGTGTTATTTTGCACAATTTTGCACAACTGCGATATCAAGGTCATAAGAATTTTACATTTTCACAGCTGTTTATATCTAATGACAGATTATTTATAAACTAAAGTTATTTTGGATGTAAAGTATTTGCGTTTACTTGGTAAATATATAAATATAAATAAATGTATGACACTTACACACACGGTCGTCAGCCCCCAAAGTAAGTAACTTAATGCTTGTGTTATAACTGAGAGACAACTGGTAAATATATCCATATATAATTTTAAATTTATACTTAAATACGTACATATATACACACAGACTCGAAGAACCAAAAAATTGTGTTTAGAAAATTTTAGTCCTCGGCGGGAATCGAACCCCTGAACCGCGGTAATGAAGGCAGGATCATTATAAACGGGACTGTCAAGTCATGTTTGTTCATTTTACTGCCTGTTTTTTTTTAATAATTTTTATTCACATAAGACTTAAAATACGACTTTTAAAATAAAAAATATATATATATAATCTGTTTTTGTAATCTCTTATTCAAATAAAACCGACTCTGTTCCAGTGTTTCACTTTACAAACGTTCGTTGTAACTAAGCAGCTGTCTTTCAAAGGCTTTATCTTCCGCAGTAATTGGTCGTAAGGCGCGCGCTTTACGACGCTCAGTGATTCTATCCCAGCTTTTGTGCGCCATTGTACTTGCTTATTATACGAGTATCATTATTGACGACAACAACATGATTCTCCCGTTTGTTTAGATTAATTCTATTTGAGATAGACTTTCTGGTTTTGTTGGATTAAACTCGACTATATTTTAACTACTTAATTCGCGTCAAAATCAGTTTGGGGATACCTAATTATGTACATTTGTTTCCTGCGCCCCAGGAGGGAAACTGAGATTTTTACACGCTTAACATTAGTTGTATGTTTGCTTGTTTGTATGTAAGTACTCCTTTGAACCTTATTATAACCCAGTTTACACGGACAGATTTAATTTAAACTTTGTAGACTTATCAAGAACCTGTAACAATACAATAATTTGATAAATAATTTGTCATTTTTCAAAATATTTATTTATATTATTTGACGTTCAGAGAATTAGAAAAACATTTTTTTATACAGGGTGCCACGAAAATGGTCATACCGCGAAACGTGTTCAGTGATACCTATAATAAATTGGTTTTTAAATGTAGTCATAACTTAGGTTTGTTAGTCAACATTTTTATGGAAATAATTTTTAGTTTTCGTACGAAACTTTGAAATACGATTTTTCTCAGGTTTGATATTTTTTTTGGCATATATAAAGGTACTACTATAACTGCTTTCGACACGATACACCTTTTTCGTGGCACCCTGTATATAAATAATTATAATATTGTGAATTTTGAAAACGGAAACTCAGCATATAAGGGTTTTTTTGGGAAATCGATCTAGCTGTATTTCTGTTTTGAAGCACTAAAAAAATATACTATGCTATAATTTTATGAGAAACTCATTAAAATTTTAAAGAATGATAGATACGCGTTACATCGCGATATTGCCTTATGTTTTACTAGCAATCGCCAGCGACTCCGCCCGCGTGGAACCTTAAAAATGGTTAAATGGGTTTACCCTTAAAAGCTAGACATATGCTGTCACGGACTTTTGTTTAGAACATTTAGAGGGGAACAGTTTTGTAATACATGATTTTTTAATACATTTCAGCGTTTACTTAGCGCACGTAAGGAAAGCTTTAAATGTTGCCGTCTTCGCGATATTTTTTAATGCTGCCCCTCTCCTATTTTCTATTTCCTATGTAATTTTGTTTCTTTTTGTTAGAAATTGTGTTCAAATAAATTTCTTTCTTTCTTATTCATTTTAGCGCGATGTAATATAGCCTATAGCCTTCCTTAATAAAGACTATGATACATTCAAAGAACTTTTCAAACTGGTCCAGTAGTTCCTGAGATAAGCGCGTTCAAACTACCGAAGAAACAAACAATCAAACTCTTCAGCTTTATATATTAGTATAGATTAGGTTCGAAATTTCATTCTCAATAGTCAAGTCATTCTGTCAGTGCGTTTACGTTTATATAATGAGTTTTAATATATAGATGCCACAAAATATCCTGTGTTACATCGCGTGCAGCGTATTGCTACTTTATTCCTATGGAACCATTACCATGTCACTACGACGTATCGCTGTTGGTAATGCCATGTATTTATGGTAATACCATTGATGACGTTGACATAACAATTGTTTGGATTGAGTAATGACCCGGTTGACATTGACTACTGTTAAGTAAAGTAAATTAATATACATAGTCTCCATAACAATATTATAAATGCGAAAGTCTGTCTGTCTATAGTGGTTGTTGTACCTCTATATTGTACACAATTTTACAAGAAAAATTATTACAAAGTAAAAAGTAAAAAACAATATTACTTAGCTTATAAAAAAGAGTACAAAGGCGGTCTTATCCCATAAAGGGATCTCTTCCAGTCAACCTTGGTTCCTGATGAACGCATGGTTTCATGGGTAATGAGGAATATGTTTATTACGTGTTCGGATGCTAAATAAATGATGGAGGTTGAATCAATTACTATATAACTATCCTTGCTTGAGTGATGCGACGCTTTGCGATTTTGTCATAGTCTTGCTGCTGATGCTTCGGGGCGAAATGATTGTTGATATTATGGTAGTGAATGTGTGCTGTGAATGTGTGATGTGCTTGTACATTGTGGTGATAGTTTGTAGTGCATGCATTTTACCTCCTACATGTATCAGGTATGAGAACAAAATAGTACACTCTACATTAAGCATTGCATATATTTTGAATTTGCTTTATCGCGCATTATAGCAAAATAATATACATAGATATTTTTTATAAAGGTTATATCAAATTGGATTTCGAATTACTAGTAAACTTGTTAACCCCTCTAGCTAAACTAAATGCTTGTGTTAGTAGTGGGTTCACATCGGTTTTATAATGGCCGTTATTCGAACCCACGACGTGTCGATCGCAACTCCGTTACCCTTACCTTTCCGCTACCGCCGCTTCTATGACATCATTATTAAACATTTAATTGTGAGATCTTAGTTAAGGGAAACTTATAAAGAGAGTACCTGGGTGACCCAGCTTCACTCGGTAATTTAAAAAAAAAAAAAAAAAATTAAAATTTAAAAAAAAAAGATAATTGGGTAGGTGGAGCTCGATCCTAGGTATTTTCACCTTTCTAGATCTACCTTGCAAATGAGCTACCATGACTTAACATTTGACAGCGAAAAATTATTTTTGTATTCTACGTAAAATTAATAAAAAAATTAATGCCCGAAAACCGAGATAATTTTTTTTTTATAAAAACTAGCTATCGATCGATTTTTTCCCCAAACCTCCTACATACTGAATTTCAGGAAAATCATTGGAGCCGTTCAGAGATTCAAAAAAGATATTTATATATATACAAACAAGATTAACTCATTTAAATATTAAAGATAAAGATATCTATGATTTATTATTTTGTTTGAAGCACTTCAAAACTATTAGAGTGTACTTCACATTGAACAGGTCTTACCGCAATCATACGCAGTACTTCACACATTTATCTCAACAGACAGACACATATTAGCGGCTGAAACCTTAGCGTGCTCTCGGCAAATAAATCAAACAGTATTCTAATGGATAACCAGATATAAATCTATTTATGCAAAGTCTTCTATGCACATTTCGCATGTTCGCCGCTCGTTACGAACGATGGTTCATTTTGTTGTTGCTGGGAAATTGTTATTGAGGTTTTGTGGAAATTGAAAAGCCAGTTTCCTTGCGTACCTTACATTATTGAACCAATTCCTAATGAACGAGTCTATAATATACAAATTGAAAATATTGATTATTCAAGTAAACTTGTAAACATGTGCTTTTGGATGGTCAACTATACTGCTGGTTCGGAAAGCTGTTCCTACCGAGAAGAGCTAGCAAGAAATTCGGCGGTTGCTCTTTTAAAAACATTACTCTTATAACTATTTACATTTAGTCATTTCTGTCTTGTACAGGGTCGAAGAGTAGCTATGTTCACGCATTCTTATCATCTAAGTAATCCTCAATAGTATAGTAGGGTTTCTGTATTAGCCTTTTAAAACAGTGTTTTTAAATTGCTGTAATGGAAAAGCTAATGAGGATTACTTAGATGATAAGAATGTGTGCATGTAGCTACTCTTCGACCCTGTACAAGACAGTAAAGACTAAATATAACTAGTGAGAACAATATTTTGGAAAGGGCAACCGCTGAGTTTCTTGCTGGCACTCGGCTGGCTCTTTTCGGTAAGAACAGCTTTCCGAACTAGCATTAGAGTTGACGATTCAAAAGCACTTGTTTTCTTGAATAAAGAATATTTTAAATATTAGCTGGCGATGAGGCTAACTTGCCTTCACTACACTCGAAAATGTTTGTCAAATATTCTGAAAAACATTTCACCCGAAGCAGTGGGTTTTATAAACCTGCCTTTATATGAAAAATTCGTGACAAATAAAAACATTTCATTAATTAATAAAACCAGGGGTGAGATTTCTTAAGGCAATAACAATACAAAAAATATGTAATACAATTTTAACGTCCCAAAATAAAGATTCCGGCGGGCAATAAGTGCGAACGTAAAAATTTTTCTGGGTCATTGACGTCAAACAAAAATTTAAGGGGTGAAATTGATAAACTTTTCAGCGATAAGGTTCGGGCAACTCAATTTAACGTACACGGAAATGTCGCGTATTTAACGTAAAGGTTAAAATGTCGAGTTAATTAAAAAATTAAATTAATCGGTAGTTATTGTAGTCGGGAATTTTTTTATTCATTCGCGTTACGTAAATTGAAGATTAAATGCCGCTTTTGTTTTTTTTTTTGTCGATGACTGGTCGATGTTTTTGTACCTTTATTGCAAAAGAATTGTGTATCCGGCTAAGTAGAATATACCACCCTTTCGTACCGAAGTGTCGTAAAAGGCGACTGAAGAAAGTTGGCACGCCGTGTGATATTCGGTTGAGTAGCATAGACCACCCTTATTTCTTATTAAGGTGTCGTAAAAAATGACTAAGATAAGTTGACACTCCGTATGGTTACGGCTGAGTAGAATAGACCACCCTTTCTTACCGAGTTGTCGTAAAAAGCGACTAGGGCAAGTTGACACTCCGTGTGGTTTCCGGCTGACCAGAATAGACCACCCTTTCTTACCAAGAGGTCGTTAAAGGCGACTAAGGTAAGTTGACCTAACGTGTGGTATCCGGCTGAGTAGAATACACCACCCTTTCTCACCAAGGTATCGTAAAAGGAGACTAAAGTAAGTTGACTTCAGGCAGGCAGCTGGTTCTAAAATACCTAGCCAAATCACATCACAACAGGTTTAAAACATACTGTTCCGCCCGATTAAGAGTAGGATAAGGACAGGAGAATGATGAGTTGTAAATTACTATTAGATAGAAAAAGTCTTAAACGCTTTAAATTATAATTATAGGTGCTTTACCCATTCGACACTATCATTTTTATCATCTATTTTATCGTAGTCAAACGATTTTTAACGATCAAAAAGTTTTTATGACAATCGAGCCTACATTTCTAGTTGACGATAACATTTGTAATCTCAAAATGTTTATATTCAAATGATAAACGACGTCTAAATCTTTATTTGTCAATTAAACGGGTGCCGTTGGAAGCTGTGCGAGTGGTTAGCGAAGATTAAAGGAGAAGTTATTTTTGTCATTTTATGTTTGTACAACGATGCTTTATGACCGACAGGTGCGGGGTTTGACTAGTGAGGGGAAATCTCATCAAGAGATATCGATAAACTTAATCATAGAAAAGTAAGAATTCATTCAACAAGTAATTTACTAAACTCTCTTTTCTTAATGTTGGATATCATTTAGTCTACGCGTTGAGAAGACAGAAGTAAAAGCATAACTACCTATGCTATGTTGGGCCATAAGTTTAATCAATAAATGATGATTCATTTACCCAGCTATCTACGTTTTTTTAAAGTGAGAAAATTTACGATTAAATTTCTGAGAAAATTAAACTTCTAGTTTTAAATTAATTATTTAGCTGGTATTTACATATGACTTAATAATAAATATAATGTCTAAGAAATCGGAAAATTATTTGACTTCTTTACTATTTTGACTGCTTACTTGCATTAAAATGACATTGCATAAAAATAAAATTGAAATATAATAAAAAATGATTTTTTTAGTTTGCTACATTTATAAAATGTATATGTATAGTTTTAATATATCAAGCAAATGTATATAGATAAAAAAATAAAAATATGATTTTTATCCAAGATTCGCAAGTGAATAACAAGTACAGAAGTAAAAGAAATTCACAATTTCTTTGAAAACTTAAATCATGCTTATATTATACATATTGAAACGTGTTGAATAAACAACGAAGAACCATAAAAATTGATATCTCTTTGATCTAATCAGAAAATTAGTTCGAAATAGTTAACAAAAACCACTATATAATCGATATCGATAAAAAAAATTCTTCATCACTACACCGCTATCTATTTTCACAAACCATAATTCATACTCCACGCCTCTTATTAATGCAAACGAATCAAAGAACGATGACATATTTACAACAATTACTCACTTCGTTACTATGAGAATTTACTTTCTAAACGTGACCGCAGTTTGATAAATCAACATCTGAAGTGCCGCGAATCCTTTATGAAGGAATGTAAATATAACTAGCTGTGTCCACGGCTTCGCCCGCGTGAAAATCAGTGTTTTAAATAGCAATTTTGAACGTAAAAGTAGTTAACGTAAATTATCCATAAGAGGTAGAAACATGCAGTCCCTTTCCCTTTCCCTTTCCATAGGATTTTTGTAGATCTTTCAGTATATTACTTTAGTGTATATAGCCATTAAAGTAGTAAAACAAGGTCTCTAAGAGACCAGACTGTACCAGACAGTAATGACTTAATGTAACTAGTAATAGATTTATATTTTGAAAAGAGCAACCGTCGAGTTTCTTTCTGGCTCTTCTCGGTAAGAACAGCTTACCGAAACAGCAGAAGAATTGATGATTCAAAAGCACTAGATTACAAGTTCATTTGAATAAAGAATAATTTGAATTTGAATAAGTATTCTTTTTATTCTATTTAATGAGACCTGGCGAAGCACTACAGAGCATGGCTCATCGGAAACTGCAAAAGATAAACTAGATAAGGTCCCCCTTCAATACATTCTTATCAAAGTTTAATTTAACCAAGACACTGTAAACGTTTCAAGCAAAAGACATTAGCTGTAACCAAGTGCCGGCATTAGCTGGCAAAGACCCCACTTCCAGCCAGTTAAACATCTCATAATGGCTCATTATTACCGTTAATTAATTACTAAAAACGTTTCGGCTCGCTTGGTTAATTGTTGCTTTGAAGCTACACTGGATTCAGGATCAAAGCTTTGTAACGACCATAGATACTATGTCACCTGTCAAGGAAAGTACCAGTATAATTTGACTGATGCTCACTATGAAAGATTCCCAATTTATAGGATGTTAGTGAAAAAGGTTCTAATGTAGGGTATACACGATGGCGACTTTGATTGCCATCGACTCGCTGCTGACTCGAACTTTTGCGATTTAACATCGCTAAAATTGCGGCGATCGGGTCGCCAGCGATATCACTGCTATGTGGGTACAATATATGTATATGGCACGCCGCTACTTAATGTCGATTCGGAAAAAAATGGCGTATTTCCACAATTATTCACGTGATTTGTAATGGAATTTTATTGAACTTTACATAAATTTATCGGTATTGTGGATTATTAAAAGCAAAGTTGCATTTTTTAGCGGACTCTTTCTACAATAACACGATATAATAGAAATACCACAATTCCCGCTCCGAGATACAGTTCTCTTGAATAATGAATGCTACTGAAACGTTTTAGCAATAAGAAGACTCCACCGAAAACAACAAGACACAGTGTTGCCACCATTTCAGTCAAAAGGATGCGATACTCTTGTTTCATAACTGTGTTGCTATAAAATACAAAGCGAAAGTAATTTGCGACAACACATTTCTAAAAATATTACAATTAAAGAAGAAAAAAAATCACCGTAATTTCGCATAGGTCCACACCTAGTGCCAAATGGACAATGAACAATCGCTATAATGTGGACACAAAAGCTCAAAGTCGCTGGCGAGTCGACGGCTATCAAAGTCGCTGGCGAGTCGACGGCTATCAAAGTCGCTGCATGAGTACCCGACATAAGCCACGTAGAAATGATGCCACTTATGAGATTTACCCATAACATATTGTGTTTAATTGTAAGAATTAATCATGTGCTTTTTTTCAATGAAGGAAGACATTATGACGAGGCAAGCATATCTCAGACAAATTCCTGGGAGATATTTTATATAGATTCCTGCTAATTCGTTCCTGCTAATAATATTTTCTCAAGATTTGATTATTCTTCGTGTAGAAGATAAAGTCTATAACAAGCTGTAATTTAGCTCAGGTATTTTAACATTTTTTACTTAAAAAAGATCAAAACCAACTATTTTTGTACCAACGAGACATAACAATTCAAATATGTTAATACATTTATCCCTTTTAATAAGCCCGCTGTTCACGCTAAAAATTTTATCACCGCTCATTCGACTGAAATAAAACGAGCCGGTTTAATTAAATTTCATAAACAGGTATTTGATAACGAGTTTCGTGTCTCATCTCATAAATACAAGTTAAGGTTCTCGAATAAATTGAGCGGAGAATTTCATTCAACGACCGAATTGACACTAAAATATCATTTTTAAAATAGATACTAAACGTCGGCCCGGGGTCTCGGAGACCACCTTGTCAGCTAGCGCCAGTGTTACCAACCCTACCGTTTTAACAATAGATTTGCTGGTTTCTCATTAATGTTCATGTTTTCTGTTTTAATACTAATTTTTTTGTCAACTTGTTGAACCTCCTGTTACGCTATGCAAACTGTGTTCTGTGAAAATGCTTCTTGACAACCGCTTTGAAGCTGTCATTCTTTCAGTGTAAGAATGACAGCTAGAAAGCGGCAAAGCCCTATTGAGTAATTTAACGTTGAAAGAAATATACGTCGGTGGTATGATGCTGAATCTGGTCAGATGTTTCGTTTGGACCCACAGAAGGCAGATGAATAAATAATTGAAGAATTTTTAAAATCATCTCAGCTTTCGAATGAAATTAGAAAATAATTTTAATTATTATTTTTTTCAATATATATTTATTTATAAATTGGAAAACAAACAGCACTTAAATTATTACAAAGAATTATAACAGAAAATTAATACGCCAACAAAGTTTCCACAAATGAGTGAAGGAAATGAACACAATACAATAAATAAAGCTAAGTGATAAATATAAATATGAAAGTAAGATGATGGTAAATAAATGTAGAAAATTAAAATTATAAGTAAAAAATATAAGAAAAAAATAAATAAAAGATTAACAAATTAAATTATTTAAATATATAACATTATATTATTTCTTCAATAAAGATAGATATATATATCACTACATATTATAAAACAAAGTCCCTATATCCCTATGTACGCATAAAACTTTAAAACTACGCAACAGATTTTGATGCGGTTTTTTTTAATAGATAGAGTGATTCCAGAGGAAGGTTTGTACGTATAATAACATTCAATACGGAGTAGAAAAATACTGTAATTTTTGAGGTTTTTGTAAATAATTACATTTTTTTCCGCTTACATTTGCAAACACAGGCTAAACCCTACGAGATTTAACAAAATAATGTACTAAGTATTTGTACATCTTGAAACAGTCTACAGAAAAGTCCGCGATGGTATATGTCTATCTCTTATGGATAACCCACTATAGCATTTTTTGTCATTTACTTTTTACGAAAAATAATGCCATATTTTTGAAGCAATTTTTATACAATACAGCATTAATCCTTATCCAATTAAGTACCTTAAATAAATAGTTGATTTAATATAGATCACTATGGCCGTTTACAGCATGTAATTTAAGTGAACATTTTCGGAGATATTACAGATTTAAAATGCCGTGAGGACGCCGCGCTTCGCCCTATAACACTTCGACTTTAGCAGCTATGTTCCTCTTTCAAGAGTTTGTTTAAAGACATTCTGTAATTAATTGTAAAAATAAAATACATAGGGAAAATGTAAAAGTAAATAAGTAAAAATGTACTATATGAATTTAGATATTCCAAAGATAGCAGGAAATCTTCTTGGTATAGGGAAAGGAAATTGTTTTTCTCCAAATTTAACGCTTGCGGGCCACGGACAGTAATGAATAAATCAAAACTACTCGATCGATTTTAATCATTTTTTTTACACTGACTGACATGGGATATATATTTTATACCCGTGCGAAGCATATATATATATATATATATATATATATATATATATATATATATATATATATATATATATATATATATATATATATATGTGTGTGTTTTGAATGAAGATATATATATTTTGATCAAAATAACAATTTATTACAACTCCTGATTAATAATAAAAGTAGATATTATATTAATACAGTTTGAATTTAATATAAGTATTACATTTTAATTTTAACTCTTTGACATTTAATTGATATATAAATGTATTTTAGTTATTTTAAGCAAAATTTTAATTCTGTATTACAATTATTTTTATTTCTATACCATAAATCACTTTTGTAATTAATTTTAATGACAAATATTGAATGCTGTACATACCTTTAAGTGACGTGTTCAGGCAGAACCAAGACTTTATATATAATATCTAACTGTACAATTGCAACTTGTTCATGTCGTTGGTGTGTCTTGTATAAATAAATAAATAAATAAATAAATAAAAAATACAGTGTGAAATCCACGTTTTTTCACATTACCTAATATTTTTTATTTGTTAGCTGCTGTTTTCTAGTTTGTTGGGGTTGGCAACACTGGCTAGCGCGTAAATTAACATCAAAACGTCACACAAAGAGTTAACCCTTCGCCGCTGCATAATAAACTACTCCGGCTGGTGTCCCGCGGTGTGCTCGCGGGGCCGCCCATTCAAACGGCCGGACATTATCGTAAATATTGTGGTATTTATTCAGATTTCGGGACACAAACAATTCAATTCACGCACCGGCTGCTAATTGGGCATAAATCGTGGTAAAAATATTCAATAAGCTTCTCGCATCGATTAATATTTTAAACGGTGAATGCCTTCATTCGAATTCGTGTTAAGCGATGCATAGATAATTCACGTCGATATGTCGTTTGTCGTCTATTGAAAGGATTCGTGTTTTGTTCGTTCCCAATTATTTCGTGATCGTTCACCGTATCGCCCCGCGACGTTATTTATATGTTGATTTGGTTCATTAATCTGTTTTCTGTAAATCAATCAGTTGGGAAATACCGACTGCGGTGTGTTTGTTTTACGAACAATAATACATCTTTCTATATCAACGGGTTCCAGTAATATGGCCTTAAGCAGGTGTGGAGAGTTTACAATAAGTTATTCAAAATAGTCATAGATTTTCATAATTTCTAATTAAGGAAATCGTAATAGATTAGGGAGCAATGACGTATTGTTTACTTTCATTTAACTGTGATTTGTTTATTTAGTATGCACAACATATTATTATCTAACGTACTATTTTATGTTTGCACGTATTTTCACAAACTAATTTGCATATACTTGCAGATTATATGTAATTGCAGGCTATTAAAAAAAGATAACGCAGTTTCCGCGGCCATTACGCCGTGTCACAGCTCATGAATAATTGCCTCAGATGGGCTCAACACTAGTCGGGCTAACCCGATAGAATAAGACGTAATATAGCCAGTCTCTATTCATATAGGATGAATATAACCCACGGTAGTTTAAATTTAAAAAATTAGACTTATCGCGTAATAATCACGTACAAATATTCCTTTATTCTATTTAATTCGCTATATAGAATATTAAGACTAAGGCATTAGTAGACAATAAAAAAATAATAAAATGGTTTCCCTTATTACACCTTTTTCTTTATTCTAGTATCTGTATGATTTTTAAACTTAAAATGTTCATAATTTAAAATCATTACTATGCAGAGGTCTATAATATGCTATAATACAATAATACTTAAAATATTATTTTTCTAAAATCCGCGATAAATTAATGAAGTTATATATTAAAACTTTATCGAAACGAATAATAGTAGAATAATATTTTACTACTTTTAATATAATTTAGTATATCCGTAGGCTTTTATTCAACCAGAAATGAGACGATATATATTTACAGATATGAGATATGATAATTATGTAAGACTAGTAAATTTTGATTTCCCATGTAATTACTATACTGCTCATTATTCTAAAATCAGTTTTATTTTAATATGTACCTTATCATGAAAATGATCGATTCATTATCAATTCCTGTTTTAGTAGGTTCTTAAAACTCTAACCCAATATAACTACAGCGTTGCGAAATTTTTTACAATTTTCTGTTGAATTATCATAAAAATAAACCTTATTAAAAACAGTATTATCTAATCAAGAATACATAGATTTAAAACAAATTTACTTGAAACGTTTTAATATTTCGTTCCCATAGATTGTTAAAAATTAATCTAATCGTAGATATTATAGAGTTCTTCCGTTAGGACAGCACCTAACGTTGGTCTGTTCGATAATTTTCCCATTTAAATTTAGTACTTTATGCAAGATAAATATCAGGTTAAGATAATAAAAATAGGATTCTTTATTAAACATTAACATTAATCTCTGTAAGAGATAGCTCTTAGTGATAAGACCACCTTTGCACTTGTATCTACTATGTATTTGATGTGCAATAAAGAGTTTTTGTTATTATTAATAATGTTATTTATTTTTTTATTTTTATACATACAGTTATGTTATTACAAAGTACCGCCGTGTGGTAAGTTGGTCCGCCGTGTGGTATCCGGTGGAGTAGAATTGAACACTCTCTTTCAATCGAGCTGTCGTAAAATACGACTTAGGTAAGTTGACGTCAGGCAGGTGGCCGGTAATACGTAGCGAAATCATGTGGAATGTTTATAACATGTTGTGTCGACCCTTCTTAGAGTGTGATAAGGGCAGGAAGATATGTTATTCCGAAAGACTAATAACACTACTAAAAATCATTACTTAAATTATGTCCACTGACATTTTGGAATAATAGAAGAAAAATCGCAGACACAACACAAAAGACCGTTAACAAATGAATAAACGGGAACCATTTACAAACGAGAAGAAAACATTGCCGACGGTAACATGAAAAATGTCGAGTTGAGCACTTTATAATAGAAATAATAACGAAACAGCCGTCGTGAATTATTGCCCACATTTCATGTTAAATTGTATGTAAATGTGGGGCCGCAACGACACGGCTCCCACAATAACATAATAATGGTGGATTTGTGACTCACGTCAGGTTGTTAGTGTGTACTTAACCCTTTATCGGGACACGCACGCGGGACGTGAGATCATTACTCGGGTCGAAGCGGCCGCGTACAATGAGAATATTCGCTTTAGAATCCTTCAACTTTCGAGGGTTGGCGTGTTCTTTTGAAATTCGTGAGCTAGCAGTTAAACGTGTGACGCGTTACGGCATACTCGTATTGTCTCGTATTTATTTATACAGACTTAATGAAAGCCGGTTCTTAAATGTTTAATACAATACTTAATAATAGTAAAGGGGTAATACGCTCACCAGCGCGTAATCGACGCAGATAGTAAAAAAAACAGAACCAAGGTATAAACTTTGGTTTATAAACATTTAAGAAAACTATTTATAATCAATACTACTGTTTTACTTAATATAAAGATGTCTTCATAGACATCTTTATATTAAGTACATGTAAAAGCATAATAGACACATGTCTTTTACAGATAATCCGCAAGAATTATTTTGCAAAGAGAGATATCACATAATGAAAATTCTTTATACACTTAAATAAGTTAACACACGAAGCAGTCGCCGGTACAACAAGCATTATATATAAACAGTAAATCACAAATTGTGCACGAAGATTAGCATGATGGATACAAAACAAAGTTAGGTCCATCAAAGAGGTTTTAATGCATAAGGACGCCCACTCATAACGGGGCACAATCGCCCGAGGCGCGGAAATTGCTTTTCGGCACACCCCGTGAATCCCCAAAAATTACCCTAACACCCCCGAGGCGAACACGTATTCCATATCGAGCCTCGAGCACATAAATAATTCAATTTTTGAAATGTTCACAAACTGCGTAATCAGCTTTAGTCTGCAGCGAGGTCTGTGAGACCGGGGGGTGCATTTCATAGTTAACATTTTGCACGGAGTTTTCATCATCATCCTTTTGCCGGTATCCCACTCTAAGTGGGGTCTGTGTTGTCACATGAGTTGGCTACTGGAATTGGGAGGTGTCGTAAAAGGCGACTAAGGTAAGTTGACGTCGAAAAGTACATAGCCGCATCATGTTGCACATTAGTGCCAACCTCACTTAGAGTTGGATAAGGTCAGGATAATGATCATGTATATTACATAGGGGGGGCAAAGAATTTTAGAATGGCTGACAACAAAAGTTTGGGAAAACGCTGACCTACACACAAAAGGAGAAAAAAAAAGGCTGATTCTGAAACATTGAAATGTCGATAATTCATCGAGTTACTGATTTAGGTCAATTTAAACTAACGCAACTAACTTGGCCATGAAAAAGCTTACCGGAGCTTTCGTACATTGGGAAGAACGAGCTTTATCCCATAGTCAGAGTCTGTTGATAGCCCGACGGGCAGCTATCAAACCGGCACGTGACAGACAAACGTGATAGCTGACACCCTCTTAACTGTTATGTAGGTGTATTAAATGACCGGCGTCGTTTACCTATATACGCCTGATATAATAGACAAAGTAGGAACCGACATAAGCTTGCGGCTCTTGCTTTGCGCTTTGCAAAATAACGTAAGTCGTTTGTGGGTTTGGGTATAAGATTCTATAGTAAAAATCCGTAATCAATTCAAATTCAAATTCAAAATATTCTTTATTCAAATAAACTTGTTAACAAGTGCTTTTGAATCGTCAACTCTACTGCTGCTTCGGAAAGCTGTTCCTACCGAGAAGAGCCAGCAAGAAACTCGGCGGTTGCTCTTTTAAAAATATAATTCTTAATACTATTTACATTAAGTCGTTACTGTCTTGTACAGGTTCAAAGAGAGCTATATCCACACGTGCTTATCTTCCAAATAATCTTCTATTCAATTTTAGCCTTGCCATTACAGCGGTTCAAAACTTCACTAATAAAGAGAGGCTGATACAGAAAGCTTACTATACTGTTGAGGATTACTTATATGATAAGAATGCGCAGATGTAGATATTATTAGACCCTGATATGATAGAAATGGCTAAATATAACTAGCCATAAGTATAATTTAAAAAGAGCAACCGCAGAGTTTCTTGCTGGCTCTCTTCGGTAGGAACAGCTTTCTGAAAAAGCACTTGTTTACAAGTTTATTTGAATAAAGAATATTTTTGCTTGTATACTATTGTGACAACATATTAAAGTCAATAATATAAAAAACATTTTCGCCATTAATATGACATTTGTGTGCGTTTTCGCCAAAGAATACAGTGTACATAATGAAAGTTTTGGCTTACCCGTAAAAGGGATAAGTTGACCTTTGCAGGGTACAAAATTGTATTATTAATAAAGTTTTTTAAACGTTTTTATTGGATATAAATACATACGTTCTCCTGCCCTTATCCCACTCTAAGCAAGGTCGACAGAACATGTTATAAAATGATATGGCTACGTATCTTACGACTGGCCGCGTGCCTAACATCAACTAGCTTAGTCGCCTTTTGCGACACCTCGGTAAGAAAAGGGTGGTCTATACTACTTAACCGGATACCACACGGCGGTTTTCTATATAGACAATTTTTAAAGTTTTAATAACAAATGAATTAATAATAAGTATTGTAACAATATACTCTCTGTTTCTCACACTCTCCCTCTCTCACTCTCTCTTATTCTCTCGTTGTCTCTATCTCTCTTACACACACTCTTCTAAATTTTCAAATAAAGTGATCCCGATGACATCTAAATCCGCGAACTCGGAGACGTGAAGTATATTTTCACGCGTCTCGTGGCGCGAGATAGCGCTAATCCGCGGGATCAGCGCCCGAGCACGGGGCGGCTTTCTTTTAAACTTTCAACGGATCCTTTTGGGTTGTTTTACTTGGTGTTGTACGATTCAATTAAATCTCTCTAGACTCTGTTTGTTAAGAGATCCCTAGTTGGATTAATAACTGAAAATAATTTATTGCTAACCAAAGTTTAGTTTAACTTAGCTGATGAGTGGAAGTGTATGTCACATGTACGTCGCCATAAACAAATATCGACCATAAAATTCATGCTATATATTTATTTTTTTATATATCTTATTTTTATTTTTCACTAGTTGTGCCAGGATTTTTTACAAATTTTTTTAGTGACAGACAGTAGTAGTTAAAATAAGTATTGATTATTCTTCCTTTTTTATTATAGTGTTGTTCTGTATTTTCTGTTATATTGTTAAGGAACACACACGAACAGTAACAAAGTTTATCCACTGGGCTTATTTTGTTGAAATTAATAGGTATGAAAAATTTTCGAACGATACCCGTAGAGTTGAAAACTGAACTGAATTGAATAACTCAAAAACACTTACAATTTACATTTGAAAAAACACTTTTTTATTCGAATTTTTTTTTTATAATTTTTTATATAATCGTTAAACTTAACAATTATTGGTTAAAAAAATAAACTAGTTATCAAATTGCAATAATTATTACGAAACGTTGCTTAATCAAATCAATAATTACTCCAACAAGGAGCAGCCAACAAAGCAACTAATCGTTTCACGCGTCGAGAAATTACGTGAACACCGTTATTCTTAGGCAGATTAATCAAAAAAACGGCTCCCCTTCAACCAACAGGATACCCTATCACTCTAGTAATAGAATTGGATGTCGCTTGAACAGTTTCGCCGACTGTTTGTAAACTAAAAACTGGATCATTTCCTCCTGACAATCAACGACTGAAGAGAGCCATCCGTCTTTGTCAGACGTTCCGTGGAAGTTCACGTCGGTTGCAAATGATTAAAAGAAATTGATGTTATCCAGGCCCTTTTATAATCTCGTACTAATATTTATATTCTGGCCCAGTTTTAGGCCATGCATATAAAAATTCGAAGGCTTTTAAATGTCAAAGGGCATATAAGGCATATTCGGACTTCTGCACTTTAATTTTCAAAATAGATAAAGAAGGAAATATAAATTGACAAATAGGAAAAAAATGTGTTCTTTTAAACTTTCGCGATTCATACTGATTATTATATAAACATACGGGTCACATCGCGTTATAATCGATTACTTTTGTATAAGGTTCTACGTTTCGGCAGAGTTGCATCCACCGTGGTCACGAACTGACTCAAGAACTGACCCTTATGTTTATATAATAATCAAAAATGTGTTCATTCTTATTCCCTGTTGAAGTTTATAAACATAATCTATTTGTTGTCTATGTTTGTACTTGTCTCTGCTACTCATATCTATGTCAGCGCTTGATGCTTTTACTTTTTTTTAGTCTGTAACGTTTTACTGCTCCGGCTATTATCCATGTGTAATGTGTATAGTTATCCCATTAAATCTCGGTACAAAAATATACAATATTTAATTTTACCTCATAACCTTCATTCTCTAATTGGTATTTCTCTAAAACAATTAAGGCTATTGTTTGAATATCCTTAATAACTAAAGTTGACGCGAACAAAGTTAAGGATTTGTTTTTTGTATGTATCTATTTTCTTTTTAAGGTCTTCTATTCTCTGTACATTAAAACCTCTTGCAACTTCTTCAATAACACCTTCTACAATAGCACCTTGATAATCAAACGTCGATAGGTTAATCTTAATACGTTAAATGCTAGATTGCCTATAATAAACTTCTCAATGAATTTTTTAGCATAATTAAACGGAATTTGCTTCCAGAATACGTGTTAAGTGGTTCGAATAATGGATAATTTCTACATAACTAACTTGAAAATATACGTGTCCATATTAAACAACGAGACAAGCTAGACATTAAAGAGCAGCTATTAGCTGGTCATCAAATGAATAAAATTCTTATGAAGCACACTCTAAGAGAGACAAGTGCAGTCGACCACAATAACAGGTGACGCTCGATTACCCGTTGGAGACATTACAAAAACTACTAATACTTTCCCTTCACAAAACAAGACATTGTATTGTCATTAAAAAGAAAACAGACCAACCGTGAAATGATATGTTTCTGAAAACAAATTACGAGCATTGAACAGCGATGATGGATTATACGCATTATGCTTCTGTGACGAGCCAACAAGGGTTAATTTTTGTGCAGTTACCCTATAAAGCAGTCTATTATCAACGTCCTTTATAGGATTATCAACGTTAGTAGCAATATTATAAGTAATAAAATTGCGTGTTTGATATCATAGCTGGATTGTGACTTCTTGATAATTGGTGGCTTGCTATTATGGTCTTGACAGGTATTAATTTTCAATATTTTTGTGTTGGTACCAGTTCTTATAAGTCGTTAACGGTCTCCTTTGTTGCATTATGTTTGATCAGATTAATTTGTTTCTTATCAACACTAGATGCCCATAGTAGCCCTTTGACTTTCGATATAGAAGTTCTGTTATCGTAGCAAAAGAAATAGATTGACGTTTGTATACCATAAACAACATTAGCAAAATGGCTAAGAATGTCACAAAATTTCGCTGAAGCGGCGACCCTGCAATAAAAAATGCAGCGTAAATGGTCTACTTACGAAAGGGACTGATGACTTCAGGAAAATCGCGGAAACCTTTGCATTCAAGCAGATTTAAGATCGCTTGCCAACTCATTTTCAACAGTGAACCCGCATGTTATTGATCCAAAAAACCACTGCACCAGTTGTCAAAGGTCGATGTTGATGAAAAAGGGACAGAATACACGATCGTCGTATGAGATAATCTGTACCGCACGCAATAACAACACAACCGCCATTAACTACACGCGTTAGTCCGGGAGGGTCACTTGTTTCATTACGCGCCCAAACGGCCGTGATATTGCGTCCAGATTTCTTTTGTCACTCTAATTGGGCGGAGATACGAAGTAATATCTTATTTAGGTAAGGTACGGTCGGGAGAATTTCTCTTGTAACGTTCCAGGATTGTCGGAAACAATTTGTCTTTCCTTTTATCGACCAAATATATTTTGCTTGCTGTAGTAAGGCCTGTTACTATTGCACTGCTGCGCGTAGGCCTACCTTCTCCGTCTTTTGGAGAGAAGGATTGGAGCTAAGACCCACGTTGCTACAATGCGGATTGGTAGGTTACATATATCCCATCAAATTCTTTAAAGATATGCAAGTTTTCACGATGTTTTCGTTTGATAATCGGAAAAGCGTGTGATAAATTGTAATTATGAATTATCTTCCTGCTAGCTAGGTTACTGTGGGGTTTTTAATAAAAGTTAATAAAATAATTAATTGATTAGTTTTAGGATTATGAAGTTAAAATTTGAATAGTAATGACAGTTATTTTAAACTCAAACATGTAGATCTAGACGTGTGAGCGTCTAATAATTCTACGAGTTAACTGCCAGACTAAACAAATGTAATAAAACTAAGCATACAGTTATTTTTATCCACACTGATGATGCGTAGAAGATCCAATATTTAACCAAAAAGTTGAGATGGATTGGAGAAAGATTCATAGAATAGACGAGGCTTTTGCTCAATCATAGGATAATTAACACGCCGATAAAAATGAAATAATATTTTAAACAGTACATTAATAATAGAAAAAACCACATATGTAAACAGTTAAATATAAGTAGTCTGTGAGCGTTACCCAAAAAACGCGTCTTCAATTACCAACCGTGAAAATTAAAACATGTTTTTAATATTTATAATCTAGATATATGTTTCTGTATAATAAAGTTGTTTTTCAAAAATTAAACCCCATGTATTATGTTAATTATGTTAATGGTGATGCGTGAACTTTTAAAAACAGTTACTTTGTAAGTAGGGCCCCTTTCAAAAGTGAATATAACAAAACAAGTTAATTCACAGCGTGTAAATAGTAAACATTCATAGTGCTAGCAGCCTTTCGGCCGTTAATTCACTATGATTGATTATCTTTCGCCTAATGAGCGGTGGGACCATCTTAGTGCAGCGGCGCAAGTTATAGACGAGAGCGTTTGAAAAATTGCATTTCAGGTAAGTGCACTAGTAATGTACTAGAAGTTGATTTAGTAATAATCGTTTTGTTTGTTGTAGCTAATAAAAAATAAATTTGTAATTACCTGTTGTCATCTATGAACAACTGCTCAAAACCTCAGAACTGTAGGCCATTGTTTAATATTTAAAATTTAATATCACTAATTAATATTTTTTATTACCTACAACAAACAATACGCTTATTATTTAAAATTTCATACAAATCGGTCAATTACAAGTGCCCTTATCTTATATATTGTCAAAGAGACAAAAAAAAAGCTCATCATTCTCCAGCCCTTTTCCCACCCTAAGTGGGGTCACCGCAACATGTTTCAAACATGTTTTGACTAGTTATTTTACGACCGGCCGCCTGCCTGACGTCAACTTAGGTAAGTCACCCTTTAAGATGTGTCGGTAAGAAATGTGGGTAACGATTTTGTTGTGGAGTCCTTCTCCTGATGATGCTTCGGTTGCGGGGCGAAACGAGTGTTGAGTTTGATTAGGATTGTGATAGTGAACGTATGTAGTGCTTGTGTATTGCGGTGGCGTTGGTGGAGGTTTTTGCATGTGTTTTTACGAATCCTGCATGTATGAGGTATGATAACGGATTGTCATTTAGCATTATATATATTTTATATTTTACTTTATCGCGGATTAAAGCAAAATAATTTATTACTTTTGTATTATGAATCTCCGCAAAGTAACGCCTAATTCTATAAATTATTTTACTAGATCTGTTTAATTCACTATTATACTACACTCACACTGCACGAGAATGAAACAACAAACTGGATACTGTTTGAACTCAGCTCTAATCAATTAACATTGTAGCCTATATCATTTTCAAACGACACATAATATTGCGCGTTAATACAGAATAGCGCCACCTATATTGCATGTAAAATATAATAATTAAAAACGAACTGAACAAGATCAGTAGGCTCATATTTCTGATACTTTAAATAGTTGTTTTAAACTGCTGTGAACATTTCTATTGGATCGCAATATGCTTATATCTTCGAGTCATGACATTATGAATTATGATCGCTTTTCCTTCACAATAAGTGCATAAATAGGGCGCGGCTGATGGCTCGAATAAATCACTCGCGCAATCTATCATCCAGTCGGCGGGAAGTGCTAACCGTGTGTGGAGAGTCGCTCCAGGGCCGAATATTGAACATTGACACATCAAATTCGAATTCTAATTCAAATAATTCTTTAGTAAAATTAGCTTTTTGAATTTGAATCTTCAAATTACAATGAAGCTACGACTGGTTCGGAAAGGTACTCTTACCGAGAACCAAAAAGAAACACGGCGGTCACTCTTTTCAAAAATAAATATTTAATTCATATCCCCCTCTTTCATACCGAGGTGTCGTAAAAAGCGACTTAGTAACGGTGGGTCACACCGTGTGATATCCGGCTAAGTAGAAAGATCACCCTCATTTCTTACCGCGGTGTCGCAAAAAGCTACTAAGGTAAGACGATAAGTCGTGTGGTATCCGGCTGAGTAGAATATACCATCCTCATTTCCTATCGATGTGTCGTAAAAGGTAATACGTGAAGGTAAAGGGTAAATTGAACCGCCGTGTGGTTTCCGGCTGAGCAACCTTCTTACCGAGGTGTCGTAAAAGAAGATTAAAGTAAGTTGATCAATTTACCTTAGTTGCCTTTTACGAAACCTCTCTCAGAAATGAGGGTGGTCTATTCTACTCAGCCGGATACCACACGGCGGCTGTATTTAATAAATGATTGACCTAAAATAGACCTAACATATCTATTAATATTATAAATGTGAATGTTTGTGAGTATGAATGTATGTTTGTTACTCTTTCACGGCGAACCCATAGAACCAATATCGATAAAATTTGGCATAGTTATTCTTTATACACCGGGGTAACATATAGGCTACAGAAATCCTGTTAATTCTACAGGAATAGGATGACATTGAAAAGCGCCATCTATGCAATTGACTGGCCCGTTGGAGCAGGGGGTAGTGACCCTACCTTCAGCTCCGCGGGTCGCGGGTTCGATTCCCGCCGAGGGCCAACATTTTCTATCAATGAATTTGTTGGTCTTTGAGCCTGGGTGTATATTTGTATTTAAGTATGTATTTAAAAAATATATAAGTATATATTCACCAGTAGTCTGTCCATAACACAAGTATTAAGTTACTTACTTTGGGGACGGACGACCGTGTGTATAAGTGTCCCATATATTTATTAATTTATTATTTATTTATGCAATCTATCACGCGACAACAGTCCACGCAAACGAAGTTGCAGGTAATAGCTAGTCTGCTATCCGCTATATGTAAATGTTATTGCAGACAAGTAGGTGGTTGTTCTCGTGGAGCGACAACTGCTATCTCCGGAAGTCACACGGTGACTTGCTTTCAGCGATCTTCTCGTGAGTAGAGTTATGATAATCATAGAAAGGACATCAATTCTTAATCAAATCCAATATATTATTTATTCTAATCATTTTGTAAGCAAGTACTTTTGAATCTTCAACTTTACTAGTGATTAGGAAAAATTTAATTGAAATTAAAAATAAAAATTTATTTAAAGCTCCCAGCAGGCGTGTTTTCGGAAGAAATGATCTTTTAGTAAAAACCGTACCAGAATCTGGACCGTAAAAAAATTTGATAGCATCGATCACATACAGACAGACAGATGTTGGGGACTTTGTTTTATAATAAGTATAGATTAGCTAGATAAGTTAGCAATAACGAAATAAAACGAATATATTTGTCATTGCTATAATCTTTGGTAATGCAATAATAGCCTTTCTACTTTAATACCCATAAATAATTTGCATATGTTTTTGAATCGAAAAGCTACCTCTATATATATGTCAAGTCTGTAAGTTCCCAAGTCCGCCACATGTGCAAACGTGTGCAGTACAATGAAGCCACTAAGTGGTTGTCGGCAGTCGCCCGCTTGAATCACTTGTGCTATGTATTTGCCAAAAACAGTGGCTCCAAAACTTGGGACATGTTTCATCGAAATATGAAAATGGCTACGCCACAAAAAATTAGGTTTTTGGACATCCGTAGAATAAGGATAAATAGCTTGTTAATTGACCTACCATTGGGCAAAAATCACCAGAGAGAAAGATACGGGGTTCTAACCGCATGATTCTAACCGTTAGTTTCTGTGTAATAACACATCTATAGTCTATACTTATAATAAAACAAAGCTCCCAAAAGCTGCCTATCTGTATGTGATCGATCTTCCCAAAATCTACTAAACGGATTTTTATATGGTTTTTACTAAAAGTTCTTCCTGAAGGTGTAGATTAATAGTATATAGCGGTTTTATGTAAATTGTCTTAAAGAGGTCGACAGTTGTAAAAATAACTCGCCTTCTGGGAGTTTTAGTCGCGTGTACCACGTAAACCAACAGAGATACACTAAAGTAATGTATTAGAGAATTGTAGATCTATGTAAATTCTACAAAAAAGTCCGGGACGGCGTGTCTCTGACTTTTATGGTTAACTCACAATAAATACTTATATGATCCCGCCGCGTGGTATCTGGCTGAATATAATAAGCTCTTTTCTTAACGACATTAAAAAAGCAACTAAGGTTAACTTGACGTCGGCCGACATGATCGTAGTAGAATTATGTGTTCCCTTCACTATTATACTACACTCACACTACACGATAATGAAACAACAAACTGGATACTATCTGAACAGCGCGCGCTAATACGGAACAGCGCCATCTACTTGCATGAAAATAATGTGATTATTAAAAACTCAGTAAACACGCATGCAGCGTATGCTGGACTTGTTGCCGGAATGGCTGGACAAGTGGAGGATGGCCGTCAACGTCGGGAAGACGGCCGCTCTGCTCACCAGCCGCTCCAAGCCGCTACGTCAGCTGACTTTACGAGGCCAGGACGTAGAGTGGAAGACCACAGTGAGGTTTTTGGGGTGTGAGTTGGACCGCAGCCTGCGCATGGTCCCCATGGTTAACCGTGCCGTGGGCCAAGCTGCTGCTGCCAGGTCCCAGCTCCACACGCTGTTCACATCCCATTTACCTGTTAACACCAAACTGCGAGTCTACGGTGCCTACGTCCGCTCGCGCTTGACGTACGCGGCACCCGCCTGGTACGCGCTATGTTCGGCGTACCAGAGGCGAAGACTGCAAGTCCAGCAGAACCGCTGCCTGCGACTGATCGTAGGAGCCCCGAGGTATGTGCGGAACGACGTCGTGCATCGGGATACCCAAACGCCGACCGTGGAGGAGTTCGTTCGTCGCCTTGCGCGCCGACTGTTCGCGCGCGCGGACAACAGCGCGCACGTACACCTCCATGGCATCGCGCCACTCCATGCGCGACCACCCGATGGACGTTCCCTGCCTCGCGAGCTCCTGCGATCACCGTCTCCGCGTCCCGATGCGGAGGACGACGGCGACGACGAGGACGACGCGATGGGCGAGAGGGCGGAAACACCGGATATGACAAAACCACGGAACAAGACACCACCAGACCGAGACATACCTGAAGACGACTTTGAGGTCTGGGAGCTACCATTCCCAGACCTCCCCACCGAACAAGTCATCCATTAGGTCACCTAGGTGACCTGGGCTTACGGCCCAAATACCGACACCTTTAGGTCACCTAGGTGACCTCGGCCTACGGCCGAAACACGTACCGGGCTTAAGTGCCCGCGAGGAGATGCCCGGGTAGTGAGGAATACCTCGAGGCCCGCACCCCGTTTACCCCCATCCGGGGAGTAAACGAGAAGACCCTTCGTCGTCGTAAACATGATGAAATACTTTTATGTTCAGAATTTCATTTAAATACACTAATTTTCTCGCGGGAAAAGCAGCGAACATAGCTAGATTCTTTACATACAAGTGCCAGTGAAATAAATAAATGAATATCCAAAAACTTTCAGCACCACAGTCTCACCGGAACGTCTAGATAGCGTGTCGCGATGTCTGCAACTGTTTGCTTCGCTCCAGATAGAATAATTCCACAGTTCCTCAGCAGATTGCGTCTGCACTCAAGACGCTCGTGCCCACTATCTGTGCCACTCGGAACGTTTATCTCTTTACCTACAACAATGACTGCTATTGCAACCGGTGACATAACAATTACGTGCCGCTCGGTTTCCTTTATTCTGGTACAATGGATTATGTTTTCGTGGTATGATTTGGTATTTACGTAACTTTCAATTGTAATAATTGCTTCTCTGCATTGTGTTGTTGATACGTAACATCGATTGATACAAGTGATATAAATTCAGTTTTGAGTCAACAAATAAGAAGGTCAAAATAATGATAATTTTATTAATTTATAGAATACTTTTTGGAGATCTATGATACAAAAGTAATAATGAAATTATTTTGCTATAATCGCTGATTAAGTAAATAGAAAATATATATATTGCAAAATGTTGAGTAGACTATCCGTTTTCATACCTGTTACATGCAGGATTCGTAAAAACACACGCAAAAACCTCCATCAACGCCACCACAATACACAACCAGTACATACTTTCACTATCACAAACTCAACAATCGTTTCGCCCCTCAAACGAATCATCATCAAGAGATAGACTCCACGATAACATCGCAAAGATCGTTTTAAGATTGTGTCTTAGTCTTTCTCCTGATGATATTGCAATTACAGGGCGAAACGGTTATTAAGATAGTTGTAGTGAATGTGTGCAGTGCTTGTGTTGTGTCTCTTTTACCCACTTTTATGCTCTATACATTTTTTTCGTAACGCCAGTTACTGGAAATTAATGGTGAGGAAAAAAGTAAAAAAATGTACATAATATTTAAGGTACATACATCCGGCGATGCACTTGCCCATAGAGCTTTGGCTGATGCTGTCAAAAATCAAAATATATCAAAGGAAATCAAAATAATCTTTGTTCAAATAACCTTCTTCAAGCATTTTCTAATCGTCAAGGATAAGTAAGATTGCAGACGCTAAAACATTGCTATTTCTAAATTTTGGGCTCATTTTAGACAGGAAAAAACCCCTTATGGGTACCGCCGCCCGACGGGGACAGGCGACGGTTATGTCGGACTCGCACCGACTAAAATAACCTGTGTGCTCCACTAAGCTGCTGGTGGCGGGGATAGGGTACCCATGAAGACATTGCCCCCCATCCCCGCCAGCAGCAACTCTGTAGCCCAGAGTGCGCCACCTCTGGGTCGGGGCCTCTCTGAAAGTGGCCCCTCCCTCCGCTGGACGATGCATCGGGAGCACCAGATGCATCGAACGCCTCGGGGACCTAATTCCAGCGAGCGTCCGATAAACCCCGTTCGGATCGCTCGGAGGTCCCCGTTAGGGCGGCATGCGACGGACTTCGGCGAGTCGCCTGCGCCCCGCTCGCCTGCGGCGGATTGGATCCAAGGACTCGACTTCCCGGATCCGCCCCGCCGCCTCCTTCCGCGAGATAACGTCCTCGCAGAAGGAGTTATCAAGTGAGCCTGGGTTTACTAGAAATTAGCTTAAGCTTTGACTGTACCAAAAATAAGTTGTTAAGTTTAACAAATATCCACAAAGCAATGAAAGTCTGCATCTCTCACTGAGTTACATATTTGTGCCGTTTGCAGAGACCTTAGGGCCATGAACTCAAAGTGCAAAAAAATTATTCTTTCCAAAACATCGGTTAATTACCTCTTTACACAGGAGGGTTGGTTCCTTTTTCACACAAAGAATCGGCTTAGCAATTCAGCGCGAAAACGCTGCCAGCATTCTTGGGACATTGTGGCATGATTTGTATAAGTGTAGGTAATTTAATTTAGGATATACATACTTGTACATTTTTGTTAATAATAAACGACAGAAAAAAATATTCCGCCGTGTGGTATCCGGCCGAGTAGAATACATCACCCTCATTTCTTACTGAGGTGTCATAAAAGGCGACTAAGGTAAGTTGATTTTTTTTCCGATTTTAAGTGGGTCGCTACTGTATTTTTATTCGGCCCACTGCTGAGAAACGCCCCATTTAGCCAAACTCATCCAGGTCAAGGGTGGTGGCTTCCGCGATTGGATACATCCACCGCCACCGTGCCTGTTCGCTTAAATTGGTACACAGTATTTACAACCTACAACTAAAAATCTTAAACTAACTTAACAGTTAACACTAAAAGAACCAACATAAGTGAGACTCATACTAAACATTTAAAACAAACAGGTGACGTAAACATAATTTTTTTTTTTTTTTATAAAAGAAGGAGGTGTATAACATAAATAACAATAACATGCAAAATCAAACACTTAATTAAAAAAATTTAAAATTTCTTATATATTATAAGGGGAGGGGGGGGGGGGCAAGAGCGATGCACTTTGTATTGTGGAGTGCTGGGGCGAGGGGTTAGTGTAAATTGTAAGTTGTAAGGTAAGTTGATTGTGCGATTCCGGCTGAGTAGAATAGAATACCCTCTTACCGAGGTGTTGTAAAATACGACTAAGGTAAATTAAAGTCAGACCGGCGGCCGTTAAAATACGTAGCCAAATCATGTTTATAACATGTTGTGCCGACTCCACTTAGAGTGGGATAAGGGCAGGAAGATGATAATTGTTTAGTTTATTTATTCTTAACTTGTGAACCAGATACTTCCTTTCGCGACCTCGACGATGCTTCCGCGCTCACCCGTCACGTCTAGTTACGCTGTAGCTGTTTTACAGCAAATTACTTCGAAAAAATAGGCGTTACATAAGTTTCTGTAAAACAATCTTATCTTCTCAAACAAAAAACTGCAAATAGCAATTTCCATTGTTGTAACAAATCGAGAGTCAATGTAAACATAGATAATACTTTTTTAAAAGCTTTTTCGATTTTAATAACCGCAAGTCAAGCTTTTGTTAACGCAAACAATGAGGGTGCATTTTTAACCCCACGCCGGTGGTCGACTCGACAAATCCTACCTACCTGAGAGATGGATTGAATGTGTGTCAGTATATTAGAAATCATGTAGCATAGAATAGAGAAGAATAGAAGTACTATTGGTACGCTATGATAATAATCTATACTAATATATAAAGCTTGAGAGTGTGTTTGTTTGTCTAATCTCAGGAACTACTGGACCGATTAGAAATATTATTGCAGTGTAAGATAGTCCATTTATCGAGGAAGGCTATATTCAAATTCAAATTATTCTTTATTCAAATAAACTTGTAAACAAGTGCTTTTGAATCGTCAACTCTACTGCTGGTTCGGAAAGCTGTTCCTACCGAGAAGAGCCAGCAAGAAACTCGGCGGTTGCTCTTTTAAAAATATAATTCTTAATACTATTTACATTAAGTCGTTACTGTCTTGTACAGGTTCAAAGAGAGCTATATCCACACATTCTTATCTTCCAAATAATCTTCAAGAGTATAGTAGGCTTTCTGTATCAGCCTCTTTTTGACAGTGTTTTTAAACTGATGTAATGGCAAAGCTGAAATTGATTGCGGAATTTTATTATAGAATCTTATACCAACTTATAGACTATATCTAACATCACACTAAGATGAATAAGGAGTAGCAATGAAAAATATTGTGAAAACAGCAGTGAAAGTTATTCAAAAATCTCTTAACTCACGATAACTACATATATATTCAAAATTTCAATTAATTCGGAAAAAAAATTGTGACAAGCTGATTTTCATTCGGGCGAAGCTGCTGGCACGGCTAGTTATAGATAAATAAACATCATTGTCCTACCCTTATCCCACTCTAAGTGGGGTCGGCACACGTTTTAACTATGTTGTCATGTGATTTGACTAGGTATTTTATGATCGGCGGCCTGCCTAACGTCACCACCTCGGTAAGAAATGAGGATGGTCTATTCTAATCAGCCGGATACCACACGGTGGGTCGACTCACCTTATTCGCATTTTACCACACATCGGTTCGAAATGAGGGTGGTCTATTCTGCTGAGCCGGATACCGCACGGCGAATTAACTAAACTGAGTCGCCTTTTATGACACCTCAGTAAGAAATGAGTGTGTTCTATTCTACTCAGCCGGATACCACACGGCGGGTAAAATTTACCTTAGTCGCCTTTTACGACACCCCGGTAAGAAATGAGGGTGGTCTATTCTACTCAGCCGGATAACACACGGCGGGAAAATTTACCTTAGTCGCCTTTTTCGACAACCCGGTAAGAAATGAGGGTGGTCTATTCTACTCAGCCGAATACCACACGGCATAACAAAATAATTTATCATATCTGTTGTACTTAATATTAGCTAACTAAAATCGCCTTCTCAAGTGGCACACATCTCCCCGCGGCCCGATATCAAACGCGGAGATCACAAAACTAAAAACCTGTAAAAGATTAAAATAAACCGATTTAATTAAAGTTAATTTATTCTGAAAGTTATCTCGCTTTACGTTTATAATCGCCGATATGCCCTTGTGACGAACGCCGTGTGGTATCCGGCTGAATAGAATAGTACCACCCTCATTTATTACCGAGGTGTCGTAAAAGGCGACTAAGGTAAGTCAACCCGCCGTGTGGTATCCGGCTGAGTAGAATAGACCACCCTCATTTATTACCGAGGTGTCGTAAAAGGCGACTAAGGTAAGTCAACCCGCCGTGTGGTATCCGGCTGAGTAGAATAGACCACCCTCATTGCTTACCGAGGTGTCGTAAAAGGCGACTAAGGTAAGTTGATGTCAGGCAGGCGGCCGGTCGTAAAATATGTAGCCGAATCATGTGACAACATGTTGTGCCGACCCCACTTACAGTGGGATAAGGGCAGTAAGATGATGTTGCCCTTGTGACGAAATCGTGGGATATGAATATCTCTTGAAGGGTCCACTACCCAGATCCAGCAGTGAGCATCCATGACTTGAGAAAAAAAGCGAGGTCTCCTTTTAGTAATTTCAAACGAATATATCTTAATATTTAAATGAGTTAATCTTGTATATATATATATTTTCCGAATCTCGGAAACGGCTCCAACGATTTTCCTGAAATTCAGCATGTAGGAGGTTTTGGGGGAGAAAAATTGATCTAGCTAGGTTTTATGTTAAAAAAATATTGTTTTATCCCTATTTTTGGGCATTAAAAAACACTAACATTTATATTGAATTGAATTTTCGTCATTAACTGTCAAGTCGACGTAGCTTATTCGGTTAGCGGGCAGCCTCGAGAAATGTGAGTGCCAAGGATCGATCCCAACTAAATAATTGTTTTTTTCTTTTTTTTAAGTTTTTTATTGTAAAAAATTACCGAGCGAAGCTCTGTCACCCAGATATTTGTGTTTAAACGATATGTGATTTTTATATGAATTCGCTGACATCAATGAATTATCTAATAGAAATATTATATGTATAAACAAGCTTTACCCGCCACTTCGCACACACAAACCTAAGTGTTTAAATACCCTCAATTATGTATTGTGTTTTAACCAGTCCCCTAAGAAAAACTGGAATTCTGTTAACCTATATATGAGATTAATCATTCTCCTGCCCTTATAAGTGGCATCGGCACAACATGTTATAAACATGTGTCACATGATCTGGCTGATATTTTATTGGGTGATATTTTACAACCGGCCTAACGTCAACTTACCTAAGTCGTATTTTACAACTCGGTAAAAAGAGGGTAGTCTATTCTATTCACTCGGATACCATTCAGCATCATTACTAGTAGGTAACGGCCTGTTACTATCCCACTGCTGGGCATAGGCCTCCTCTCTCCATTTTTGGAGAGAAGGGTTGGAGCTAAGACCTACCACGCTGCTCCAATGCGGATTGGTAGGTTACACATATCCCTAGGATTCTCTAGAGATATGCAGGTTTCCTCACGATGTTTTCCTTCACCGAAAAGCGTGTGATAAATTGCAATTATCAATTAGACACATATGTTTTTTATTAGAAAAACTCATTGGTGTCTGCCCGGGTTTGAACCCATGATCGTCTCTAGAGATTCACACGGTCGCACCGCTAGGCCATCACAGCGTTATCATTACTAAAAGAAAAATAGACAGAAAAACTGTATTCATGTTTATAGGTGCATTGTAAATCTAAATGGAAGCCAAAGTCTAAATAAGGAATTATAAAATTAAAAACAAATCAAAAAGGTTCTATACTTAAACATTGTTTACCTCAGCTACATTATCATAAAAGCATAATTTTATCATTTGGTTAATATTACATTTAAATCCATATATACAAAAAGATAAACAGAAGTAATTTGACACGTGAACCACGTTAAACTAATTAATGATCATAATTAACGAAGTTAACAAAAAACCTAACTACCTGTATATAAAATTGTTTAAAAGTAAAATCTCATTAGTATGAACTCGGTAGAACGCACAAATCAACGAGCGACGCAAAGTCGACAGTGTTGCCAATCCAAAACCTCAAAAGTGCTTGAATGAGCTAATTTGAATAAAGATTATTATGACTTGATTTGAACCCCAAGAAAGTACAAAACAGCAGTATACCAATAATAAAAAAAAACAGTACAAAACTGTAGCTAAAGTAAAAAGAATTTTTATTATTGACCAGGAGTCATATCTTCAATGTTTAAATGAGTTATTCTTGTATATATAAGTATATATATATAAATTTTCTAAATCTCTGAAACGGCTCCATCGATTTTACTGAAATTCAGCATGTAGGGGGTTTTGGGGGAGAAAAATCGATCTAGATAAGTTTAATTTAAAAAAAAATAGCAGTTTTATCCGTTTTCGGGCTCTAAAATTTTTTGAAATATACGTTAAATACAATCACAATTTTTCGCTGTCAAACGTAAAGTCATGGTAGTTCATTTGGAGAACGGGCGGTCTAGAGAGGTGAAAATACCTGGGATCGAGCGCCACCTGTTCTATTATTTTTCATTTTTCTTTTCAAAATTATATTTATCAAAATATATATTTATTATAAAACAAAGTCCCCAAAAACTGTCTGTCTGTATGTGATCGAATTTATCAAAATCTACTGAAGGTTTAGGTTAAAAGTACTTTAACTTTGTACGAAAATCAAGTTGAAGAGGTAAAAATTCTTGCCAGCTTGAGTCGCGTGCGCCGCGTAAACCAACCGAGATACGCTAAAGTAATGTACTAGAGAATTGTAGATCGACAAAAATACTACCAAAATAATCCACGACAGCATGTCCCCATCTCTTATGGTTAACGGTTAACACACAATAAGAAGAGAAGCTATTTGTTAACAAACGCGGATTACATCAAAATAATTCAATTGTAACTTCTATACTTTGGAATTCCGCAAAGTATAGAAGAATTGCTTCTATCAATCAACACAAAAAGAACTTTTATATTCAAAATTTCAATTTGGGAAAAATTCCGTGAAACACTGATTTCCACGCGGGCAAAGTACAAGCCCATCTGGTTAGTAATAAAACAGTAAACAAGGACTTCTATATGAAAACAGCAAATCTACTGTTAAAAGTAAGGTTGGTAACACTGGGCAAAGATGAAGTTAGAACTAAATTATAACTCGGCCACCGTTTACTCGCTCGAGCTATTCAATTTCCCGAACTATGCATCTCTGTCGCCGCATCGCCTTTGACTGCGCTCTGCATATTTTATATAATCCTTTCATCAAAACGCCGCGGTGAGTTGAGTTTTTTTTTTTCCCGCGCGCGAGAGAGACGCCAAACAAACGGGGTGTCAAACGGCGGTGGGGATAAGACGGCAAAGCTCCCGCAAAGTACACAAAATGCAAAAATGGCGCGGCGACGAGTGACAACGTGTCAGAGGGGGGGCGCGTCTACAAGCTCAGTCCGACGCTGCCCGCCGCGCGAGCTACACGTGTTACAGTGACGCGACCAAGGTGACTTGTGAGTGATGTGCTGACAGGCGTTGGATCGTGAAGTGTTGTGAGAGTAACGTTTCTAAGCTGGAGAAGGATACATTGTTGTGGAGCAATATGCTCACGTCCAGTAACCAGTATCTGCGACCGGATTACCTGTCGCCTTTACCTACCACGGTAAGTTACGTTCAAATAGTTATAACTTCAATTAAAACTCACGGCCACTTAAATTCGAACGCATCATCAAATGTATTCGAATTTTAAATATTCTTTATTAAAAATTTGGTGTCTAACAGCTTTTTAGTTTAAAATCATACAATCTTATATATAAATTACCTCTTTCCAAATATTCGTCGATTATATTCAAAGTTTTTAAGTTGAAAATTAATCAGTCATATAAATAATGTGGATTTATAACCTATTTATAATTAATTTCTTTATAGAACATTCGCGAAAATAATGGATTGTAATTTTAATTCGTTTTTAAATTAATTCAAAACAAAATAATCTTTATTCAGATAAGCTCATTCAAGTACTTTTGAATCGTCAACGATCAATATGATTAATGAAGCTACAACTGGTTCGGAATGTTGCTCTTACCGGGAAGAACCAGGAAGAACTTTAACTTTTTTAAGAATCTTTAACTTAAAATTATTTCGTAAATAAGACTTGTAATAAAATACAAATTTTATTACAAGGATATAACTTTAAATATGTTTAACTAATGAAGTCGAGATAAATAGATAAAAAGTAATAAATCTAAGTTCCGCATATACTGAGGCGTCTAAAACGTAAACGAAGAGTTTTTATAATCAAAGTTAAACATATACTTAAATATAATTCTAAATAATTACATCCATATTCATCCATCCAAAAAATTATATTTATCTACACAATCATACTTGAAACATATGGCAATATATAATATAAACCTATAATTTAAAAATGTCACAGGAAATAGACCTATGAATTAACAAATGTTATTTTGAGTTAAAAAAACATGGCTATAAAACACGCAATACTTCCAGTGAGACATTCAATTAAAAGTGATGGATCGTGAAACTAACCATTATCATAAAATATAAATTATGTTGACGCTGCTATAATTTTGTATTTTCTAAAATCCATCTCTCAGAAAATCTTTTAGTTATCATCAATTTAGCAAAAAATAAACAATTTTACACATGACTTTTGGTTAGGTAGAATAATAATAATTTAAATAATCGTATATTCGTTTTAAACTACATGAGCAAAGTGCGATTTCAATTCCAAATATTCTTTATTCAAATAAACTTGCAAACAAATATTTTAGAATCATCAACTCTACTGATAAATCGGTAGTTCCTACCGAAAATGCCGGCCTGAAACTCGGCAGATGCTCTTTTCAAAATATAAATCATGTAAATAGTTATATTTCGTCACTGCTATCTGCTGCCGTCGGAATGTAGTTAAATACAAGCATTTTAATTATTTAATAAAAATTGTATCAACTTTCTATTAATAGCTATTATTAAAACTGCTGCAAAACTAAAATTGTCAAATTTTTGCTCCATTCGTACCACTCGATATTATGAATTAGTGCGATTTAATTAACTTAGTATAAAAAAGCTAGTCAGTTTAAGTTAAGCAAATAGAGAACCTTCATTTTTACCTGGTCAAGCATCAGTCAAATTAAATTTTCTCCGTCCGTTTACTAGGTCAATTAATACGCTTATTAATGATAATATAGATTAACTGAAAGTCCGAATTTATTTTTAATTTAAGTAGGAAGTTTTATTTTTTCACTTTAGTCCGGTTATAAATTTTAGTTTAAAAATGTATTAGAACGGTAAAATCAGTTAACTACCGTATTACTGTCTGTCATTAAATCGTACAGAATATATATAGCACAGAAATGTGTACGATGATCCTGTGGGATTCATATAAGAATTCACATTTCATACCGTGCAAAATACCACTTGAAAATTTCATATCGTAAAACAAAAACCTTCCCCCGAATACTCGTTCAAACTAACATCGTGCCGTGATAATGGACGTGGCAGCGCGGCAAGTACAGGCGCGCCGCAAATTCAGCGGCACAAATTGGCCTTTTCACTGCGAGATTACATCATGCGGGAACCGAGTGAAATGTCAAGCGGGGCCGACGGCTGCCAGACGCGCGGATAATGGCGCGTCGACCGCGTGATTGGACTCCCTGCCTCGCCCCCAGGCACCCTCGCTCCCTTTGTACCGTCGCTCGCAACCCGACGTTTCATTTCATAAACCTCTTTGTTGCAGCTCGACGCGAAAAAGAGCCCGCTGGCACTTCTGGCGCAGACTTGCAGCGCGATCGGCGCCGACACACCGAATCCCAAACTCATCTCCGCTGCGGAAAAAGCAAGTAAGAAATACGAGGAGAAACCAATTCATATGGACAACAAACCGAGTTTTAAGCCTTACGAATCGTGCCTGACGAGAGAAAAGACTAGAACGCCCGAAGACAGAGCTTCTTCGGTCAATGCTCACTCCAAAACGCCGTCTTCGAAAGGAAGCGCTTCAACGACTCCCGTTCAAGCGCGATGTAATAGCAACCAAAGCTCCTCGTCCCAGAGGACCTCACCGCCGGCACAACGCAAAACACCGTCAGAAAAATCTGACGAAAGATCCAGTCCTTTACACTCACCTGCTCATGCCAAATCAAGTTCAGATTCTTCTAGTTCAGCCTCCAAGTTACCGTACCCACCAAGCTCGTTATCGTCAACTATAGATACCAAAGAATCTTCCGGTTTCAAGCCTAGCGTACCTGTCACCTCATCAGCTTTCCTCGGAGGACTACCTCCGACTGGATTCCCGTTACATATGGACCTAATGACAAGTAGTTTGATGGCCGCACAACATCAAGCTTTGAAAAATGGATTGAATCCGTACCTCGCCTATGCGAGAATGAAAGCTCCTGGCAGTGACTTAGGTATTTGTAGAGATCCATATTGCACTGGATGCTCTCTAAGTTCGCACTTGCTCAAATCTGCTGTATGTCCCGCCGGCTGTGCCCAATGCGATCACGGTAAATCACCATTTCATTTGCCAACCGGTCACCCGGCGGCGGCAGCGTACGCCCACGCTCAACTAGCTGCCTTAGCGGCGGCGTCTCAGCTGCCATTTGTGTGCAGCTGGATGGCAGGCGACTCTGCTTATTGTGGAAAACGATTTGCGACATCTGAGGAATTGCTTCAGCATTTACGATCGCATACGGCGAGCGGCGAATCGAGTCCTAGTCTGTCAATGTTAAGTGCGACACATCCTCTGCTGCAGAGGACGTACCCGACACCGCCTCTGTCGCCGCTGACGCCACGATTCCATCCGTACAGCAAGCCCTCTCATCTAGTGTCCTCGCCTCCTCTGCCGTTCCCCCTGCCGCCTCATCCGTCGCTGGCGGCGTACTTCCCTTCGTACCCGTTGTTCGGACCGCGGCCGCTGCACCCTTGAGGACCGTCGGCGCTCCACGCACACAAAAAGGGGGGCGCCGACCACTAACGCCCATGCCAAAAGGACTCTCGGAACTGAAGACAGTGTATATATAAATTAGTGTCCTCCCAGTTTCTAGTCGGCTCATATCAACGACGGACTTGACCCCAGCGGGGTGCGACAGCTGTGATCTCTACTTGTAATATTCGTAACACTAGTGCACTGTATCGGGCCTGCTACCGCTTTGACCCGCGAGTGCGGTTCTTTTCTAGTTAGATGAACTGAATTTTTATGTACCAAATCTATAGTAATGTAATTTAATTGATTTCTAATTTAAGTTGTTGCAATTAATTAGTGAGGATTGTTAATTGTGTTTAATTTTTTTAATAATCGATTATTTTTTACTATTATCTTTTCGATATAATACATATCTTTAATAGTGTCTGCTGAAGCGATTTTAAATGTATATCAGAATGTGTTTACGTTTTTGTGAGACCACTTTTTTTACGTTATAAAATCTGTTGAAATACATTTGAATTCACGAAATTTACATTTCAAGCTTAGTAAAGTGGCAACGTATTGCGGAAAATTTTATAAGGTAAATATATAAATTAAAAATTTAAAGCAGAAAAGTGGATTACATTTCATGTTCTAGAATATTAAATCACTGTAATAGCTGCAATGAATATCTGTTAACAAAGATTTGTTGTTATGAAGTGCATAAAAGTGAAAAAAATATACGTAAATATTTAATTTCAACTTTCGTTTCAATTGCCCGTGTTTCGCCAAGCATGCCTCGCCGCCGCCAAGTTTCTGGTGATTTATTGTAACTGCTATTTTTATTCAAGATAACCACTACATTCTTAATTACGCTATAAAATAATCCTTTATTACGTTCATGAATATAATACGAAAATCATGATTAGAATTTACTACACAAAAGCATTTTTAACGAATCAAATGTTATTTAATTATTTAGCATTTCTGAAACTTTATCTGCCATCACAAGTCAACTTAAATGATAAACATCTGTAAGAATTATTGTAAACTTGTCTTTAGATTCCGTAGTATGTTTTCCATTATTCTTTCACTGCTTAAAAGTTACTTATTAGTCTATACGAATTAAAAAGGTCCTCTATTTCCCTTGGACATCGCATTACGCGTGTACTCTCCGTACAATTCGCTTATTATTTTTTTTACTGTGTTAATGTACCAGGAAAGGTTCTTAGCCCATTCAATCTGCTAAACTTACAAAGTTGTTCTTTTGTTAAATCGATTTTCGTCATCGTACTTGTAATGTAATAAGCATAAACAAATACTTATTCTCTGGAGGTAGTACAAAGGGGTGCAGGTATTATTGCAATAAAAATAATGATAAGAAATTTTCAAAGTACTAAAAGCATGGAAGTCGCGGGCTCATAACCTGAGCATACACCATTGGGTTTTTGTCCATACCATATAAATACTAAAGTCTGTGACGCTTTAACAGCTAATCAAGTGGAGCAATATCGATGATATTTTACGACTACAGCTTAAATCAGTAACTAGCATATGGGATTAAAACAATTGGTGATTTTCCTTGAGGTGAGGTGCTGTAAATGAATTGGTGGGAACTATTAAAAATGTGTAGGTTTAAAGTAAAAAAAATTATACAGGTACCTACATATCTCTAGAGAATTCTTGAGATATGTGTAACAAGCCAAACCGGCAAATCTTACTGAGTAGCTACCATTCGGTTTTCTACAGGATATATTTCGGAGAATGTATCCTTACCGAGGTATCGTAAAAGGCGACTAAGGTAAGTTGACCCACCGTGTGGTATCGTGTGGTGGTGGTTGAGTAAAATAGACCACCCTCTTTCTTACCGAGGTCGTAAAATACAGGCATTAGGCAGGCGGCCGGTCGTAATAACGCAGCCCAATCATGTGACAGCATGTTTATAACATGTTGTGCCGACCCCACTTAGAGTGGGATAAGGGAGGATGATGATATTTCGGAGAATCTACTCAGGTACTTCATGACGTTGTTCGATGATCGCCTTCGGCACCGGAGAAAGTAATTTCGTAATTTCTGTTGCGCACGGCACGGGAATAGAATTCTCTTCTGGAATCTTTCCCAGTACTTACGATATAGGTACTTCTCAAGCAAGAGGGAATAGGTATCTTCTTATAGGCATGTGCGTTCTACCTTAGTATCATCGATTAATATCAGGCATCATTGCAGTCAAGTGCCTATTAAACAATCGGTGCAATGCTATCTAAAACTTCATAGCATTATTACTTTTATAATGAACTAGCTTTTACCCGCAACATCGTTTGCGTGGACTTTAGTCTTGGAATAAACCAGTAGCTTCTGTCATTCTCCAACCATAATATCTTCATCGGTTGATAATAGATGGCGCTTTTCAATATCGTCCTATTCCTGTGGAATTGACACAATTTCTATAGCCTATATGTTACCCCGGTGTATAAGGAATAATTGTGCCAAATTTTATTGATATTGGTTCAACGGATTCGCAGTGAAATAGTAACAAACGTATGCAAAAGTTTTGTGAGTATAGATGTATATCTATACTCACAAAACTTTTGCATTTATAATAATTGTAGGATACCACTATTTCTGGTTTTTGTAAAAATATTCTTAGAATAGCAGGTCAATTGCTAAAAAAGTGATTTTTATTCTTATTAAGCTAAACTCATTATTCTTCAGTTGGCTCCAAAAAAATTATTACCATACCACCTCTCGAAATTACAAAATAAAACACTTGTCATCATCATCATGCTTCTGTCCTTATCCCACTCTAAGTGGGGTCGGCACAACATGTTACAAACATTACATGATTTGGCTACGTATTTTACGACCGACCCCCTGCCTGACGTCAACTTACCTTAGTCGTATTTTACGACGACTCGTTAAGAAATGAGATTGGTCTATTCTACTCAGCCGAATACCACAAGGCGGGCCGACTTACCGTAGTCGCCTTTTACGACACCACGATAAGAAATGAGGGTGGTCTATTCTACTCAGCCGAATACCACAAGGCGAGTCGACTTACCTTAGTCGGCTTTTACGACACCTCGGTAAGAAATGAGGGTGGTCTATTCGATTTATCCGGATACCACACGGCTAAGTAGAATAGACCTATCAAACAATTTAAGAAAAAACAGAGTAAAATAATGAAGGTAGATGAAAAAGTCGATTTTAAAAAAATCAATTTATAGTGTTTAGAAAATTAATAAACGATTATTATATAATAATAAATTAATAGATAATTATAAAAATCGATTACTTTTGACATCCACAGTCCCCATACGTTAGTATTAAGGCGTGTTAATATTGCGGCCGTGGTGAAAACGCGTCCGACTGTACCTACGCTCACAATATTTCAACGCTAGCGAATGCAGCGCGCAACATGATGTATGATGACAGACGGACATATAAATTGCTTATAATTTATTGTATGGAAGCCGCTGCGAGGCTAATTACGACTGTTGCAGAGTTGACTCATGCTGTTGAAGAGAAAAATGATTTGTGGTTATTGTCTTAGCTGCCATTACGGGGCTTAGCTCGAGGCGGTAAAATAATTACGGGTATCACTCGACGGACGGTTTAGGTATTTATTTTCGCACATCTAACGATGGCTAGTTATATAATTGTATCGCCATCGAATCTGTTTGATTTGAACCGTATTACGTACTTATCATTATTATCATTCTCCTGCCCTTATCCCACTCTAAGTGGGGTCGGCACAACATGTTATTACATAATTTGGCTACATATTTTACGACCGACCGCCTGCCTAATGTCAACTTACTTTAGTCGCCTTTTACGACACCTCGTTAAGAAATGCGGGTGGTCTATTCTACTCAGGCGAATACCACACGTCGGGTCGACTTACCGTAGTCGCCTTTCGCGACACTTCGATAAGAAATGAGTGTGGTCTATTCTATTCAGCCGAATACCACAAGGCGGGCCGACTAACCGTAGTCGCCTTTCGCGACACTTCGATAAGAAATGAGTGTGGTCTATTCTACTCCGCCGGATACCACACGTTGACGTATTACGTACTTATGTAATTCCTATTTTTTAAAATAAAATTTGTAGTAATTAAAGATTTACGCGTTACTTTGCGGAGGTCTATAATAGAAATGTAATTATATTATTATCTAGTTATAATCCGCGATAAAGTTTATTGTTATTTATGGCGGAATATAGCAAAATAATATTTCATTTCTTATCTTTAACTTCGATCCCACTTAAAGTGGAATAAGGGCAGAAGAATGATATTATTACTTTTGATATTTTCACGGGTTTTTTTTATCGCAAATATGCGCACACCAATCCCTAAATCCATAATTATTAGAAATAAAAAATAATTGCGAAAATCTGTCTTTTACGTATTCTTGGCTTATTCGTTATAAGTATTCGTAAATAAAATTAATGAAATTTGGCGCTATTTAAGTTTTTATACGGAGCTAACATGTAGCATAAAAATCTCGTTTTTTCTCCGGAAAAAGGAAATACCTAGTAAATAATTAAGGGTATTTCAACGCAGAAGTTGTCGCAATGTCGAAATGTAGGCAAACTGCTATCTATTTTTAATACTAATATTTTTAATTTATTAATAATTTAATATTTTTGAGGGTCCACCTCTAACATTTTTTTTCTTTGGACTATTTTTTTTTTTTAATGTAGGTACATTAGAAATTCCCTAGAATTAAATTAAAGGTATTGCAAAACAACGTTTAATTTGAAATTATTGAGAAATAAGTATATTGCTGGAGAGTTTTCAGGTTATCTGAAATCTGCCAATCTGCTGATTAAATGAACGTTTTTTATTTCATTTTTTAATATCTGCTTATGCACCTTAAATTAAACTTTGATACATTTACATTTATAACAAATTATTGGAACAGAATAAAATAAATTCCTTATCTTAAATGTTTAAAGAAAGTTTTATATTAGCATTAGTAATGTTTCTAAAAATACCTATTCCGCAAAATTTATCGTCCATATCCTTCGCGAATAGCAGTGTTAGATCACTTTTTGAATTAATTAGAATGTATATTTTGACAGTTTCATAATGCATATGGTATTAAGTGGGATAGATAAAATGGAGAGAGTTTTGGCACAAACGCAATTATGCTACAGATTTGCATCTAACAAGAGTAAATTTCTTAAATATATATTTTAATAAATTCGAATAATTCTTTATTTAAGCCGTGTGGTATCCGGCTAAGTAGAATAGTACCACCCTCATTTCTTACCGAGGTGTCGTAAAAGGCGACTAAGGTAAGTCGACCTGCTGTGTGGTATCCAGCTAAGTAGAATAGACCACCCTCATTTCTTACCGAGGTGTCGTAAAAGGCGACTAAGGTAAGTTGACCCACCGTGTGGTATCCGGTTTAGTAGAATAGATCACCCTCCTTCTTACCGAGGTGTCGTAAAATACGACTAGGGTAAGTTGACGCTAGGCAGGCGGCCGGTCGTAAAAACGCAGCCAAATCATGTTACAACATGTTTATAACATGTTGTGCCGACCCCACTTAGAGTGGGATGAGGGCAGGAGGATATATATAATTCTTTATTTAAGTTGTCTTTTACAAGCACTTTTGAATCGTCAAATTACAATGAAGCTACAACTGGTTCGGAGAGGTGCTCTTACCGAGAAGAACCAGTAAGAAACTTGGAGATCACGCTTTTCAAAAATAAATATTTTATTTATATACACTGTTTACAAATCCAAAATTACATAATAAACTAGTGCGTAGCCGGTCGCAACTTTAATCAAAGCTTACTTATCATCAACATAGTCTTCAACTGTATAATAAGCTTTATAAATAAGTGTCTTTTTAATTGTTTTTTTTAATTTGTGTAAAAACAATTCCAAAATAGATTTTGGAATTTTATTAGATAAAAAATATATACCGAAGCCCACAAACGATCGAAAGACTTTCTGAACCTCTAGCCTTGGTATTATTAACTTATTTTGTTTCCTGGCTTATCTTTTCTGACGTCGCTTTTTTTATTAAAAAGATGTATATTTTGACTCACAAACACTATCCTACTAAAATTATAAATGCGGAAGTCTGTGAGTACGGATGTATGTTAGTTACTCTTTCACGGCGAATCCTCTTAACCAATATCGATGAAATTTGGTACAATTATTCCTTATACACCGGGGTAACATTTAGGCTATAGAAATCCTGTTAATTCTACAGGAATAGGATGACATTGAAAAACGCCCTTTATTATTAACCAATTACACGACTGGACTAGTAATAGTAGTATCGTTTAACTTTTCCGATTCGCAATTTCTTTTGCGTCAAATTTAATGGTAAAAACCTTCTGTATTTACATATATTTTCTTTTCTTGTGGATTATGGCAAAATATATTAAAAAGTTGATATTTTAACTACTGACACGAACGTAGTCAAGGGTATGACTTGTAATTTATAGAATTAGGCGTTACTTTGCGGAGATCCATAATACAAAAGTAATAATAAAATTATTTTGCTATAATCCGCGATGAAGTAAAATAGAAAAAATATATAATGCTAAATGTAGAGTGGACAATCGGTTATCATATATATATAGCATTATATATGTTTTCTATTTTACTTCATCGCGGATTATAGCAAAATAATTTTATTATTACTTTTGTGGTATGACTGGTTAAATCGTTTAAAATTCAAAAGGAAGAACACATCTAGTGTATTAAAATAAACTTAGTCACATCCTGACTGCCGCCGCAGCTCCTTGATACTTGAGTACCTCCACATCAAAGGGGCCGCCGCTTTGATGTGCCGCTCAGTACAGTGGAGTGAAAAAGTGGCTCTTTGTTATATTTTTTTTTTGTATCACATCGTTAGTGTTTTTGGTCGCAAGATAATCGCTCTTAAAAAGATCGCGTGATAAAAACAAACTTTCCTACTTGTTAAACAGGTTAGAGGGCTGACTTTAACCTTGTTGAGCATACAAATTGTCTCGTCTATTATATTGGCTTAAATCATCTTCCTGCCCTTATCCCACTGTAAGTGGGGTCGGCACAACATGTTATAAACATGCTGTAACATGATTTGGCTGCGTTTTTACGACCGGCCGCCTGCCTGACGTCAACTTACCTCTGTCGTATTTCACGACACCTCGGTAAGAAAGAGGGTGGTCTATTCTACTAAACCGGATACCACACGGTGGGTCATCTTACCTTAGTCGCCTTTTACGACACCTCGGTAAGAAATGAGGTTGGTCTATTCTACTCAGCCGGATACCACACGGCGGGTCGACTTACCTTAGTCGCCTTTTACGACACCTCGGTAAGAAAAGAGGGTGGTACTATTCTACTCAGCCGGATACCACACGGTATTATATTGGCTTAAATCTGGTTAGTAAAATGGTTTTACCACTTACAAATGATTTCACTAAAGCAAGCTATGTAGGATCCGGTTGTGGAGCACAGATCAACATTATTTCTTACCTAGATGTCGTAAAAGGCGACTAAGGTAAGTGCTGTGTAGTATCCAGCTAAGTAGAATAGATAACCCTCGTTTCTTACCGTGGTGTGGTGGAGGTTTGTGCATGTGCTTTTACGAATCCTGCATGTATCGGGTATGAAAACGGATAGTCCACTCTTCTTTAAGCATTTTATATATTTTCTATTTACTTTATTATGGATTATAACAAAATAATTTTAATATTAAAGTAATTTGAGTTTGAATTTGAATTACTTTTGTATTATGGATCTCAAAGTAACGCCTATTTGTATAAATTATTTATTTAAATTATTTAAAACTGAAGAGTTCGTTTGTTTGATTGTTTGAACGCGCTAATCTCAGGGACCACTGGACCGATTTGAATATTTCTTTAAGTGTAAGATAGTCCGTTTAACGAGGAAAGCTATATAACATCACGCTAAGATGAATAGAACAGGAGCAGCAATAAAAAATATTGCGAAAACGGCAAAATTTAAAGCTTTCATAGCGTGCGCTGAGTAAACTGTAATAGTTATTCAAATATCATGTATTACAAAATTATTTCGCTCTAAAACTTACTCCAAAAACATATATCTATCTATGAGTCTATCTCCTGATGATGCTTCGGTTGCGGGGCGAAACGATTGTTGAGTTTGTGATAGTGAACGTATATAGTGCTTATGTATCGTGGTGGCGGTGGTGGAGGTTTGTGCGTGTGTTTTTACGAATCCTGCATGTATCAGGTATGATAACCGATTGTCCACTTACATTTAGCATTATATATATTTTCTATTTTACTGCTTCGCGGATTATAGCAAAATAATTTTATTATTACTTTTATATATCTATCTTTTAAGATTAACCCACTATAACCATTTTTATGGTTATCAAAAGAATGTTACGGTTTTAATCTTTCCACACGATTGCTAGTTAGTAAAAGGAATAAGAATTACATAAAATAATGTACTGTGTGTTTAATTTGTTTCAACATTCTCTTACCCTTATCCCACTCTAAGTGGGGTCGGCACAATATGTTTTCTTCCATTCTCCTCTATCATTCGTCAACTCTGGTGCCACTCCTTTAACATGCATATCATTTTTCACACAATCCCTCATCTTTTTTTTCGCCCTCCCTTAGCCATACATCCATCCACATTCATATTTAAGACTGTTTAATTTGGTTATTAAAAAAAATATTTAGTTATTAAAAAAGCTGTGGTAGTCCAGCGGTAACACCGTGTGCCTCTTTCGAGGAGGTCTAGGGTTCAAACCCGGGGCAGGCACCAATGAGTTTTCTAGTAAAACTTATGTGTCTAATTGATAATTGCAATTTATCACACGCTTTTCTGTGAAGGAAAACATCGTGAGGAAACCTGCATATCTCTAGAGAATTCTGGTGATATGTGTAACCTACCAATCCGCATTGGAGCAGCGTGGTAGGTCTCAGCTCCAATCCTTCTCTCCAAAAACGGAGAGAAGAGGCCTATGGCCAGCAGTGGGATAGTAACAGGCCGTTACTTACTTAATTTGGTTATTAGGTGCGCATGGTAGAGTTACATACATTAAACTTGTTCCCAATATATATTCACGCAGCCGGAGTGGATGTAACTATATCCGAGGGCCCGTCAGTATCAATATAATTTCAGCTACAGCAAGCAGATAACAATCGCACAGTCGAGTGGAAGAGTGATTAAGGTCCTTTGATGCCGCCATAGGTGCACGCGTCGGCGGCGCGTTACACGACCGGACTGTTTTTTATGTATTTAAATCCATTTTAATACCATTAATGCGTTAATCTGTCTGTATGCCTGTCTGTTTGGATGACTGTATATGTGTCAGCACAGAAACGCTGCCATTCTTAATAATAATAATTGACTCAACAATAATTGTTCCTATTGTTGTATCGGTTAACGGTCTGATTGCGAAGAGCCTCGACCAACATCTTCAGAGGCTCTCGCTTAACAGTTGGATCAAGTGTCGGATGCAGAAGGCAGTATTGCTTGAAACGGCGCGCATTGGACATAACCTAACCTAACCTAACCTAACCTAACCACCGGCAACTAGGGATATTTCCCCGTTCCCGGCGGACGACAATTTTATATATTTTTAAATGTTTTTTTATTTATTTTTTTCATTAGAAATATTTAAAAATGTATAAAGTTAGGTTTAAGAAAAATAAATGTCATAATAATAATCTTTATTGGTGCATACAAACAAAGCGAACACTATATATTGGAACCCTGGCCCCTAAACTAGAATAAACTATTGTTGTGAACGCAGCCACAACAGAACTTTTTATATCTGTCATAAAATTCAAATTATTGACAACTACTTTTGTAACTAACGGACTTAGTTACTTGATGCCTACTACCACACACTGACTTACTACCTTTTACCAAAAACTAACGATTAAAAACTGAGAAAAGAAGACTTAATTGTATTATTACCAGCGCCTAAATATCTTCACAACATCTAAGAAGAAACAACTATGTTTAAGGAGCCAGTGCCCTTGCTTAATAATAGGTCAATATACAGTAGCGTTAGTTAAGTTAATGACAGTAATTTAAAAATAGGTTAGTATCTTTTAAACTTTTTATTTTTCTTTTTGGTACAATATTGTATATGTATATATTGTGTGTGTGTCTGTATATTGAAGTGATGCTTCGTCTTGGGTCGAATCCGTGTAATCAATTTAGAATATACTCGTATATGACTGATATTAAATTTCTCTATAAAATATTCAATGGAAAAATTGACTGTCCTGAATTATTAGCCTACTTTAAATTAAGAATACCCGCGCGTTATCCGCGGCAACCAATAACACCCCTACACCCTCCCCTGCGTCGTACTGTTCACGGCGTAAACTCACCTGTACCTAGACTTTGTAAGACTCTTAATAAACATAGTTCTATAGTTGACATTTACTCAGACACTTTAAATGAATTTAGGAAAAAAATATTAAAATCTTGTTATCTGAGTGACTACAGGGAGCACAGTTTTATTTGTATTTTTTTCTACATATTTTTTACAATTAGATATAAGATTTATATTGTTTTTTAGTTTTTTTTCGCTTTTTAATTTTTTTTTTATATGTAAGCTTCTTTTATGATAATGCGGTGTTTACTTTTAATTAACTATTACATTTATAAAGAAATTCTAGTAAATAAGAAATTGTAAATGCTTCAATGTATGTAGTTGTAAGTAAACCTTTTTAAATAAATAAAATAAATAAAAATATTACAAATCGTACTAATATAATTAATGTGAAAGTTTGTGAGTATGGATGTATATTTGTTACTAATATCGATGAAGTTTGACACAATTATTCCTTATACACCGGGATAACATATAGGCTATAGAAATCCTGTAAATTTACAGGAATAGGATGATATTGAAAAGCGCCATCTATTACCAACCTACATAAGAACGAACGTCCACGCGAAGCTGCGGGTAAAAGCTAGTATAAAATATTTTATAACGTAAAACATACTACGTGCAAACATACTGAAAACAAATTAATCGAAATTTACTTTTTCTTCAAATTTCTGTCATGATTAAGGGATTTTTAAAGTGTTTCCTAAAGATAATTCAGATAATTTTGCTCGGATTTATATATATTGATTAGATAGGGAGTTTCACTGAAATTATAATTTATTAAGTTTGGTCACTCCATGTCCACTGATCTGTAGTGCGAATCAAAAAATATATCTCTATACGTTTTTTCGCTAATACAAATATTTTTATCCAAACGTCGTTAAGGAATGTTGCTTGAGATTTTATCAGCAGTTAAAAAGTTCCCGAATTATTTCTCATCAAAACAGCAATCTCGCTGACAAGCTTGTTTGTCAGTCTGTCTGTCACAGCTGAGGCCGTCTTCATCTAATGGATTTGGCCGGTGAAATGTTTACACAATATTCTTCGGGTTTCTTTGAATTAAAGCGAAGGACTTTTAAAAATATGTTGCCTCTTATAACATAGGTATCATGGTGGTAGAAGAGTTTTCTGTTTTAAATTCAGTTTATCAAATAAAAAAACTGTTCTTTTTAATTTTTAGAATTAAGCGTTACATAGCTGAGATTCATAATACAAAATAAATTAAAATAGTAATAAAAATAAATAGAAAAGAGTAGAATAGAGTGGATTATCAGTTTTCATACCTGATTCATGTGGATTCGTAAAAAAACATGCACAAACCTTCACTAACGACACCAAAATACGGCATTATACACGTTCACTATGACAAACTTAACAATCGTTTTGCCGCGCAACCGAAGCATCATCAGGACTCCGTGACGATTCCACTCTACTTTTAGCAAAATAATAATTTAATTATAACTTTTGTATTTTGAAGCATTTCTTTTTTTACCGAGTATCCGGGTGAGTATAATAGACCACTTTCATTTCTTACCGAAGTGTCGTAAAAGGCGACTAATGTAAGTTGACGTCCAGCAAGCGGCTGGTCATAAAATTATTATTATATTAATTACTGGTATTAAAATTTAACATGTTTACAACACGTTGTGCCTTACTAAGAGTGGGATAAGGGCAGGAATAATGATGAAAGAAAACATATAAGCCGTAGTCCGGCCTTACGGGAGGAGCACCTAATACACTTTCCCATAATTTAGTAGTCACATGTAAGCTGCTTCGACGATGGTTTTGTACTCGCCCCTCCCGCCCATTCATCATCCTCCTACTCTTATCCCACTATAAGTGGGGTCAGCATGACACGTTATAAACATGCTGTCACGTGATTTGACTGCGTTTTTACGACCAGCCACCTGCCTAACGTCAACTTAAATAAGTCACCTCGATAAGAAACAGGATGGTCTATTCTACTAAACCGGATACCACACGACGGGTCATCTTACCTTGGTCGCCTTTTATGACACCTTGATAAGAAATGACATTGGTCTATTCTACACAGCCGGATACCACACAGCAGGTCGACTTACCTTAGTCATCTTTTACGACACCACGGTAAGAAATGAGGTTGGTCTATTCTACACAGCCGGATACCACACGGCGGGTCAACTTACCTTAGACGCCTTTTACGACACCTTGGTAAGAAATGAGGTTGGTTTATTCTACACAGTCGGATACCTCACAGCAGGTCGACTTACCTTGGTCATCTTTTACGACACCACGGTAAGAAATGAGGTTGGTCTATTCTACACGGCTGGATACCACACGGCGGGTCAACTTACCTTAGATGCCTTTTACGACACCTTGGTAAGAAATGAGGTTGGTTTATTCTACACAGTCGGATACCACACGGCGGATCGACTTACCTTAGTCATTTTTAACATCTCGGTAAGAAATGAGGGTGGTCTATTCTACTCAAGAGGATACCAGACAGCTAAGCACCCAGTGACGATGTAAAAGCCATTAGAAGTAACAACACATTGTCAATTCGAAAAAGCCCTCAAAGCTAACCCCTACCTTTGAGATCGCCTTATCTTGTCCTCTATAAAGGATGTTTCTTATCAGCCGCTGTAAACAGCCGCCTGTGTACTTCCGACTTCCTTTATGAGTCAGTTTGTGAAGCGCTCTGTGGCGCTTTGTGTTGCTTTTTTTCTATATTTGCATGCGATAAGATTGTTTTTTTTACCGACAGGAATCTCAGGTAACGAGGAAAGGTTTGCAATTTGTGTAACACACAATTGCAAGGAAGCTGTGATAGCCCGGCGGTGACACTTTCGAGGTGGTCACGGGTTCAAACTCGAGCAGACACCAATGAGTTTTTCTAATCAAACTTGTGTCTAATTGATAATTGCAATTTATCACACGCCTTTCGGTGAAGGAAAACATCGTAAACCTGCATATCTCTAGAGAATTCTGGAGATATGTGTAACCTACCAATCCGCATTGGAGCAGCGTGGTAGGTTTAGCTCCAATCCTTCTCTCCAAAAACGGAGAGAGGAAGCCTATGCCCAGCAGTGGGGTTAAAAACAGGCCGTTACTTTACTATTTTTTTTACAGTTGTTATATGCGGTTGTATGCAGTTATATTTTGTAAAGAGCAACAAACAAGTTTCTTGTCATCTCGGTAGAAGAATCATAAACATGTCACACTGTTTAGCTACGTTAACGACTGACCGCATGCCTAACCGTCAACTTACCTTAGTCGCCTTTTAGACACTTCGATAAGAAATGAGGGTGGTCTATTCTACTTAACCGGACAACACGGTATCTCACAACTTAAACAAACTATGTACTTTATAAGAAAACCCAGAATCGTACAGCGCGCAATAACGAAAAGGTTTTCACATTTTTTTAACCATTTTTCACAGTTTATCCATGCATGAACAAACCAATAAAATAACCAATTAATGACCATAAATAACAGAGTTAACTGTAAATTTTTTGTGTGTTGTTAACATGTTGCTCAGTGGAGTCCGTCGTCTTGAGCCGACATCTCATCGTGAGGTGGAGCACGTATTAATACAAATCTGTCGGCATCACGTGTTTACGATTATCGTTAAAAAGAGAGCATATTTCGTCAACACATCGCCCGCCTGCGATCCGGTCATAGACTAAAAATTAACAGATTCGCCTAATCCTATTTCGAAACATCTATAATCTACACTCTATCCTACTGTAATATGAAGCGGTAGTAGCGGAATGATTAGGGTGACGGACATGCGATCGACACCGTGGGTTCGAATCCTGACCATCATACTACGTTTGCGAGTATGGATGTATGTTTATTACTCTATCACGAATCCCCTGAATCCCAATATCGATGATATTTAGCACATTTATTATTTATACACCGGGTTAACACATAGACGTTAAGTAATCCCGTTAATTCTACAGAAATAGAATGACATTGAAAAGCGCCATCTATTATATTATCAACTTATCCCGCGACTACAGTGCACGCGAACGAAGTTGCGGGTAAAAGCTAGTACTTATTATAAAACAAAGACCCCAAAGCTGTCTGTCTGTATGTGATCGATTTTCTCAAAAGCTACGGGATGGATATTTGGACGGTCTTGAGTAAAAAATAATGCAATACCTCTAGATAATTTAGGTTATTCGTCAGGGTTTTATGTTAATTATTTTAAAGAGATCGCAGGGTTGTAAAAAAACAGCCTAGCGGGATCTTTAGTCGCGTGCCCTTCGGTAAGGGCCTTAATATCTGTCTGTCACGCTTTCATGGCTAATTCCCTGGATTATTGTTAGTGACGCAATTAAAGCTTAAACGCCAGGCTAACATATAGGATACAAAAACTATCATTTTTTTTACGGGAAGAGAGAAAAATATTCCATTGCTTCAAAGTACCCTAACACTTTGACGGCCAATCTACCGCAAACGCGTTGCAGGAACCACTAGTATCAAAACAATGTCTGTAGTGTAACATTTAGGTAAGCACTCGTTCAAATTCCTTAATACTCGTCGATAAAACGTGACGTGTTTGTTCCTTTAAAAGTTTAACACCCGGGAATTCAGATCCGTCAAGTTAAGTTTTAAAATACATTAAAATATGTACTGTGTATTGATTTATTTAATTAATTAATTTCTTTTTATACATATAGTTAGAAAAGAGAAAGAAAAAGAAAAAAAGCACATGTATAAAGGCGGTCTTATCCCTAAAAGGGGTCTCTTCAACTCTCCTAGCATTTTTCTATCTTGACGGTCACAAGAGTGATCAATCATTGAATTAAGATAAATAACTGTCCAATACGCGTGATCGCAGTTAAACAGTGACCTTTGAAGGCAAAACAAGTTACCGAATAGGGCGACAAAAATTTAAATGTCAAAGTGAATTCCTTACTTCGCACTTGGAAAAAAATATGCGAATTCCGCACGTGCGTTGATAGCGTTTAATAAATAGCTTGTGCCATCGTGAGTGTTATCTTAGATCAGAAAAAAACATATTGAGCCCATAAAAGATCAATTTGTGCGTAGTTTTTTTTTATTGACACTCATGTGGCATTGGCATGCGTTGGTGAAGTCAATTAAATGAACCATTAAAGGATATTTTAATTACGTTAATTTATTATTCAAGGTAATAAAAATATGAAATATTTTTAATTTTTAACGATAAAAAATTCGTACCAGACAAATAATTCATTAAACAAACTCATTAAGAAAAATAAAGAATTGTCATTACGTTTTATTCTATAATTCTATGAACTTACTTAATATTTTAACTTAGAAACATTTTAACGTAAAATATATATAGATAGATTCAAAAATAGGGATAGATACATGAATGGGATAGATAGAGACTAATGAAGGGAAGTATAATGGGATAGATACTATCCCTTATAGTGGGATCATCACGGTTTCTTTCAAAACAAGTCTAGACAATGTATGAAAGCTAAAACCAGGAATCTAATTAATGTATTACAAGAGGCCTATCTACAATTAAAGGGTGAGGAACTTATAACCCAACATTAAATAAGGGAGAACCAATCATTTATTGAACGATCTGGACTCAATACTATCCGTCTCAAATTCGCCTTACCTGAAAATAAATTAAATCTTTATTATATCACAACGCTGTTTTCATAATATAGGTAAGGGCTGAAAGTGATTATAGGACCGCAGCTTTTACAAAATGCGTATACATATTTTAAGTTCATAAGTTTTGCTGTAGTCCTATATGCAATTTTTTTATAGTATTTCTTTATACATATTAATTTTTCTATATATTAATTTACATACTAGCAGTAATGGCTATTACTGCGTCAGCTTCTAACTTTTTTAACAAATCGTACAGGCAAATAGAGATAAACCTACACCTAACTATAATCCTAATTAAGTTTAACTTTTACATCGTCTGCTTTTCACTCTATGGTCTATTTTGTTTAAATAAAGTAGATTTAAAGCCAATCAAATTAAATTGAACTTTTCTGCCTAATGCCGTGTCTGCCCTATTATTCTGTGCCCAACTAGGATGGACACGCTGTTTGTTTTACATACAGAGTTTATGACACCAATTAGGGGCGTAGCTTATTAACTGGCGTTTAACTCACGCCGTAACGACCTCAGAAGTGTATCCATTTGTTTTGATAGCGGCTCTGTGACGTGTATTTTTGTTCGATTAGCTATCGAGAACGCGGGGTAGGATGTGCTTAAGTATCTAATTTATATTTGCTTTTTTCAACACAGTTATTTTGGTAACCCTAATGGGATTACTGCGTCACCTGGTGGCATGGGTGGGAAGCATCGATAAGAGTGCAAAATATGAAGACAAAATGTCATTATTATCCTCCTGCCCTTATCCTGCTCTCAGTGGGATCGGCACAACATGTTACAGACATGTTACATGATTTGGCTACGTATTTTACGACCGGCCGCCTGCCTAACGTCAACTTACTTTATTCGTATTTTACGACACCTCGGTAAGATATGAGAGTGGTCTGTTTTGATCAACTTATTACTACACGGCGGGTCAACTTACCTTATTCGCCTTTTACGACACCTCGGTAAGAATGAGGGTTGTCTATTCTACTCAGCCGGATACCAGACGGTGGATCAACTTACCTTAGTCGCCTGTTACGAGAACGCGTTAAGATAGTAGGGCGGTCTATTCTACGCAGTCGGATACCACACCGACAATGTTTTATCGTATTGTCGGATGAGCCGTGAAATCCTAACAGAAAGAAAGCCAACATGGATTACTTATAAGCATTTATTTACTTCTTTAAAAATAATATAACTCCGCTGGTAACAACATTTTCATTTAAAAAGTAATATCTTCAACAATTAAGCACCCAGCGTTTGTTTAGAGCAGCATCTAAAGTAGAAATCGTCCTAATTACAAACCTTCGATAGAAGATGGTTTTCTAACTGTAAAATACGATTTGATAAACCTAATGTTAAAAGACCAGATACGCTCGAATTTTAAATCCATCCAAACAAACACCCAATAAACACATCAACAAATATTCAACTAAATCTCACCAGAAATCACCAGAATGAATACTTATCAAAAACGAAAACCGAACCGACCATAAAATAGCAAAGCGCCCGCGTTAACATCAAATGCTCAAGTAATCGCGCAAACATACCATTTTTTAACCAAACGCACCACTTGTAGTGAATGTATATCGGCTGATATACGCAATTCGTCCATAAAACGCGTGTTTTACGACACACCCAGGTTATATATGTTTAGTTTATAACAATGTTTTCATTCAACTACTCAGTATATCTCGGTTATTCATAAATCTCGATTTAAACTGTGTTTACGAACATCACGCCGCCGTATATCAGATGTCTATTTCCATTCCACAATCTCAACAGACTAATTTTTCAAGTGAGCGAGCGTCATAGATTATTTGGTTGATGCATTTGCAGATGTGTCACTTGAGGTGGTTAAGAATTTATGTTGAACGTGAAATTGATTTGAGCCGGTCAAAAAACTACTGAAAGTAATACCAAATAATCACACTCTATAATTTGACGAAAGTAGATCGGTACTTTGCAACCTTGAGTACCGTTTACCTCCTAAAGCCTCTGTGGTCTAAACTTCTTCATTTTTTATTTATTCATCATTGGTACATTAATACCATTGTTTTTACTCGTGTTAGGAGCATGGACAAACTTTCAGCTTTTATAAAATGACGAAGGTCTGGTTCTATATTACACTGTTTGCCTTTGTTTTTGTTTATATATTTCGGTTTTTGTTTTATTGGATAAATTTAAATGAGCTATTTTAATATATATTTCAAGTAATTCATACGGGTTATTTGATAAAATAATTAAAATATGCTAAAAACATAAATCTCTCATAGTCTGCTTGATCGATCTGATTTTTGTAATGGAGATATTTGCAGGGTTGGATAGTGAGAAAAGCTACTGTTTATTCTAAGACTACAATTCACGCGAACGTAGTTGCAGGTCAAAGCTTGTATTAAATATGTGAAAGTCTGTCTGTCTGTTACACTTTTATAATAAAGCCGCAGAAAAAATAAATAAAAAATGATTTCTTCATCTGGAAAAAATAATAATTGAGAATTGTAACATATTGAGCTAATCTGGACGTATTTTATTTAACAGAAATTTAATATTAAAAAAATAGATGCGGAAATAGTCGCGGATATAGCTAGTTCTGATACGTTTTATGCTCTTTGGTACATTTCAATAAGCAATTGAATTTATGTGAAAAGCAATAAGCTCTAGAGTTTGATGGGCTGAACCGAAATTTATTTTATAAATTATATTACTACTTCAATGTTAGCAAATGCTGAGTCTACTGTAATGAGTTAATAACAAATTGAATTTATCCTTTAAATAATGCTATTGCATTTAGTTTTATGGTTTAAAATTAATAAATGATATTTTAGGAGGAGGTGTTTATTCTCTGGGATCAGAGCTGTCGGCGGGATGGGGGCAATATGTACAATGATACCCTGTCCTTGCCATCGGCAGCGTTGTGGAGCACACAGGTCGTTTTAGTCGGTGCGAGTCCTGTCCCCGTCGGGCGGCGGTACCCATAAGGGGTTTTTCCTGTATAAAAAAAAAAGTTGACCCGCCGTGTTGTAACCAGTTGAGTAGAATAGACAACTCTCATTTCTTACAGAGATCTTAAAAGTCGACTAAGGTAAGTTTACCCGCCGTGTGGTATCCGCAGAAGAAAGAGACCATCCTCACATCTTACCGAAGTATCCTAAAAGGCGATTAAGGTAAGTTGACGTCAGGCAGGCGGCTGGTCCTAAAATAACTAGCCTAGCTAGTTAGCAAATACTTTTATGCTAAAAAATGTACAAAAACCGTTAAGTACTTTTTGAGAAATTCGATCACATACAGATAGACAACTATTAGGCACTTTGTTGTATAATACCTAAGTATTGAGTGGTGAGTGAGTTTCTAAAAATATCGATATTAATTCGTTTTTTTTTTCAAAAAAGGCTTATCTTTAGATACCTTAACGTTATATCAGCAATTATTCCGAACTAAATTGGGAAGAACACAGTTTGTGTCAATTTCAGACGCCTGTTTACAAAAATTATAACACAAAAAAATAAATGTTCAACATGCACAAAAGGCAGCGTTAATGCGCTTCCAGTAATCCAAGTAATCTTCCAGTCAAGGTGTCAACTAAACACGCACGTAGGCGTTCTCAAAAGGTAAAACAGATGGAAAAAAGGCTATCTAACATCTAATATATCGTTTACTGTCATAATAAATTGTTACGTTAGCCGGAGTGGATCATAAACAAAGTGAAACGAGTTCCGAGAGAGATAAACTATTAAATTTACCTTCGTTAACAGAATAAAACGCACGTCTGCTCGCAATGCTTGTCTGGATAGGCTGTTAACTCGTAATTTCGTCGATCTTTACAGATTTAACTTTTTTTATATACAGGAAAAAACCCCTTATGGGTACCGCCCTTATGTCGGACTCGCACCGACTAAAACGACCTGTGTGCTCCACGACGCTGCCGATGACAAGGACAGGGTATCGTTGTATACATTTCCCCTATCTCCGCCGACAGCTCTGATCCCAGAGAACACCTCCTCCGGGTAGGGACCTCTCGAAAGAGAAGCCCCCTTCGCTAACCGATGTTTGTTGGGGCTAGCTGGAATCGCATTGCAGAGAAAGTAGATGTCTGGCGCAGACATGGGGAGGCCTATCTCCAGCAATGGACTGCGATAGGTTGATGGATGGATGAGGCAGCCAAGCCAGAAGCTCACTTATCGCCAAAAGAGGCCCTTTAAATAAGCCGTAGCCAATAACATTTCTGTGTGCATTTTGATACCGTAAAAGTGTATTTCATGTCCATTAAAGCATACATCTATACTAACATATAAAGCTGAAGAGTTTGTTTGTTTGAACGCGCTAATCTCAATAACTACTGGACCAATTAGAAAAATTTTTTGAGTGTGAGATAGTCCATTTATCGAGAAGATAGGCTATATAACATCACGCTACTATGAATAGGAGAGGAGCAGCCATAAAAAAAATTGTGATAACGACAAAGTTTAAAGCTTACCTTATTGAAGTTATGTAAAAATCTCATAATTAACTCACGATAATTTCTTTTCATCATCCTCCTGCCCTTATCCTACTCTAAGTGGGGTCGGCACAACATGTTATATATATTGACAACATGTTATAAACATATTGTCACATGATTTGGCTACGTATCTTACGACCGGCCGCCTGCCTGAAATCAACTTACCATAGTCGTATTTTACGACTCCTCGGTAAGAAAGAGGGTGGTCTATTCTACTTAACCGGATACCACACTGTGGGTCGACTTACTTTAGTCGCCTTTTACGACACCTCGGTAAGAAATGAGAGTGGTCTATTCTACTCAGCCGGACACCACACGGTGGGTCGACTTACCTTAGTCGCCTTTTACTACACCTCGGTAAGAAATGAGGGTAGTACTATTCTATTCCACCGGATACCACACGGCGTACTCACGATAATTTCTTTTCTGTTCGAAATTTCAGTTCGGGAAAAAAAATTGTGACACACTGATTTCCATGCGGGTGAAGCTGCTGGCGCGACTAGTATTTTTATGAAATAAAAGTGAAAGAATATCTTCCCATTCCCACATCTTTGGCCCGGACATCTCAAGTAGCCGGCCGCAGCCAGCCTCTCTCGATAAATCGTCATATCGCGATACAACTCGAACGTAAACCACGCGAGTGGTAGCGGCTATCGACACGATCTCGTGATATTTACGCGCTGCTCTGTCGATTATAATCGACAGCGGTTTGTTTCTGCCACAATTTAGGACTGTGGTACACTTGGCACAGTTAAAATAATAAAAATATTGATAAGAAACATTAACTATATATCTAGACCTAGCTCATGAGATAACTGCCTTATGGGATATTGATTCAACAATAATTGTTCCAATTGTTGTATCGGTAAATGGTCTTATCGCGAAGACCCTCGATCAACATCTTAGGAGGCTCTCAATTAGATGAAATGAATAAAAGAGTTATAATAATGATTTACTGGCGAGAAAATTGATATTTTGTTGGTTTCAAACATGATTTATGGTAGACGTGACGTTCAACTATAATACTAGTATGCAATATTTTTATTACTACAAATGTCGTACAGTTATATAAATATTATTATTTATTTATAATATTTAAATTATTGAATTATTGTACAATCTTAATAATATTTTATTTATTTATTTTATTCTATAAACTCTGCCGTGTGGTATCCGACTGAGTAGAACAGCTCACTCCCATTTCTTATCGAGTTGTCGTAAAAGGCGGCTAAGATAATTTAACTCGAGTGTGGTATCTAGGTGAGTAGAATATTCCAATCTCATTTCTTACCGAGGCGTCGTATAAGGTGACTAAGGTAAGATGACCCGCCGTGTGGTATCCGGCTAAGTTAAATAGACCTAGCCTTTCATTTCTTACCGAGGCATCGTAAAAGGCGACTAAGGTAAGCTGACGTCAGGCAGACGGCCGGTCGTAAAACACCTAGCCAAATCACGTGACAACATATCACAAACATGTTGTGCCGACCAAACTTAGGGGGATAAGGGCAGGATGATATATAATATATTTATAATCACAAACTGTGTTAAACACTTCAAAGTCAGTACATCATTTTTCTCCTATCATCTTTTACTTAAAATTGCTTAAGAGTCGAATCAGATTTAGAAAAGGGCAAAAAATAAGCGCTCAGTGTGACCCCATCACAAACCACCGAGGTGTCAGTTTACATGACAAAGTTCGTAATAGTTTTCAAACTTTTTACTGTGAGAAAATGACCATCGATAGGATCTGATACATTGAGCTATTTCATCGATACTTTATACTCGCAGCCCTATCAGTAGCAACGGATTGTACTATCGATTGTAGACTTTAACATCTGTGTGTTAAAGTTAAAATTGCTTTTGTTAGTTTAAATAGTGATGACAGAAAGATAATATTTGTTAAGTGTAAAGTATTTTCTCTAAAATACATGACATATTTAAAATGCATTAGGAATTTAAAGTTATAATTTGAGTATCAAAATAGGTTCTAAGACATTTAGTATATTTTAATGTTATCATAAATTTCACGATAATGTTACATAACCTCAGCTTACTGCTTGTAATAGTGTATTAAATTTAATATACCTAGTTCAATTTATAGTTTTAACCTGTAAGTTCAGAAATTATTAGATAATATTTCCACCGGTTTAAGTTATAACTGTTTAAATGGTTAACTGTTTAAAGGTTTATCGTGAAGATAATAAAAGACAAAGTTTTAGAATAACTTATTGTCAGAGATGACACTTTGTCTCAAAGAATAGGTAATTTATAAAATTAGGCGTTACTTTGTGGAGATCCATAATACAAAATTAATAATAAAATTATTTTGCTATAATCAGCAATAAAGTAAATTGAAAATATATCATCATTAAGAAATAGACCCCACGACTAAATCATAAATCTCAGAGATAATATCAGGTGAGGTAAAAGTTTCTCTACATGATCAAATCAGAAACGAAGAGATCCGTAAATAACACAAATTACCAAATTGTGAAAATGGTATGAAATTGAAGTGATGCACGGGATACAGTACGAAGTGTCGGCAAACTCTCCATCTAGAAGATGAACCCATTAAAAGCGCCAAATCTAATATACAATCATCCATACTCTTTTCCTATAACGTTATAAACTTGTTCTCACATGATTTGGCTACATAATTTTCAACTGGCCGCCTGCCTGACGTCAAATTACCTAAGCTGCCTTTTACGACACCTCAGTAAAAAAGAGGGTTGTCTATTCTACTCAGCCGGATACCACACATCCAAGTTAGAATCATGTAACATATGTAATGTATGTTATGTCCAACAGTGGGCATCATAACTTATCAGCTATACATCATGTAAACATAAAGGCTTAAAAAAAATCCTCAGTTACATAAATTAACATTGTATATACTATACGCTATAGGGCATACGTGACCTACAAATATCAATAAAATTTCAATTCGCATAACACCTTGCTTCTGTTCCTAAAAAGACATGACATTAATACTACGCTATAACAAAACCGCTCTAAGACACGACATTCAACAATAAACTCGTAAAACAATTCATAACAATAAAAACTTCAATGCCCGAGCGTGACAGAAACGGAGCAATCAAATGGAAATTAAATAGTACACCATCTATAAGCGCAATTAGGCATCGACTCAGTTTTACGAGCAAAACATTGACTACTCTCCCCCGGTCTTGACAAGAACAAAAGAAACCTATAAAACCAAAATTCATTCAATAATAAAACGTATATCTTAAGCAATAGAGAATAAGTAAAATATTTCTAACAGTAAATTTAAAATAGTCTTCCTGTATGACGTTATAAAAATATAAGTGCACTCCAGAAATATATTGTCAATACATTATCAACCTTGTAGATATAGTAATAGGAGTTAATAGGATTTAATTTGGGTGTAAAAGTAAAGTTGTCGGCTCGCTAAGGAGCAGTTGACACGGTCGTATAAAACATTGGATATGAGCACATAAAAATTCTCGAAGCGCCGTCACCGGCCCCACTATCGCCATAACATTTGTCAACTGTCAACTCGTAACGTGGTGGGCACAATTTAAATGATAATTATAACGTGCCGCGACCAGACCGCGCTGTGTGCCAGCCATTTTGTGTGACTTGACTGGCCCGTTGGCGTAGTGGGTAGTGATCCTGCCTTCAGCTCCGCGGGTCGCGGGTTCGATTGCGGGCCGGGGCCAACATTTTCTATAAAAAAAAATATTTTTTTCATTTATTTAACAATTTAAACAAATGTTACTTAACACTATAAAAAACCACAAAGGTTTGTACCTAGTGTTACTGTCATCATAATATATACTACAGTATTAACCGGTTGTATGTATTATTGAATAATTTTTTAAGGGAAATATGCAAGTATTGTTGTAAAATAACTAAACTTATATCAAATGATATGAGTTTAGTTATTTTAGAGTTTTAAGGAAATATTCTTTCAATTCAATGAATTTGTTGGTCCTTGAGCCTGGGTGTTTATTTGTATTTAAGTATGTATTTAGAAAATATATAAGTATATATTCACCAGTTGTCTGTCCATAACACAAGTATTAAGTTACTTACTTTGGGGAAGGACGACCGTGTGTGTAAGTGTCCCATATATTTATTTTATTTATTTACTTGTCTCTGAATTGATATGTATGTGACTTATGTGTGTCAATAACTTGATTTGTGTGGTTAATGTTTAATACTGGCCGTAGAATAGACCACCCTTATTTCTTGGCGAGGTATCGTAAAAGGCGACTAAGGTAAGTTGACCCGCCGTGTGGTATCCGGTTGAGTAGAATAGAATACTTTTTTACCGAGGTATCGTGAAAGGCTACTAGGGTAAGTTGACACGCCGTGTGGTATCAAGTTTAGTAGAATTGACCACCCACTTTCTTACGAAGGTGTAAGGTAAGTTGACGTCAGGCAGGCGGTCGGTCGTAAAAACGCAGCCAAATCATGAATGAATGAAATACTCTTTATTGCACACAAGGTAAATAATACACATAAACAAGAGAAATAAGAACATTTAAGAGTGCAAGGGCGGTCTTATCACTAAAAGTGATCATCATCAATCATGTGACAGCAGGTTTATAACATGTTGTGTCGACCCTACTTAGAGTGGGATAAGGGCAGGAGGATGGATGTTGTCTCAATATGTATCAGACAGTATGCATCTCTCATCGAGAGTTATATATTTGTGCCGTTTGTAGTTGAGACCCTAGGGCCATGGAGCCAAAGTGCAAAAAATTTTTTTTCCGTTTTTACACCTTGGTTAATTGCTTCTTCAGGTGACAATAGGGCTGGCTCTTTTTTCGCACAAAGAATCAGCTTAGCATTCTTGGGATCATTCCGCGTGGGCATGATTTGTATAGTCATAACGTGTAAGTAATTTAAGATAGATATAACTTGTACATTTTTGCTGTAAATAAAAAAAAGAAAAAAAATTGTTTAGTCTCATTTATGATTTACTAATTTTATATAATAAGTGATAATACCCTAATATCGAGCCCCACGTGCCCAATTATTTTTTGGCTTTTTTTAAGTTTCGTATTTTTTATATCCATAAAAAAATTACCAGGTACTACATATGTATATGTACTTTATTGAATATTTCAAGTTTGAATTTGAAATGTCGTCAAGACGACGTTCTGGATATCAATCGCTTCCTCTTCGTTACCAAGCGATGCTTGTACACTCGCCTTCACTTCCCAGTGCTGTTTTGAGCTTCAATTGTTAAAGCTGACAACAGCATATGTTGTCGCCAATAACTTTTGCTTTGTGTTTTATAGCAACACCGTCAAGAAACGAGTATCGCGCGCTTTGACTGAAATGGTGGTAACACTGTGTCGTGTTGTTTCCGGTGGAATCTTCCTATATATTGCTAAAACGTTTCAGTTGCAGACAGTCTTTGTTCGTCTTTTTTCAAATTCAAATTCAAAATATTCTTTATTCAAATAAACTTGTAAACAAGTGCTTTTGAATCGTCAACTCTACTGCTGGTTCGGAAAGCTGTTCCTACCGAGAAGAGCCAGCAAGAAACTCGGCGGTTGCTCTTTTTAAAAAATACAATTCTTAATGCTAGTTACATTTAATGTTTCTATCTTGTACAGGGTCGAACAATATTTATATCCACGCATTTTTATCGTCCAAATAATCCTCAACAGTATAGTAGGCTTTCTGTATCAGCCTCTCCTTAATAGTGTTTTTAAACTGCTGTAATGGCAAAGTTAAAATTGATCTTTCTTTTAAAATTGGTCTTTCAAGAGAAGAGCATCTCGGAAAGGGAATTGTGGTCTTTCTGTTATATCGTGTTATTGTATAGTGAGTGCGTTAACACATATAACATTATTTTCAATATTAACAATATTTTATTACGGGAATACAGATAAAAAATATTACATTGTTGAAGGTACTTAAACGCTTAAGTTGGTGAATGAAGTTGCAAGTACCACTAACAAGTTATAAGATTTTTAAAATCCTAATCGCTTTTTATAATCAGCAAATTAGCATGAACATTTTTAATGCAAACAGCGATTTCATTACGCAGAGCACCTCATGCGGCAATTATGAAAATTCACCGCATATTTGAATTTACTTAACGCATAACTTAGTAAGATAAGATCGATAATTTGAATTCACATTTCCGAATGCCATTCAATTTCGGTAGCCTAAAAATTAACTTTTCAAAGTACAGTCTGATAAATTTAAAAAAATCTAAAAAAAATATTATAATAAAAATAGTTTATCATTATCATTCTCCTGCCCTTATACTACTCTAAATGGGGTTGGCACAAAATATTTTGGCTAGTTATTTTACGAGGTCGCCTGCCTAACGATAAATTACCTCAGTCGCCTTTTTCGTAAAAGCAGACCTCGGTAACAAATGATGATGGTCTATTCTACTCAGCCGGATACCACACGGCGTGTCAACTTACCTCGGTCGCCTTTTATGACTACCCAGGTATGAAATAGGGTGGTCTATTCTACTCAGTCGGATACCACACGGTGGATCAACTTACCTCAGTCGTATTTTACGACACCTCTGTAAAAAAGCAGGGTAGTCTATTCTACTCAGCCGGATACCACACGGCGGGTCGTCTTACCTTAGTCGCCTTTTACGACACCTCAGTAAAAAAGGGCGGTCTCTTCGACTCACCCGGTTACTACACAGCAGGTCGAGTTACCTTAGTCGCCTCTTACGACACCTCTGTAAGAAATGAGGGTAATCTATTCTACTCAGCCGGATACTACACGGCGTGTCAACTTACCCTAGTCGCCTTTAACAACACGTCGTTAAGAAATGAGGGTGGTCTATTCTACTCAGCCGGATACCACACGGCAGGTCAACTTACCTTAGTCGCATTTTAAGACACCTCGTTAAGAAATCGATTGAGCTTTATTTCATTTAAAAAAATGTCATTTTATCCTTGTTTTCGGGCATTGAAAAAATGCTAAAATGTAGAATAGAATGTAAATAATATTTTAGCTATCACTATACACAACAATAGCTCAGAGGATAACGGGCAAATTGAAGAAGTGGAAATACGCCAGAACGAGCATAATCTGCCCTATTTTTTTTTTTTACCTTTTTCATATTTTCAAAAAAAAATGCCGTACAAGGCACGGTCACCCTTATGTATATATTTACTAATTATCGGCTTATGTATATATTTACTAATTATCTGTCACCTATAACACAAGTAATAAGTTACTTTGATGACGGACGATCGTGTGTGTAATTGTCCCATACATTTATTTATAACATCGAATGTGCACTCGGCCTTACACAGTATCATCACATTAATATGCCCTGACACATTACTGTGACAATAAACAGAGATAACATCTGATTATGTGGCCGGCGGCTCGTAAAGATGGTGGCTTCTTAAAATAAATAACAGTTCGAGATTAGATCGGCTGCCGAACGACTCGGACGATATTGGTGGCATTTTTATAAAGTCCAATACTGTACAAACCGCGTAACTCTTTTGAAAGGTTCATGGGTTCAAAATACAAAAAATATTTATGTACCTTTACCATAATTTATAACGCTGTACTCGTCTTAAAAAGTGTTTTACCTAGAACTTACCGTATAAAAATGTGTATTAATAAGTATGTGTAAAATGCTATTGGCTTGTCATAATAAGTAAATAAATAAACAAACAAACAAACAAACAAACAAACAAACAAATAAATAAACAAGACGCTGTGTGGCATCCCGCTGAATAGAATAGTACCACCCTCATTTCTTACCGAGGTGTCGTAAAAGGCGACTAAGGTAAGTCGACCCGCCGTGAGGTATCCGGCTGAGTAGAATAGACCAGCCTCAATTTTTACCGAGTTGTCGTAAAAGGCGACTAAGGTAAGTGGACCCACCGTGTCCACCGGTTTAGTAGAATAGACCACCCTCTTTCTAACTGAGGTGTCGTCAAATACGACTGAGGTAAGTTGACGTCAGGCAGGCGGCCGGTCGTAATAACGCAGCCAAATCATGTGACAGCATGTTCATGGCATGTTGTGCCGACCCCACTTAGAGTGAGATAAGGGCAGGAAGATGATGATGACCATAATTTATATTTATTATAAAACGTGTTACACGTTAGCGTGTTTATCAGCGACTGACTAACAAATTACAATTTGCTTCTGTTACCGCCATCCAATATTAGCTGACGATGCGGTACAGGGAAGTTTGACTAATTTAATGTAAGCTTAAACAGTTAATCGCTGTTACAGGACGTATAAAATGCCACTAAATACTTTTACGCAAGCCCATGTTGGTATAAGGTATCGAATTTCTCCGTGGAAATGTCGAATAAGCACTAGACCTAATTGGTATTGGCTGTGAAACGCCGGGACATATCAATTAAAATAGCAGCCGGCGATCGCACGGCCCAACCACGCCGGGAACTTGCTAGTGCGGCCGATGTACGGAGTTTAGAAACGGAGGATACGGTTGTTTAACTATATCACTGATAGATGATAGTACTTGGGTGACCAAGCCTTATAAAAGAATAGTTATTTACTCATCCATACAGGTAGGTTATATTAAGTTAACTAAATAATAAGTTTTTTTAATTATACTTAAAACACCCATTATATCTACTTTGTTGTTGATTTTTAAGTTATTACATTAAAATTACTATGGGAGGAGACTGACGCTTCCCTGTATTTCTGATCGCCAAAGACTTTCCCCCCTTACAAAAAAAATAGACCAAGTTATACTATAATACAATACCCATAATATAGTACACAGTAAGTAGTAGATTCTCTTAAGAAACGCGTATTACAGCAAAATAATTCTATTGTATTGTAACTTTTGTAATTTCTATAATTTCTAGCCTAAGCTTGGTTCAGTAATTTGATTAAAAGACTAGCTGTGCCTGCGGCTTCGCTCGCGTGGATATCAGTGGATTAAAATTTTGAGCACAAAAGTTGCTATTGTGAATTAACCATAAGAGATAAAGACATACTGTAGGGGACTTTTGTGTAGTATTTTTGTAGATATACAATTCTCTAGTATATTACTTTAGTGTATCGCTTCTAGATAGCGCAGGCGACTAAAGCTCTCAGCAGGCTATTTTTTTTCAGCTGCGCGACCTCTTCAACATAATTAACATAAAATCGTAATACACTGTTAATCTAAATCATCCGGAAAAATTGCACTACCTTTTAGTAAAAAACCGTTCAATAATCCGTTCAGTAGATTTTGAGAAAATCAGTCACAGACAGACAGCTTTTGGGGACTTTAATTTATAATATGTATAGATAGATATAGATATAAAAACATGCAAATAAAAAAATATAAAAAAGTAAGAAAAAACTGGTGATATCTAAGTCTCGATCCCGCATATTTTTACTTCTTTAATCCGGCCGTTCCTACTGAGTTATTAAATTATTTTTTCTTAAATATGTTCTCCGTCACATTCACAAAATGCAGTCGTTCGACACTGAAACATTTATTCGGAACCTTACTGAGTCGCATTTGCATCGCAACATAAGCGCGACAGTATCGCGATTGAATCGTGGTTATGTAGGCAAAAAATTGGCGTGGCCGAGGGGCCTAATACTAATGAGTGATTATTTGTAAAAAACACACATACCGCATCCAACGCTCTCCTACCTTACCACATCAATCGACAATGTATGTCCAACATTCTCCATTTAAGGTGCGTTTAGCATTTATAAATATTCCGTAATGCCTTTACGAACGTAATGGTCCGTGGCGCTGTTTATATGATAATCTCCGACGTGCCTCGCATATCGATAAAGTGGGGAGAGGGGACGCTAGTGGAAACTACTTTTTGTTCGACTTGCTTCATTGGTAATAGTCATGTTATTATCTATACCATTTTTGTTTACACTACTCTCTTGAATTCCCTTGTATATGTCCTAATTGAAAATAGTAAAATGGTAAAAGCGGAACTGTTGTTTACAACTGAGGGAGATAGGAGCTATATATAAACGAGATGCGGTTATTAAAGTTAGTCGTAGTATGAATGATGGGGATGGGGGCAATGCGTACAAAGATACCCTGTAATTGCCATCGGCAGCGTGGTGGAGCACACAGATCGTTTTAGTCGGTGCGAGTCCGACATACCCATAAGGGTATATAAAAAAGAATGATGATGCGATACCACTATTAGAGGCTAAGTTGTGGTCGGTGTTTTTTATCGTACTTAGACGAGTAAATTCACTCAAAGTAAATACTTACATAAGACAGCATGCTACCTGTAAGTGCAAGAACAGATAGATTTAAGTCATATGAAATGTTAATTATAAATATTGTTACTACTGTTTCTTATGTTGGTGATCGAAATGAATAAATAAATAGAAAACCTCTTCATGTGAGAAGAGGGCTGGCTCCTTTTTCGCACAAAGAATCAGCTTAGCGATCCAGCGCAGAAACGCTGCCAGCATTGTTGGGACCATTCCACGTTGCCATGATTTGTATAATCCTAGCGTGTAAGTAATTTAAGATTGTACTTGATAACTTGTACATTTTTGTTGTAAATAAAATAGAAAGTTATTTAGAGATTTAACGAAGGTTTTATTCATGTATTTAGCTTGACAAGAAACACACCCTATCAGCACACTTTAGTTCAAGACACTAAGGCGCCTAATAGTCGCTCAAGTCACGGCTATAGTCTGACTCTAACAACCTACGAAGCTTTTATACCTATACTCTACACTTTTAACCACATAAATTTATTTCTAGATATTTTACCCTTATTATTTGTTATACCTTAAAATTTCTTGTATCAGTATTCAGTCATGTGTTAAAGAGCAGTGCAGTTATACTCATCCTCGGGTAGGTCCGTGTCTAACCACATTGAATGTTACTCGTTACATACACAAACGTGACATCGTCACAAATATAGCAACCCGTATCAAAATCGCACCTCTGGCCCGTTTAACACAACCAAAACGCCAAACTGGCGTTCCATTTCCCGCGAAGTAAATCATACACCGCCATAAAACGCCATAAACGCGTATCGCCCGCCCGACGTCCATAAATCAACGGCTGTAAATTCAATTTTATTCCACAATTAAACCGGCGGGCTTTCTCGCCAGCCGTAAATATACGTAAATACACATAAATACTCGTAAATGCGTATTATCGTTAAAACGTCAGCCGAGTTGTAAATCTAACGGAATGGCACGGCTGTCTTACTCCGCCATAGATTAACTAATTTATATAGATGCGTCAGCCGTTCGCTGTAAACAACACATGTTAACAGTAAAGATTCAAAAGATTATTAAGTTTAACGAACTACTGATGGCGACCGCATCCATATGGTTTATTGACGTATAAACAAAACGATATATTGTCTGCTGTTAGAATTGTGATGAGAACTGGATAGTTAACATCTTGTAAAATATATTGCGATTAGTCTTCTGTTACTAGGAGATGTGGATTGTTAAAACATTAGGTTCCTTTGTGGACAGATATTTCGGTTGCGTCAACAAAAATTAATATAAAACAACAAATACACTAGAGTTTAAAGTTAATTCAAAAAAAGAAAATTCGACTGTACTAGTCCACTTTACATTTAGCATTATATATTTTTTCTAGTTACTTAATCGTGGATTAGAGCAAAATATTTTAATTATTATTTAAAGAGAAAATTGTGGGAACACATGCATATCTTACGATGATTCTTGGGATATAATTGGAGCAGCGTTAAAAGCACTTCCAAACCTTCTCTCTAAGAAGTAGATAGAAGACCTAGAATGGACGGTAAGATGCCCATTAAAAGTATCATTTAAAAACATTTAGAAAACTAATTTTATCGAAGTTAGATAAATCATAGGTAGAAATATAATTGAAGAAAAATAAACAATAATGAATAATGTAATTTTCTATATATTTTTATTCTTTGATAACTTCGGGTTTGGGCATAAATTATAATTTGTATTTTTTTTACAAAAGTCTACTAATTGCGATTAAAAATATCCTAATTATAATCGGACAGCGGTCGAGTTATACACCAATTAACGTTAATTGAAATTGATATTTTAAATTATTAATTTATTAAGGTAACATTTCTATAATAGATCTTTTTAATTGCGTAATAAATTACGCGAATGCGGCCATCTTTGATCGAATAAAGATATAAAAGGTGGTGCGTTTGATATATTCATTCGGTTCATGAATGAACCGACGTTGAAGCTTTAAGGTGGGGTTGGTTGGTAACTTGTACCATCGATCAACCCTGTAAGTAAGTAAGGGTCTATTACTATCCCACTGCTGGGAATAGGCGTCCTCTCTCCGTTAATGGAGAGAAGGGTTGGAGCTAAGACCTACCACGCTGCTCCAATGCGGATTGGTAGGTTTCACATACCCTAGAATTCTCTAGAGATATGCAGGTTTCCTCACGATGTTTTCTTTCACCGAACAGCGTGTGGTAAATTATCAATTTGACACATAAGTTTTTAATAGAAAATCTCAATGGTGTCTGCCCGGGTTTGAACCCATGATCGTCTCTAGAGATTCACACAGTCGCACCGCTGGGCTATCACAGCTTCAGCGATCAATCCTGAGGTGTACCCAAATGCCATAACATCTTACGATGCTGATAGATAATTTATAGATTTAGCCGTTACTTTACGGAATTTGTATTAACAATATAAATACGCCGTGTGGTATCCGGCTGAATAGAATAGTACCACCCTCTTTTCTTACCGAGGTGTCGTAAAAGGCGACTAAGGTAAGTCGACCCGCCGTGTGGTATCCGGCTGAGTAGAATAGTACCAACCTCATTTCTTACCGAGGTGTCGTAAAAGGCGACTAAGGTAAGTTGACCCACCGTGTGGTATCCGGTTTAGTAGAATAGACCACCCTCTTTCTTACCGAGGTGTCGTAAAATACGACAGAGGTAAGTTGATGTCAGGCAGGCGGCCGGTCGTAAAAACGCAGCCAAATCATGTGACAGCATGTTTATAACATGTTGTGCCGACCCCACTTAGAGTGGAATAAGGGCAGGAAGATGATGTATTAACAATATAAATATGGATTTAAATAAACAGCTGAATGCAAAAATACAAATCTTTATAATAATGTGTACTTATGATGTTTGCGAAACATTATAATGGTAGTGAGTGTATAGTGTTTGACGTGAATAGTCGATTGAGACTGCACCGTAATAGATGTACGGCCAGCAAATAAAATACAATTTTTCATTTTCAATTTTTTCAAAATATTCTTTATTCGAAAATTCGTTAACAAAACTTTTAATTCAACCAAACTGAAAAATTACTCATACCGGAAAGAGCCAACATAAAAAACCCAGCGGTTCTCCTTTTCGCAAAAATTATTGTTGTTATTAATTACATTTAGTCATTGTTATATAAGATTGCAAGCTCGGAAAATATTCAAATCCAAGTGACTTATCACACAATGCCATCCAATCCCTAGTATAATATCATGATTCTCTTACCCTTATCCCACTCTAAGTGGGGTTAGCACATGTTATAAACATGTTACGTGATTCGACTAGGTAACTCACCTTAGTCGCCTTTTACGACACCTCAGTAAGAAATGAGGGCGGTCTATTCTACTCAGCCGGATATCGCACGGCGGGTCAACTTACTTAGTCGCCTTTTACAACACCTCGGTAAAAAATAAGGGTGGTCTGTTCTGCTCAACCGGATACAACACGGCTGGTCAACTTACCTTAGTAGCCTTTTACGAAACCTCGCTAAGAAATGAGAGTGGTCTATTGTATTCAGCCGGATACCATACGGCGATAATTTAAATTTGAAACAATAAAAATGTTACAGAAATAGAGAACAAAATTAATTCAAGAAAAGAAAAATACATTAAAATAAACGCAAAAACCGGTGCTTTACCAGTTTTATTGTAAATTTAAAATAAAAATTATAATAAATTATATTATGATATTTAAGTACAATAAAAAAACATCGATGCGGAGAATAAAAATACAGTTTCACTTAACGACTCAATTGAATGTACTTTTTTGCTGACCGTCAATAAAAGGAATTGCACCGCGACATAACAATATTGACAACATCGTAAACATGTATTAACATGTATTGTTTACTGGAAATTCATTGATTTTAAATTGTAATGTAAACATTAATTCAATGTTTTATCAATTCAATAGTCAGTGTAACGGGCGCAGGTGCTAACGGACGAGTTATTTATATGACAGGACATCTGTAAATATACGTTTTTATGGGTCAATGTGAAAATAATTTATATTACACATAACAAAGACATGATACAAACTGTTAAAATTCGTGGTTCTTGTCACAATAATTATCAAATTGAGTAAGAAATATTTGTATTTTGTTTCTTTTGTTATCGCCAATGATTTCCGCTTTATATTTTATAGTAACACAGTCATGAAACAAGAGTTTCGCGCCCTTTTGCCTGAAATGTTGACAACACTGTGTCGTGTTGTTTCCGGTGGAGTCTTCCTATTGATAAAACGTTTCAGTGGCGTTTAGTCTTTGTTCGTCATTCAAGAGAAGTGCGTCTCGGAACGGGAATTGACATATTGAAAACATGTTGCGCCGACCCCATTTAGAGTGGGATAAGGGGAGGAGAATTATGAATGATTATCCCTAGCTTTCAACACTTAGCAGTACTTAGATTTTTAATAAAAAAAACTTGCAATTCTAGTTAAATAATTCTAACATTATTTAGTAGCAATGCATGATACGTTTAAAACAAATTAAAATAAAGCCACCATTAAAATAGTGACACAACTTTTATACCGTGAGCCCGTTTAGTGTAGCCCATATTGGCATGTCTTGGCCACTGCAGGCGACAGTGTCACTTGTTACTGCCTTAACAAGCCCCCGACGTGTTCGATGTTACCTTAGTGTGGAAACAGCTTCTGTATGTACTTAGAAACAATAAAGTAACTTCAGTCATGCCAAAAATAAGAAGTCAATTCGTGAGCAAGGTGAATCCAACTATGCCGAAACGTCGAACCTCATACAAAGGTGACCGAAAAGTGGCGATTTAACCTGTGTGATATGTTTATATAACAATAAGCACCTGGGTGACCGAGCTTTACTCGGTATTTTTTTAGAAGATATGAAAAAGATGCAATATGAAAAAAAAAGAAAAAAAGTGATATAAGAATAGTGATAGGACGCGAACTTAGGTATTTTAATTTTTCGGACCGCCCGATCACCCCACTGTGCTATTACAACTTTACAACGACAGTTTGATTTGCCTATGTTTTCAAATAATATTATAGCAGTTTTTCAGTGTCTGAAAACAACTTTAAAAAAAAATAAAACTTAGATAGATCGATTGAACTCCCCCGAAACCCCCTATATACTAAGTTTTATTAAAATCGTTAGAGTCGTTTCCGAAATTAAGATTATATATACACAAGATTAACTCATTTAAATATTGATGTACTAGAGAATTATAGATGTACAAAAATGCTACAAAAAAATCCGCGGCAGCATGACTCTATCTCTTATTGTTAAATCACATTAACTACTTTTCTGTTCAAAATTTCAATTGAATACTGAATTCCACGCGGCCACTGCAAGCACAGTCAGTCTATTCTATACATATAATAAAATCTTTGAGATTTCAAATATCTATGCGTTTGTTCCCGTTAATCTCATAAACCGCTTATCTTTAGTGGACGCTGTTTACATTAATATGTATGTACTAAAAAGCCACACTTAACATATACATGTTTTTTTGATCGGTTTGCAAATAAAAAAGATATGTCAATTTTCAGTTGAAAGGTCGTGTAATATGGTACTTTCATTTTATGTTTTTTGCCTTTCCTCTAAGAGGATTTCGTCTAAACAAGTTATTATATAGTTCGTAAAGTAACGGTCTGTTTCTATCCCACAGCTGGCCATAGACCTTGTACGAAATAAATCTATTTAAATAAACCATTCCGTTTCCATATATATATAGCCTCTCTTGAGGCGAGGCACCAACAAGACGCTCGCTCGTTACGCCGGCTCCCAGTTTGCATTCAATCCGTACCCGATCGTAATGTCAACAGGACCTCCCAGCTAGGATCTGGTGACAGGTGGACAAAGTGCGTGACTAGTTGTAACCCGCAACTTTGTTCGTGTGAACTTTCATTTCAAACTACCCTCAACTATACATGGATTTGTCCTTAGGGAAAAGTCGGTTTCATCATTTTTTTGATATATCAATCAGCCTTCATATTTATTACTCTTAATTTAATAATAATTATCTATTTTATTATATGTATTGAATATACTAGCTGTGGGCGTAGCTTCACCCGCGTGGAAATCAGTCATCATTCATCAACATCATTCTCCTGCCCTTATCCCGATCTAAGAGGGGTCGGCACGACATGTTTTGGCTAGCTTTTTTACGACCGGCCGCCTTTCTAACGCCAACTTACCTTATTTACCTCCTTTTATGACACCTCGGTAAGAATAGAGGGTGGCATAATTGCTGGTCATTTTATGGGGTCAAATTACTTCAAATTAAACAATATATCATTGTGTACACTATACTCCAATTTGACCCATTTTGAATTTGATTTGATTTTAAGTTAGTTCAAGTTAGCTACCATTATTTCAATAATAATGACTGTTGCTTACTATACGCGAAATAAAAGAGATGGACGATAAGTTTCTATTTTTTATATTATGTGTACAGTTCGCAGAAATGTTTAAGATAAGGGCAATAGTAATTGACTATGTAATTTAATTCCATCTGCCTAGAAGTGGATATTTTTTATGACACTTTACGAAAATTTGATGCAATCGATATCATCTTAGAATTCAATTTAGTTTTTTTTCTTTATTTAGTTTGTTTCCAGAAAATATTATTGTTTTTTTTACCTATTAACGTCAATTGCTTATATATTTATGTCAATTGACATTTTGACTGGCCCGTTGGCGCAGTGGGTAGTGATCCTGCCTTCAGCTCCGCGGGTCGCGGGTTCGATTCCCGCCGAGGGCCAACATTTTCTATAAATGAATTTGTTGGTCTTTGAGCCTGGGTGTATATTTGTATTTAAGTATGTATTTAACAATTATATATGTATATATTCACCAGTTGTCTGTCACCCATAACACAAGTATTAAGTTACTTACTTTGGGGACGGATGACCGTGTGTGTAAGTGTCCCATATATTTATATTTAATTGTTTAATAATATTTGGTGAATGCCGTGATAGCTTCATAAATTGTACGTGTTAAATTATTTTTTGTGTCTATCTTTAATATTTAAATGAGTTAAATACATTGTTGTTTTCGTTGTGAGACCGTCAGTAACAAATCGTTCCAATCCATATCGGGAAGGAAACATTGGTAAGCCAACACCGGCTAACAATGTTTGCATCCAAGACGGGTGTCACGTTTGCATCTGTTACGGGTTTCATATCCGTAATCCGCACACGTAACAAGTTTGCGTCTCTCTCACAAATCCCTACATATAAGTGGTAATAGTTTAAGCTGTGATAGCCTAACGTTGTGACTGCATGTATTTTAACATTTTAATTGGTAGGTGGTGCTTAAATGAGGTTATTATAAAAAAAACTCCCCTAAAGCTGTCTGTCTGTATGTAATTGATTTTCTCATAATCTACTGAACCGACTTCTGTGCGGTTTGTACTAAAAGGTAGTACACTGCTTCCAGAAGGGAAACCGCCACTATATTACGACACATTTTCCATAGGAACTCAAAATTCCATAAAGTAACGCCTGCTTCCATAAATTATTTTTAATATTATAATTAATATTTAAATGTGTTAACCTTGTATATATGTATACAAAACGTCTCCAACGAGTTTTGATTTCAGTGCCTCAAAACAGGGACAAAATTATTGGAAATAGTAATTTCGCCGTCAATCACAAAGTTGTAATAGTGGAGAACGGGCGGATTTAATAAGTCACAACCCGAGATCAAGTCTCTGTTATCACCAACCTATTTTTCCTTTTTTTCATTTTTTATAATTTTTATAAAAAATACCGAGAATAACACGATCACCCAGGTACTTATATAATATAGAACAAATCAATTCTATCAATACTTTGTACGATGGAATTCAGTAAAGTAACCTATAAATTAATACACGGACAAACAAAACCCGCGTCAATCCAATACATCACGCTATAAACATAACCCAATCGTTACTGTCACGCCATTTGTCGCGGGCATCTGTTGCGAATCCGTCGCGCTCCGAGCGACTAGCGCGACACGTTTACGAGCGCGAAGACGAAAATATCGCGCCGGGATCGCGTCGAGTGAGTTATTGCTGCCCCTTTCTGACTAATTTATCGCGCTGCCGAGTGAGAGGGACGAGTGAGGTGGGGTCGCCGGATTGTTTACGGCGTGACCTATTGCGAAAACTAGGAAAACTAATTTATGAGCATCGTATAATCAAAGAAGTCATTTCAGAGCCGCGATTTTTTTTTTCAAATTGACTATGCTGTTTATGCGAACGCAGAAGCATCGCCAAGGCTGCGAAATGCGGAGAGTAGGGAGCGCAGGAGCTCTACTAGCGTCGTGGAACGTCGCCCTAAGGATGCCTCCTTTGAGACCGGTAGAGTCCTTGACTCTACCGGTCTCAAAGAGATCAGGGCAGGAGAATGACGGTATGTCATCATCAAGATAGATGATGGTGATATATCATCATTCTCCTGTCCTCATCCCGCTCTAAGTGAGGTCGGCACATACATGTTATAAACATGTTGTCACATGATTATACTTCGTATTTTACGACCGGCCGCAAGCATGACGTCAACTTACCTTAGTCGTATTTTACGACGCCTCGGTAAGGAATGAAAATGGTCTATTCTACTCAACCGGATACCACACGTTGGGTCAACTTACCTTAGTCGCCTTTCACGACACCTCGGTAAGAAATGAGAATTGTCTATTGTACTCAGCCGGATTCCACACGGCGGGGATGACTTATGATATATGTTTGTTTGTAATCTCTTTATTGCATTAATTCAAATAAAAAAAACAACAATACAATAATTATGCAATAATTTGTAACGCATTAGCAGGTTGGCAAAATAATGTCATTATTACGTTTGTATTTTTTGAGTTGAGTCCAAATGAGTTTGACAGTTGAGTTAAAGTGAGTTTGGCAGTTAGGGGAAAGACCGAAACGAGCAGTAATAAAACGTTCAATCTTCGTCCAAAGCAACATCCATTGATCAAAGTCGCATCTCTTATGAATCTGCTATCAAATTAAATACAATGATAAAGTTGCTGAAAAAAGTTTGGACAGGTTCTGAACCTCGGCAGCGCTGTGACTTAGAAATTTAATAAACAATATAGCAATGACGAAATTTAACTAGTTATAAGTAACTGGTTATATTTTCAGCTTTGTCATTACAGAATTTTAGAAAAATTAAATGGAGGATGATACATAAAGTCTACTTTATCTATTATTTTATTTTATTCTATTTTATTGTTGCGGTTACTGCTTTCCGCACATATCTCCAGAATTCCCTAGAGATAAACAGGTTTCCTCACGATGTTTTCCTTCACCGAAAAGCGTGTGATAAATTGCAATTATCAATTAAACACATAATTTTTAACAGAAAACTCATTGGTGTCTGCTCAGGTTTGAACCCGTGATCTCCTCGATAGAGTCGCACGGTGTTACCGCTGGTCTACCACAGCTTGAGGATTACATAATTTATAAGAATGTGTGGATATAGCTCTCTTCGAGCCTGTACAAGACAGTAACAACTAAACGCAACTTGTTAAGAATTATATTTTAAAAGAGCCGAATTTCTTGCTGCTTGCAAATTCAAATTATTCTTTATACAAGTAAACTTGTAAACAAGTGCTTTTGAATCGTCAACTCTACTGCTGCTTCGGAAAGCTGTTCCTACCGAGATCCTTTTGAGAAAATTGATCTCATACAGACAGACAGCTTTTGGGGACTTTGTTTTATAATAAACTAGGGTCCCGCCCCAGCTTCGCACGGGTATAAAGCATATAGCCTATGTCACTCATTGATAATCACAGTATTTCTCTACTCCATATTGAATTTTATTATACATATAAACCTTCCTCTTCAATCACTCTATATATTTAAAAAAACCCGCATCAAAATCAGTTGGGTAGTTTTAAAGATTTAAACAAACATAGAGATATAAGGACAGACAGAGAAAGCGACTTTGTTTTATACTATGTGGTAACGTTTATAGCTACTACTATTTTGATAATTGTCAAATTTTTACCATACTTACCCAAAGACTAAATTACGTTTAGCTGTCATTTATGTTTTGTTTTTCCATGTCATAGTCGTTTTTGTTGTACCACGTTTTATAGTGACTTGATGGGATAAAATAAATGCGGTCGCACGGGATAAAAAGTATCCTATGTCCGTCTCCTGGTTCTAAGCAATCTCTCCACAAATTTTCAGCCGAATTGGTTCATCCGTTCTTGAGTTATAAATAGTGTAACTAAGACCAACTTTCTTTTATATATATAGATATAGATAAAGAAGTGTCAACTTAAATTTGAAATACGATGATGATTTGAGTATATATACTCATCATTCAAATATCGACGGTCTGTACAGATTATTTAAATTTATGGATATATAAAAACCCGCACGTAATAAAAACTTTAATTACCCAGTGTTCCCTTGCTATCTGGTTACAGACGTATAAAATGAACACCGATTCAAACAAATAAAGCCTTTTAAACATTACACGATCACGATAATTAAATCTCTATTGCTTCATATGTAAGATTCATTCTGCCGTAAAATTATTTTTTAACAAAAACTACCAATTGTTTGGTTGTACCCATATAAATAGTTTATTACCGATTCATTAACTACGTACACAATCTTCATTGTAGTTCAGGGTCGTGTGAGATATTTACTTATAGTTCACTTGAAATTAACTAAGTAGAACTTACGAAATGAAATCATTTTTTGTATCATCATATTCTCCCTTTATCCTACTCTAGTGGGGTCGGCACAACATGTTTTACGACCGGCGGCTTACCTCACGACAACTTACCTTAGTTGCCTTTTACGAGACCTCGGAATGAGGGTGGGGTATTCTACTCAGCCTGATATTACACAACTTTCAGTTTAGATCTATCGTCATTCTCCTGCCATCTAACTCTAAGTGGGTTGGGCACAACATGGTTTTAACATGTTATAACGTGATTTGCCTACGTTTTTTGCGACCGGCCGCCTGCTTTACGTCAAATTACCTTAGTCACCTTTTAGGACACCTAGGTAAGATACAAGGGTGGTCTATTCTACTCAGCCGGATATCACGCGGTGGGTCAACTTACCTTAGTCGTCTTTTAGTACACCTTGGTAAGAAAGAGGTGGTCTATTCTACTCTGCCAGATACCACACGGCGGTTCAACTCACTCAACTCACTTTAGTCACCTTTTACGACACCTAGGTAAGAAATGAGGGTTATCTATTCTACTCGGCCGGATACCTCACGACGTGTCAACTTATTTTAGTCGCCTTGTACGTCACCTCTGTGGTCTATTCTACTCAACCGGATACCACATGGCGGGTTCAGTTTGGATTTATATGAACAAGATTCAATCAGAGCCGGACTCGAAGAAGGAAACTTAAATTCGATCTGAATCCGCCTTTTTTTCAGTTACATTTCATTATTTATTGACGATTCAAAAACACCAAGTTTATTTGAATAAAAAAATTTGAATTTGAATTCACAACCCTACTCTGAACCACTGAGTCTTTTTTAGACAATTCTTATATGCCGACTTTTTTCAATATTATCCCTACTCTGAACCACTGATTCCTGTTGAAACAATTCACATATGGCGACAACCAGCTCTCAGACTATAAAGTAAACTGGGTACGCGATTTACGGGAGCAATTTATAACATATAACCGTGTAAATACATTCAGCGAACAATAAAGTCGCATTTAATACAATTACTTGAGGATATATCGGTGTTTATTTTGCGAGGCGCGAGTGTTTGACCCCGTACATTTCACGTGGGCTGCCACAAGTTACGAGGGTTCTCGTTCTGAATATCGTAATATTAGATTAATAATAGCCTAACATTTGTCCACAGTAAAACTTTGTGCTTATTTTGCTATAATCCGCGATGAGAGATAATCTATGTAATGTTAAATTTAGATTATCATGTATCACGTACTATTTCGTACGTGATACATGCAGGATGTAATTCAATACCAAAATCTTAACAATTATTTCGTTCCTCCTGTTTCCTCGTTTTTTGAGAGGAGAATTGTAGCTAGGACCCACAACTCTGTAACATTGATTTGTAAGTTACACATTTCCCTAGAATTCTCTTGAGATATGTAGGTTATCTGACGATGTTTTCTTATTGTCACACTTTTTATAGGTGTCTATCAATTTGGGAGTATTTTACGACTGAGTTCATGTCGGTAGTATAATGGCCGGGATTCGGACCCTCGACCTCTCGATCCAAATTGTAAATATTATTTAGACAAAAATTTAACAAAAAAACTAATTGGTGTTTGCACGATATTCGAACCAGTGACCCCCTCGCACGATCTCATACATAGGTTATTACAGCCCGTTTGCCACTTCAGGCACTTTATGTTAAATACATAAATCATATTCCTGTTCTTATTCCACTCTAATTTGGGTCTGCAAAACCTGTTTTAAACATTTTGTTACATAACTTGGCTAGGTATTTAACGACCGACCGCCTGCCTGACATCAACTTACCTTAGTCGCCTTTTACGACACCTCGGTAAGAAATGAGGGTGGTCTATTCTACTCAGCCGGATACCACACAGCGGGTCAACTTAACTTAGTCGCCTTTTACGATTTCTAGGTTAGAAATGAGGGTGGTCTATTCCACTCAGCCTGATACCATACTGCATTCAATTAGACACATAGGTTTTAAAAAGAATCATTAGTCCCTGCCAGGAGTTAAAACCGCTGAACTCTTGGCACTTCAAGGACATGTTAACAATTTTTTACTTCAAAAAACAAATTATAAATCCGTCCCTGTCACCTAAGGCTTGGACCACACATAAAGACGTCGCTATCAACGTACATCAATGTTATTTGTGGCAGTCATTCGCTAAGCGAACAACGATTACTAAGAAGCTAAGTGCGATTCCCCACTTGCCACGATGCTACTCGTCTTTCTGTTAACCATATTTTATACTTGAGTAAATACGTAGGCGTATCGGAAAATGAATTGAGTAACTTTTTAACGCCCCATAATAGAAATATAAACTAGTTCAAATTAAATAAAGTTTTATGTATCATGTATACAACCATATAGAATTCATAAAATCTTTAGATTGTAATTCAGTTTTGATAACATCACACAAACATTTGTTTCATAAGTTATTTTAACAGTACTTTGATCGAATGATTAAATCAACACTAATCTATATCTATACTTATTATAAAACAAAGTCCTCAAAGCTGTCATTCTGTATGAGATCGATTTTTTCAAAATCTACATAACGGATTATTATACTGTTTTTACTAAAAAGTAGTGCAATTCGGAAGGTTTAGTTTAATAGAATATTACGGTTTTTATATATAGTGTTGAAGAGGTCGCACATTGCATAAAAACTCGTTTGCTGGAAGCTTTGGTCGCGTCCGCCGCATAACCCAGCAGAGATATACTAAAGTAATGTACAAAAACCACATACATCGATTTTCTCAAAATCAATTACATCTTCTTTCATCGATGGACGTCCACTGCTGGACATAGGTCTCTTCACGGGCTCACAACACCCCACGATTTATTGCTGCTTGTATCCAGCAGCTACCCGCGTTTTTGAGGTCTTCAGTCCATCTCGTACCGATACTGAGTTTTCTCCGATACTACAAACATAGCTCACTTCATCGCCCGCTGAGTCACACCACCTACAACACTATACACAAGCACTACAAGCATTCACAATCTTTTGAGATCGTTTTGCCCTGTAACCGAATCATCGTCAACAGATAGGGCACCTCGACAAAATCGCAAAATGTCTTGCGATTTAATCGTGTGATACGTTTGGTAACTAATCCAGCATGTATAACGAATGAAAACAGTTTTGCTTACTACACTAAGCATTATATACATTTTTCACAAACGCGAATTATAGCAAAATAATTATATTACAACTTTTGTACTGTGTAAAATTATAACTTTTCAATTCGGTATGTTCTGTGCCTTAAATATATTTTGAGTGAATTATTTATTTCTCTCTTAATGAACTTATAAGCTGTATATATAAAAATTTCTTCCTCATTCCATTTATTGCCTCATTAATTACCGTGATATATTGGGGTCCTGACATTTTTTATATTGAAATATTGCGCGATAATACTGCCTTCGTATTACAACTAATTTATTATTAAATTGTGTAATTAATCATGTCAGATAGCTATTAGCATTTATATATATTCAGCACTATTAAGAGCCTATCATCCTCCGGCCTTTATCTCACTCTAAGTGGGGTCGGCATATGTTATAAACATGTCGTCACATGATTTGGCTACGTATTTTACGAAAGGTCGCTCAACTTACCTTAGTCGCCTTTTACGACACCTCTATAAGAAATGAGGGTGATCTTTTCTAATCCACCGGATACCGCACGGCATACTTTAAATATGAACAATGATATTTTTTAATATTCAAAGTTATGTATGTTATTAAGGGGAGCATAAGAATTTTAGAAATACTAAGGTGGGGAGTGGTATAAAAAAGGTTGGAGACTAGAATCCGCTGAACCAATATCGATAAAATTTGGCACAATTATTCTTTATACACCGGGTTTACATATAGGCTATAGAAATCCTGTTAATTCTACACGAATAGAATGACATTAAAAAGCGCCATCTTTTATCAACCTATCACACGACAACAATCCACGCGAACGAAGTTACGGGTAAAAGCTAGTAATATATAAGTAATGAATTACGAGTTTATTGTTACAAGGCTGATTTATAACTGTTTTCCGATCAGCGGATTGTGTGCTGCGCATAAAATTATAATGCTCTCTCTGATTGATTGACGACTTTCTAAATAGAATTTATTGCTTGGAGCGAATAAAAATCGATCGCGATTTAAAATCTGTAGATAAAATTTGATAAACTCTTTCGTTTCCGCTCAGAGTGACTGTTGCTAGGTTATAAATAGCGAAATATTAACACATTCAATACCAAATACAATTAATCTACTTAGATAATTTATAGAATTAGGCGTTACTTTGCGGAGATCCATAATACAAAAGTAATAATAAAATTATTTTGCTATAATCCGCGAAGAAGTAAAATAGAAAATATATATAATGCTAAATGTAGAGTGGACAATCGGTTATCATACCTGATACATGCAGGAGTCGTAAAAAACACATGCACAAACCTCCACCACCGCCACCGTGATACACAAGCACTATATACGTTCACTATCACAAACTCAACAATCGTTTCGCCCCGCAACCGAAGCATCGTCAGGAGATAGACTCCACGACCAAAATCGCAAAGTAATCTACTTAGATACTTTGTAATCCTTATTTCAATGCCTACGATGACATCAACTTCCAAATATTTAAACAAGTATTTCCAAGCTTTTCTAAATATAGGTCTCTTTAACACTCACGAGTTTTGTAAACAATTAGGTCCTTTTAATATTAAACGTGCAAAATATAATATAGTTATATAACATATATGTGATAAATAATATAGTTGGGTATATACCTATATGATAAATGTTAAAGTTTCTCCGTCTGGTTTTCTGCTAGACCAACAAAATAAAATTTGACACAATTAAAGCTTACTAGGATAACATATAGTATATAAAAATTCTTCCGGAAACAGTAATAATATATTGCATTATAAAGGATACTTGAACGTTTAAATTGGCGAAAAATTCCCAAATTGAAATTTTAACATAAAATTCATTATTGTGAGTTAACCATAAGAGATAGAGACATGTTGTGGCGGACTTTTTTGTAGTGTTTTTGTAGATCTACAATTCTCTAGTACATTACATTAGTATATCTCTCTTGGTTTACGCGGCGCACGCGACTAAACCTCAGCAAGATTTTTACAACCGTGCGACCTTTCAAACACAACCGTAAACCGTAATGTATCATTTATTTGAAACTTAGACTGGCCCGTTGGAGCAGTGGGTAGTGACCCAGCCTTCAGCATCACGGGTTGCGGGTTCAATTCCTGCCGAGGGCAAACATTTTCTATAAATGAATTTGTTGGTCTTCGAGTCTGGGTGTATTCACCATTCACCTGTTGTCTGTCTACCATAACACAAATATTAAGTTACTTACTTTGGGGACGGACGACCGTCTGTGTGTCCCATATATTTATTATTATTAAACTTCCGGAAGAATTGAACTGTATTTTAGTAAAAAACCGTACAAAAATCGATCACACACACATAGACTTTTTTATAATAAGTAATATAGACAAATATAGATATAGAATAGATAAATTACGAATAATTAACGTTCCGAAATAATGATCATTCGGAATTGGAATATCACTATTAAAGTCATCCAGTCAATAGCGGCCGCTATTTAATCACGTTACGCTGCACAACGGACAGACGGACACTTTTAATTGTCACTGTATGTAAATCGGATGTCGCCGTGACAGCCAACTGACATGGTGACAACGGAGTTACGCCGCGCTTCGGCCAATTTGTGAGGGATTTTTTCGAATATATTTTTTATGCATTCCTGAACCAACCTTCTGTTCAAATGATGAACTTTTATGAATATTTAGCACATGTTAAAATCCATAATTAATGACGTCACGTTAACCTTACGCCTTATCTTTGCATGTGAATTAGTATTGTTGAATTATATTCAAAATGATAAGCTCTAGTAGTCCAGCGGTAACACCGTGCGCCTCTTTCAAGGAGGTCTAGGGTTCAAACCCCGGGCAGGCACCAATGAGTTTTCTAGTATAAAACTTATGTGTCTAATTGATAATTGCAATTTATCACACGCTTTTCGGTGAAGGAAAACATCGTGAGGAAACCTGCATATCTCTAGAGAATTCTGGGGATATATGTAACCTACCAACCCGCATTGAAGCAACGTGATAGGACTTAGCTCCAATCCTTCTCTCCAAAAAAAAACGGAGAGAAGAGGCCTATGCCCAGCAGTGGGATAGTAACAGGCCGTTACTTACTTACTTTACTACTTACTATTCAAAATGATAACAATAATGTTAAATTTATAAAAATCACGCCGTGTGGTATTCCTCTGAGAAGAGTACCACCCACTTTCTTACCGAAGTGTAGTAAAAGGCGACTAAAGTAAGTTGACCCGCCGTGCGAAATCGGACTGAGTAGAATAGACCACCCTCATTTCTTACTGAGGTGTCGTAAAATACGATTAAGGTAAGTTGACGTCAGGCAGGCGACCGGTCATAAAATACGTAGCCAAATCATGTAATATATTAAAAACATGTTGTGCCGACCTCATTTAGAGTGAGATAAGGGCGGGAGGATGATAATGATTATTTTATTAGTAACTAGCTGTGCCAGCAGCTTCGCCTGCATGGAAATCCCGAATTAAAACTTTGAACATAAAAGTAGTTAAGTAAGTAACGGCCTGTTACTATCCCACTGCTGGGCATAGGCCTCCTCTCTTCATTTTTGGAGAGAAGGGTTAGAGCTAAGACCTACCACGCTGCTCCAATGCGGATTGGTAGTTTACACATATCCCTAGAATTTTCTAAAGATATGCAGATTTCCTCACGATGTTTTCCTTCACTGAAAAGCGTGTGATAAATTGTAATTATCAATTAGACACATAAGTTTTAATAGAAAAACTCATTGGTGTCTGCCCGGGTTTGAACCCATGATCGTCTCTAGAGATTCACACGGTCGCACCGCTAGGCCATCACAGCTAAAAGTAGTTAAATTAGAGATTTTTGAATAACCGTCACCGTTTACTTAGGAAGACTTTATATCTTGCCGTCCTATACATCTTAGCTTGATGTTATATAGACTATAGTCTTCAACTCTAAACTATCTCACACTCAAAGAATTTTTCAAATCGGTTCAGCAGTTCCTAAGATTTTTAGCGTTTAAACAATGAATCAAACAAACAAACTCATCAGCTATATATATTAAGATTGATAACGTGTAAGCTCTAACTCTATATGATTTTTATTTAATTTCCTTTTAAAAAATATTAAATAAGACCGAAAATAGAAGACCCTGATACAAGCAGTTATACGCAAACAAGGTCCCAACTCTTAAGCACCCTAACGACGCCATCTTTCATATTTTGAATACTGGCACAAGTTATAAGAATTTACGTCGCACTTAGGCGGCGTAATGGCGCGTATAAAATGTTATGACCACTCCCGTCTTATGTATTGACTTTTAGCTTTTCATCTAAATTCAAAGAGAATGTCGCAATGACTTCATATCTCCATTATTTTTTTTATAAACCTATCGAAAAACATAGGGCTCTGGTGAACTACTCGCATGTAAATTACAATAAGTAAACCGAGATAGCATTGCATACTTACGAATTTTACTATAATTTTGGTCTTTTATAAATAAGCCGTTTGATATCTGGATGAGTAGAATAGACCACTCACATTTCTTAACGAGGTGTCGTAAAAGGCGACTAAGGTTTTGTAAGTTGACATCAGGTAGGAGGCCGATCGAAAAATACCTAGCCAAATCACGTGACAACATGTTTATAACATGTGCGCACCCCACTTAGAGTGGGATAAGGGCAGGAGGATGATGATTATTATTAATGAAAAATATTTCGTATTCTACAAACTGTTTCTTAAAAACATTTTTAAATTATTTAAAAAGGCCAAAATGTTGATTATAAACTTTGTACTATAGTTATATAATGTATGGAAAACTTAGTTATTGTATAGAACCGGCTATACTCACGTCTTACACTTCTCTTACTTTACACGACGTTATCGCGGCGATAACGTCGTGTAAAGAGAATAATTGCCCCGGATGGGTTCGAAACTAGTCGGGCTAACCCGATAGAATAAGACGTGAGTATAGCCGGTTCTATACAATAACTATGGAAAACTTGTATTTTTATGAAAGGCCTTAAAAGACTTGATTCCTGACCGTTAAATAAACTTAAAAAAAAAGATACAGATAAGAAGTCACGTTTGCTTGCTCGTTATTTTTTATAGACACGTTTTAGGCTAGTATAATAACTTTTTTAAATTTCTCTAGTATAATAACTGTATAATTTAACCACACGTTACGCCATAACCAATCTAAAAATGATTACGATTCATTGGAGCTATTCACAAAAACGATTTATTGTCGTATCATTTTTGCGCAACCACTTTCCGATTCACTTGTCAACATTAACGATTGACATAAAATAAACAATAGAGCGGGAATCTATTGTCGATAAATCAAATGCAAGGAGTGAACGCGATTGAGCAATAAATTTCAATGAGCCTAATGTTCCCGCGCAACATGCGATAACTGTCGAACGGCCGACGCCATCTTGGACGCAGTTATGATTTATGATATATTATTGCGAGCTGTCAATAGGTGACGTTGGCTGCATATTTAATTATTTCACTAAAGACTGGAATCTAGTACTTTAAGATCCAATTGGGTATCTGTTGAACTTGAAATTTATATCAAAGTAAAAGGGTAGAAGGCGAGAAGGGGAGAGGCAAGAATGGTGTGGATTTCGCCATCAAATTCAAATTTCAAATTCAAAATTACTTTATTCAAGTAAACTTGTAAACAAGTGCTCTTGAATTGTGAACTCTACTACTGGTTCGGAAAGCGGTTTCTACCGAGAAGAGAGCCTGAAAGAAACTCGGCGGTTGCTTCTTGGACACAGTTATGATTTATGACATATTATTGCGAGCTGTGAATAGGTGACGTAGGCTACATATTTAACTATTTCACTTAAATCTAGCCTTTGAAACGAAATTGGGTATCTGTTGAACCTGAAATTTATATCTATGTAAAAGAGTAAAAGGCGAGAACGAGAGAGGGGATAGTGGCGTGGATTTTCGTAGAAGGGGCTTCATTTTAGAATTCAACAACAAAAAAAGCAATGACCTTTTTGCGATATCTCACATGGTATAAAAATTAAGATACAAAACCAAAATTGAAATCAACTTTAAATTTAAGGCTAAGAATGAAATTATGCCGTAGAAAGCTGAGTGAAGGTAGAAAAAAACAACGTATGTTGCTTTTATATTATTTTATTTTTATTAAAAAAAAGTTAGTTTTTGCTGTAATTAATAAAATAAGGGGAAAACAGGAAAAGATAGACAGTTTTACAGTTTCTACAGAGATTTGGACCGGAACACTTAATCGTTTTGCGGTAGGGGGTAACACGCCTGTTTCGAATCCGACCCCACTTGACTGGAGGACTTTATTAACAAAATTCGAAAAGGCCTATTGAATTTGCAAAAAACAAAAACATTAATAAATCGCGGATCGTCATGGCCGATAAAGCGCATGACGAGTGATAGAAAAATAACATATTTAAATAAAGCACCTGTGTGACAGAGTCTTGCTAGGTAATTGTTTTATATGATATAAAAAAATCCAATAAAAAAAGTTAAAAAGAGCTGGTGATATCTGAGACTTTATCCCGGGTATTTTAAGTTCTCTAATCCATCAGTTCCACATTGAGCTATGACAACTTTACAAATGAAAGCAAAAATAGTATCTTAAATTCTTTATAAATTTTAGTAGTTTATTCCTTTGTATTGCAAATAAATTTTTGCGGTTTTTCAATGTCCTAAAAAAGGGATAATTTTTTTTTTAATGAAACCTAGCTAATTCAATTTTTCGCCCCCGAAATCCCTGCATACATTTCATGAAAATCGTTGGATTAATAAAATCGATCCAGCTATGTCTCATTTTTGATAAATACCTTTTATGCCTGTTTTCGGGCATTGAAAGACAGTTACGAAAATTATTAGAAATGAAATGGTTAACTTCGCTGTCATTTTTAAAGTCATGGTTAGTCAATTGGGGAGGCGGCTGTGGATGTATCCAATAGCGGAAGCCGTCACCCCTGACCTGTAGCGAGTTTGGCCACAAGTTCGGCGTTTCTCGCCAGTGCAGCAAAGATCACAACAGGCATCCACTCAAAATAGGGGAAAAGAATGTTAATTGGGGAAGGGGTTATATAGAGAAGTAAAAATACCCCGGATCGAGCCCCATCTGGTCAATCATTTTTCCTTTTTTTTTCAAATATCATCTTTTTTATATCTTCTAAAAAGCTCGATCACCCAAGTACTACAAGATTAACTCATTTAATCATCATCCTCTTGCCGTTATCCCACTCTGAGTGGGGTCGGCACAACATGTTATAAACATGTTGTCACATGATTTGGTTGCGTTTTTACGACCGGCCGCCTGCCTGACGACAACTTACCATATCATATTTTACGACTCGGTAAGAAAGAGGGTGGTCTATTCTACTAAACCGGATACCACACGGTGAGTCGACTTACCTTAGTCGCCTTTTACGATACCCCGGTAAGAAATGAGGTTGGTCTATTCTACACAGCCGGATACCACACGGCGGGTCGACTTACCTCAGTCGCCTTTTACGACACCTCGGTAAGAAATGATGGTGGTACTATTCTATTCAGCCGGATACCACACGGCGTAAGATTAACTCATTTAAATATTAAAGATTATCATATTAAAAAATGTAAAAAAAAAGTAAGTAACGGCCTGTTACTATCCCACTGCTGGGCATAGGCCTCTTCTCTCCTTTTTTTTTTTTTGGAGAGAAGGATTGGAGCTAAGACCTACCACGCTGCTCCAATGCGGATTGGTAGGTTACACATATCCCCAGAATTCTCTAGAGATATGCAGGTTTCCTCACGATGTTTTCCTTCACCGAAAAGCGTGTGATAAATTGCAATTATCAATTAGACACATAAGTTTTACTAGAAAACTCATTGGTGCCTGCCCGGGGTTTGAACCCTAGACCTCCTCGAAAGAGGCGCACGGTGATACCGCTGGGCTACCACAGCTTAAAAAATGTAGTTAACAGGTATCATGCGCTAATGACCCTGAAGAAACATAAAACGTAGACACGAATTTACATTATCGGCTCTCTCTTAAATATGTGAGATTTATGTAAATTGGACATTTCGTATCGAACATTATCTACAATTTACAAAATGTTTCGCCGAACATCTTGTATCGGCCCGTTATTTATTACTTCGATAAGTCAATTTAGATAAAATCACTAAAAATAATAAATAAAACATTATTTAATTATGCAGATAACGTTCGATTTATGTTTTGTAATTAAGCATTTCCATTTTTTATCTATGTTTGTAAATTACGAATTTAGTAAACTTATTTAAATTGATTTCGTTCCGCCGTGTGGTATCCGGCTGAATAGAATAGTGCCACCCTCATTTCTTACCGAGGTGTCGTAAAAGGCGACTAAGGAAGGTTGACCCACCGGGTGGTATCTGGTTTAGTAGAATAGACCACCCTCTTTCTTACCGAGGTGCCGTAAAATACGACTAGGGTAAGTTGACGTCAGGCTGGCGGCCGGTCGTAAAAACGCAGCCAAATCATTTAACAGCATGTTCATGACATGTTGTGCCGACCCCACTTTCCGTGGGATAAGGGCAGGATGATGATGATGATGATTTAAATTGATTTCGTTGCGTTATTACGCATAATATTATGTTTGGCATGTTTAGCGATTTTTTTATTATTTACTGGTTTACGATTAAATTTTTTTAATAAAGCTTAATTATATGATGGTAGCATATATATCATAATGCTTTTATAGTTATGGTTACGTTATTATCGAAATGTACAATGATGTAAAATTAATTGAGCAACTTTAATGAAGATTTTAGCCTCAAAAATGAGCTTTTACTCAAGGACACTAGCAAATGTAGAATTATCAGTGGCGTTTATTTTTCATTCTTTATTGTGTTGAAATCGAGTATTTTTTTATTACCATGGATTTGTCTTAAGTAGCCTGGTAAATAAAAACTAGCCTATTATTTATTTACTTACTCAGTCCTTTTCGGAACGTTAACCGTGTGGTATGTGGTAGTATCCGGTTGAGTATAACCACCCTCATTACTTACCGAGGTGTCGTAAAAGGCGACAAAGGTAAGTTGATTCAACGTGTGGTATACACTTGAGTAGAATAGACCACCCTCATTACTCACTGAGGTGTCGTAAGAGGCGACGAAGGTAAGTTAACCCACCATGTGGTATCCGGTTGAGTATAATAGACCACCGTTTTTCTTACCGAGGTGTCGTAAAATACGACTAAGGTAAGTTAACATCAGGCAGGCTGCCGGTCGTAAAATACGTAGCCAAATCATGTCACAAAATGTTTATACCGATACCACTTAGAGTGGGATAAGTGCAGGACCTTTTCGGAACGTTAATATATGCAGGTAGAAACTTTAGCCTTCTAACATTAACTATACCTACCATTACATGTACCTTTTGCAAACCATTGGTCATTGTTATTGTCATAAAATACCACCAATTAATCACGCCAGGGGACACCAAATGGACAATTTTAATTGTCACTGCGTGTAAACGGCGCGCCGCGTCACGCTGTCAGCCGATTGACATGATGACAGGTCGGACAGCTGACACGACGACAGGCCGGCCAACTGACAGCTTCCCGTCCGTCGGCCAATTTGGCGAACTGTGCAGCTAACACTCTTTGTTAACTTATTAAAAAAAACTTAACAGTTTCGCTTTTGCAAATTATGGGTAAGCTATGGGCAGTTATATTATAAATGAGAAACTTTGTCTTTCTGACGCTTTTACAACTTATCCACTGGACTAATAATAGTAAAATTTGGCGCACCGGGGTAACATACAGGATAAAAAATTTCCCTTTTATACCTTGCGTTTAGAGAAAAAAAAACATTATTGATGGTATTTAAACGGTTGGTGCGAACAAAATCGATGTAAGTATTACCACATTATATCCCAAATTACCAATGTAATTGGGTAAATTGGTCTAAATACTACTCTCCAAAAATAAGATAAGTGGCATTGGAACTGTGCAAAGTGCCCAGCAGTGAGCAAAGTACACTTTGTGACTTTTTTTTCCAGTTTTAAGTGAGTCACGGGGGCTATTTAAGTGACTCACTAGTGAGAAACACCTCATTCGGCCAAACTCATCCAGGTCAAGGATGGCGGCTTCCGCTATTGGATACGTCCACCGCCACCCTGCCTGCTTTGTGACATATTACCTACAGATTAAGATTCACTAGGACAATCTCGTCAACTTCAGATTCGCTAGGACAATCTCGTCATCTTCAGATACGCTAGGACAATCTCGTCAACTTCAGATTCGCTAGGACAATCTCGTCATCTTCAGATACGCTAGGACAATCTCGTCATCTTCAGATACGCTAGGACAATCTCGTCATCTTCAGATTCGCTAGGACAATCTCCTCATCTTAAGATTCGCTAAGACAATCTCGTCATCTTCAGATTCACTAGGACAATCTCGTCATTTTCAGATTCGCTAGGACAATCTCGTCATTTTAAGATTCGCTAGGATAATCTCGACAACTTCAGATTTACTAGGACGATCTCAGCGTTCTTTTCATCCCGTAATCGAAGCATCATTGAGGACAATAGGAAAGAATCATATAACAGTGCTTTTTATTTTTAGCATTAAATTTTTTTAAACGCATATTAATATCAAACAATTCTATTATTACTTTTGTACTCTGGGAATTGCGCACAGTTACCCCTACATCTACAAATTATTACTTCATAGCATTTATCCCATAGCAAGCTCTTCAAGGCGTCATCATTAGATGAGATAAAACTTGAAAAGCGCTAAATCAAAAAGCATTATAGTTAAATTTTAACACCGCGTTAAATCAAATGTTAACACAAACAACGTTCATCCTCGATCATAATGCGTGGATTAAATTCGCCTAAACTTGAAGCTATAACCCGACACAACCCTAAACAATTACTGCAGCCAACTTCGACCATAACATAACATAAAGTGGTAAGTGGTATATTAATACGGTGTACGGGGAAGGGTCGGTATAAGTAAAGACATTTCAGATGGGAGTTTTAAATGCTGCGTTTTTATATTATTTTTAACTATGTGGTTTAAAAAAAATCAAGAATCAATTTCTAAGAGAAATCATGTGACCAAACGAGTGTTATGTGTGAATCATGTGACCAAAGGAGTGTTAAGTATGACTGTGGATGGATATGTAGTCACATAAAGAGGGAGACCAAAAAAAAAGAAGGTTAGGTTGTGTGAATTATGCCATGCATATAAAAGGAGTACCGTAACTGATGACGAATGATTAGGAGAGAATAGAAAAGCTCCAACTTTTAAATTTATAATGATTTTATCATAATATAATGCGGAATTTGATTTCGATTTGCGCACACTGTCTCGATCCGTAAAGTAATACAGTAAAATAGTTATTTATTGCGTATTTGTAGCACTCTTTGGAGACCTGCATATCTGTAAAGAAATCTGGAGAAATGTGTAACCTACCAATCCGCAATGGAGCAGCGTGCTCCACCCCTTCTCTTCAGAAATGGAGAGAAGCCTACGCCTAGCAGTGTAATTGTAACATGCCGTTACTGTACTTTTTTACTTTACATTTTAGATTTTTTATTTCATACAGTCGTATATCAGTGCCTTAGTCGTACCACATTGCTAGATATTTTTTGGAATAATTATTATCCTGGCTTTATCGCCCTATCCGAATCACTATCGATAAAGTTACATGTCCCATGTATAAGCATAGGAAATGTGACTTAATTTTTCGGATAAAATAAATAAATATATGGGACATTTACACACACGGTCGTCAGTCCGTGACTTAATTAATTATTAAATACTTGTGTTATGGGTGAGAGACAACTGGTGAATACAAATTACTAATATAAAATCAGGCTCAAATGTCAGGGCGATATCTGCGCAATTTGTAGTCGTCAGTTGTAACGCGGCGTGCCCGCAGTCAGTGTGGCGCGCTCTCAGCACACCGTCGCATTAACGGCGTATCAGGCGTATTAATAGCGTATCATCGAGATAGCCCGGCGGCGCCCGCAGCGCTCGTTTGGCTTTATGGATGCCCTGTTTAGGAGCTAAGTTGGTGATAAATTTTATATGCAACGTTTCTGAGCTTATCTTTGTTTATAGGAAGTATTTTATAGGCTGAAAAAATTAAGGTTTATACACTCGCGAATTGAATTCACGTGTTCGCAACATGATGTAGATTATTATATTTTATAGATTGATGATTCTCATGCGTGACTAATCATTGATCCAGTACACTGAGGACACTAAGGATAGCTTCCGCGTTCCGCTCTTCACATTTTGCACACACCATACATCAGGGTATTTATATATATATATTGACTGGCCCATTGGAGCAGTGGGTAGTGACCCTGCCTTCAGCTCCACGGGTCGCGGGTTCGATTCCCGCCGAGGGTAAACATTTTCTATAAATGAATTTGTTGGTCTTTGAGCCTGGGTGTATATTTGTATTTAAGTATGTATTTAAAAATATGTAAGTATATATTCACCAGTTGTCTGTCTACCATAACACAAGTATTAAGTTACCTACTTTGGGGACGGACGACCGTGTGTGTAATTGTCCCATATATTTATTTATTTATTATTTATATACTACATATATACGACTTAAATATACAAGCATCTAATCGCTCTATCCGAAAAATAAACATGTCCCAATATATATATTTCTATATATTTGTGTAAATAATATACATAATAAAATATTTATATGTATGAAACAAAAGAGGTCATAAAAAGCTTGTGATTCATTCGTTGGTCTCTGTATTCGATTTTACAATAAAATTCTACATCCACATGAGACTTAACTACAAAAAAGTCTATATTAAGTGTACGAACTATGCTTATACGTAAAGGATGTTACAGAATTAAAGATTATTTGAACGATAAAAATTCATGGATAAATCCTTTCAGCTTCAAACAAGACTACGATTAAATAATGTTAATTTAAAATGTTTAAAAGATTGACCGCAGAGTTTCTAGATGGATCTTCTCGGTAAGAGCAACATTCCGAACCGAGTTGTAGCTTCATTAAATCTAATTGATCCTTGACGATTCAAAAGTGCTTATAAAATGCTTATTTGATTTGACAACAAAACAAATACTTGAACTGTAAAGTATTAAAAAAAATACAAACCGCAATTTTACTTTAAGTAAGTAAGTAACGGCCTGTTACTATCCCACTGCTGGGATTAGGCCTCCTCTCTCCATTTTTGGAGAGAAGGGTTGGAGCTAAGACCTACCACGCTGCTCCAATGCGGATTGGTAGGTTACACATATCCCTAGGATTCTCTAGAGATATGCAGGTTTCCTCACGATGTTTTCCTTCACCGAAAAGCGTGTGATAAATTGCAATTATCAATTAGACACATAAGTTTTAATAGAAAAACTCATTGGTCGGAAAAACTCATCTGCCCGGGTTTGAACCCATGATCGTCTCTAGAGATTCACACGGTCGCACCGCTAGGCCATCACAGCTTTTTATTTTATCACGTGTAAAATGAGGTTTTACTTCAAAAACCACCACATTTTATTGCAAGGGCTTACGGGTTGTCATCACCAAATATCAAAATAAAAACAAAAGCCATAATCCAATAACTCAGCAGCACGGCGCACTGTGCGGTGCTAAATTTTTATTTTCGCAAAAGGGAAACGGTTATGTCCAGAGTGAATTTGCCGGAAATGAGACCCTATTACGGTTTCAAGGGCCCCGAGACGACCGTAATTCGTGACCTTTCACGGTAAACACTGACAGTTTTTGTATTTTTGATGTGTTAATTTTTAAGCTCTTTGTTCTTTAGTGTGACGCTATTATCACAAAACATATGTACATCTTACTCGTACTAATATTATAAATGCGAAAGTTTGTGAGTATGGATGTATATTTTTTACTCTTTCACGGCCAATCCGCTGAACCAATATCGATGAAATTTGGCTTAATTATTCGTTATACACCGGGGTAACATATAGGCTATAGAAATCCTGTAAATTATACAGGAATAGGATGACATTAAGAAGCGCCATCTTATCAGGCCACAACAGTCCACGCAAAGGAAGTTGTGGGTAAAAACTCGTATATTATAAATTCGAAATTCTGTCTGTCTGTCTGCTAATCCTCTGGCCGATTGGGTAGGTCTATGAATCCACTCCATTTTTAATTCAACAATTCAAAAAACTATTATTGCCAAATATTGACATGGCAAGAAAAGTAGCTAGATATACCTTTTGGATTAATAAATAATTAATAATCTGGCATATTTTAAATTGTTTTATTAAAAGAGTTGTCAATATTTCGATTCACGGAAAAAAAAAACCTCATTTTAACAACCTAAGACTGTTCGGTAACGCGTTAACCACTGTTTTTGTTGTAAAGTGATTGCTTTTAATAAATAAAATACATATTGTTCGGTTAATATCTAGTTAAGATTTAAAAAAATCAGAACTAACTAATGCATTAACTAACTAACAATACATTTGCATTTTGTATTCATTTCTAAAAGCATCGATAGACGATCGAACGTTGCGGTCGAAACTCGAACGTGGTTCGCTCTCGATCGTGTAGCACTGAGTATTATACATTATTACAATCGGTTCGATTGCTAACACATCGAACTATGAGCACGCAAAAATAATCCGTTCATGTGTAATTGTACACGACGTACCGAATCTCTTGGCGATACAGACACTATATTACCATAAACGTAGTACGCTGCCTGCCAAAAGAAGAAGTTAGTTCTAAAGTTAACTGAAGTTCGAGATGCTTAATGACTGGCATAATATAATTCACTGATTGCCATGTTTTGTTAAAAAATATACCATTCATTCCTGTTTTTTTATTTGTTATAGATGGTGATATAACAACAGTAGATTCTACAACTAACGCAATTTTACTATTTTCAATAGAATAGGAGGCATACTGAGCAACGTCTTCACATTCTGCCAGCACGGAACGCATGACCGGTCTCCAATGGTTTCAGTACACAATCGTACCTAATTTCAGATATAGTTACTAGTTACTACCGTTACTAGAGCGCACTGCACAACAAATCAAGCATATTCGATCGTCTATATATGCTTTAACGTGGCGCATAAAAACTAAAGCGTTCAATGTTAATTTATCACAGCAAAACCGCAAAATATCTACTTCACCAACAGACATGTCTATATAAATCGAGCTCGCAGCGGGGCGGTAAGCCGCCGTACTGTTTAATATACTGCGTGAGTTCGCATACAAAGTTGGACGTTTAAAACGTAATACCAGATTATCGTAAGGTTTTTTTCAAGACACAGTTGAGTTCATCAATTTTAGTAGCGATGCTTACTGGAATACGGAATCTATACCACCAAGCTATTTTTAAAATCGACTTTCCTGACTGTTTATCCGTACTAATTCATATTACAACAACTTCGGAGTCTGTATGTCTTATGCTTCCAAGGCAAATCTGCTGGGCCAATATTGATAAAATTTGCTATTAAAGCTTAAATCCCCGGTGAAAATAGGAGGATTGATGAGAACTTAAGCTTTCCGTATGTTTTCGTAACAATTATGGTCACATTTAAACCTTAACAGGTCTAAATATGACCATAATTGTTGCAAATATGAGAAAAAGTTATGTCTTTACCTATAATATTAAAAGGATATGACCATAGAGTTAATAATACGAGAGTAGGGAATCCACAGACAAGCCTGTAAGTGATAATGTCATGGTAAATAATTAGAGAAAAGATGAAAGTCGTATTAACTTGTCTAATCACATAAACAACAGACAGATTTGGTTTATAGATAAACACCCACATTTGCTTTACCTTTATTGTAATATTGCACATTTTAGACTGGCTCTACTATAATAACTCTTTGGATACTGAAAAATCTTTTACGGACAAAATGATGTCACCATTTGAAAGGCATTACGTTTATTAGAGGCAAAATAAAAGCATGTCTTCCGGGAGGAAATGAGAGCCTTAACAGGCCCTCCGAATGAGAGGTTTGTTGCCACAAAGCGATTGTTTCCCAACCAAAAGCCATCAGCCAAAACCTCTTGTCCATTATGTAAATCGGGGTTGTACATAATAAATTATTTATGGAGCGACTCGGGGATTGCAAGGGGAGTGACTGCGCGTTATACACAAAGCATGAAAAATGATCGTCCGCTCACATTAACAGTCGTGTTGCCGTCAGAACTTGGATGTATGAATGAGCCGGCCTTCGGTACTTTGGCACGACAGAATACAAATAATGGCGGTGAAAAATGGCGCGCTTTTAACATATTATTGCATATAATCGGGGACGGTTTCAAGACGCGACGATATGAATTATATTCATTGACAATTGAAGCTTATATACCGGAATAACATATATGCCGTATGGTATCCAGCTGAGTAAACCACCCTCATTCCTTACCGAAGTGGTGTTAAAGGCGACTAAGGTAAGTTGACCCGCCGTGTGGTATCTGGCTGAGTACATTGGAGCACCCTCATTTCTTACCGAGATGTCGCAAAAAGCGATTAAGGTGCGTTAACCTCAGGCAGACGGCCAGTCGTAAAATACGTAGCCAAATCATATCACACCATGTTACTAACAGTTGCGCCGACCCCACTTAGAGTGGGATAAGGCAAGAAGAATGACGATGATGACTAAAATATATATATACACCTAGACTCATGGTGATGTATATAATAGACAAAGTAGGAACCGGCATAATCTTAGGGCTCCTGCTTTGCGCCTTGCAAAGGTACGTAATTCGTTTTTGGGTTTGGGTATAAGATTCTATAATAAAATTCCGCAATCAATTTTAGTTTTGCCATAACAGCAGTTTAAAAACACTATTAAAGAGGGAATGATACAAAAACCCTATTATATTAGGATTATTTAGATGATTGCGTGGATATAACTACAGTCCAACCCTGTACAAGATAGTAATTACTTAATATACCTAGTTATAAGTATTATGTTGAAAAGAGTAATCGCCGAGTTTCTTGTTGGCTCTTCTCGGTAAGAACAGCTTTCGGAACCAGCAGTATGATTGACGATTCAAAAGCACTTGTTTATAAATTTATTTGAATAAAGAAAAATTTGAATTTTAGTGGGATAAGGGCAGGAGAATGATATTTATTTTTGTATAAACTATCGTGAATTCAAGCGACAATCGTCTAATCGGATTATCTTTTCACGGCTCCTCGTGACTTCAAATTTATTACACCCTCGAGTGGCCGTAAAAAGAAAACCGCTGCCCACTAAACACTATCTAATCAAAGATCAAAATTTATGAGCTCGCAGGCGCCTAAACTTAAGAACAACTCAAAAACACATGACACAACACAACTGCTACATTATATTGCTTTTGACAACTTCCGCGGACAAAACGGCCATTTAAACTTTGAAGGGCAGCTGCCTAATATTTTGCAATAACAATAGTCCACTGAATTTAATACCTTAAATACAACATGGTAAGCAATAGATTTGCCTAACTTGATTGTTGCGTAAGTAGGTTGCAAACGTAAGTGTCGATTTCCTGGCCATCTTGTCATTTGAGGAAGTGATAAATAACTGCGAAGCTACAAACAACCGGATTGTTTTGGTTTTTGCTAGCTCATGTTTCGTATTTATGACAGCGGCTCCCAAAACTCATCTCATTATTAAAAACTAATGGAACACTTATAAATAATTAAAGAGCCATAAATTGTACGTACAATAATACATATATAAATAAAAAAATATAATAAAGCAAAAAACATATATTGTACCCCTGGTGGGACTCGAACCCACAATCCCCGGCTTAGGAGGCCGATGCCTTATCCATTAGGCCACAGGGGCGAATGTTACTGTGATACAAATTGTAAATAATTATACGTGTTAAGATATAGTGACATAATTTCTACCTTATTTCTTATTCTTCGCCCATTATTTCCTAAAACACCTGAAGTGCTGTTACTAATTACGGAATAATCAATGATAACATTTCTTTAAAAATACAATTAAACTTGTTTCTCTAATAACATTTCATTTTGAACTTTGATACGCCCGAATAAGAATAAAATTGCAATATCTATAAATTCTTTCATTTTAATTATCATTTTGGCGAGAAACACTTATTAATTCGTAAAACGAGGTTTAATGTAAAAACCTATATACTTAGTGTAAAATGTTGTATTTAGTTACTGACATCTACGAAAGCGGGGCGAACTACTCAAAGTGATAACATTAATATGTTTAATAATTAAATTGGACTGTACACTTTATGTGATGCAAGTGAACTATAGCAAAAATTTAATTGATTCCAACATTCCTTTCATTGTTTACGGAACAGAACAATCACAGTAATTTATATTGAGAATGAAACTGAAACAGTTGAACATTTTTGCAGTAACTAAAAGTGTAAGTTGTGATACGGAAACTCAGAGTAATATCGATTACCTTGAAGAATGTATAGGTGCAATTGGGCCATGGCAAATATATGTATCATCTACCGCAGTAATGACAAGATACATTGCTATGGGAAATTTGCTATCAATCGTATTCCTTGCACCAGCTACTGATTTTTCTTGTGTCCAATTTGAGGATAATGTTACGACACCAAATGATAATAATACTTGTTATGACAATTGTTCTAAATACGTTTACCATTCTGATGCCATGAAGAATACTTTGATATCGGATTTTAATCTTATTTGCGAAAGAGAATGGCTGGCGAGTTTTGCACAAACTGTGTTAATGTTTGGCGTTGTCTTGGGAGTTTCAGTGTTTGGATGGATATCTGATAGGTAATATTTTGTTTATTTTTATTTCCTATATGATTTATAGATTTTAAATAGGTTGGAGAACGGTAAAAAAATAGAGAGAAAAAGTGAGAGAGTAAATAAATAAAATCAGTCAATAACTTATTACTTAATTTTCAAAATATATTTAACAAAAAGGGAGATTATGCGAAATATTTTTTACAGTAACAATTGAACATTTTAAAATTTTAGGTCATGTAGAGCACTTAAGTAAAAATATCTCAGAATTAATATTAATGCCTTTTGTCTTAAGATAAACCATTGTTTCTTTATTTTTCAGATATGGCCGCCGCATTGCCCTTATTTTGTCTTCCGTTCTGAATATATTGTTAATGATTTCAAATTCTTTCGCTCCGTCGTACTGGATATTTAATAGCTTGAGAGTTTTGATTGGTATCGCAACCGGTGGTTGTCTTATAGTTGGCATGATTATAATGATGGAAGTTGTTGGCAAGCGATACAGAGAAAACGCTGGTGCTTTGTCTTTATTAACAGACGCGTTAGGACAAATGTCTTTGGCGTTTTATGCATACATTTTACCAACGTGGAGATTGTTTTCACTTGTCTATGGCCTTGTGTGCATATTGATCCTGATTCTTATTTGCTTTGTGCCTGAATCACCAAGGTGGCTAGTATCACAAGGAAAGATTGACCAAGCTTTACAAATAATTCATAAAGCTGCAAAATTGTAAGTCTTGATTTGTTACCATATCAAGGGTAATTTTCTTATCAGATTTATAGATAAGTGAAATATTGATTGTCTATATATATTTTATTGAAAAAAAAACCCATACATTGGATGTATAAAACTTGTCAAGCTTGAAATGATTGATTGAAATGCCCAAAATATTTCGTGATTTGGTGATTTTGCAAGTAGAATGTAACTTATTTAAGTTTAGTTAACTAAACCTTTAGTTAACTATTTGAACCTGTGGGAAATTAATTAAAGACCGACGGAAATATTATAACTCAGCGTATATTGCGCAATAATTATTACAGGAAGTACAGAGTAGGAAGAAGTACCACAGACAATATAATATGTAGATAATTAATATGCTGGCGTTGTGTTTAGTATTTTCCAACATCCTCCCTTAAACACAACCCCATCTTCGACAAACAAAAAAACAATTTAGAGTATGAAGTTGCTTTAGTAAGGGCATCTGCGACCATCAAGTTGGTTTGTATATATCGGACATCAATTGCTCCTTCAAGGACTTTGTCACGAACAAAATGGTGCCTCACATCTATATGCTTGGTCCTAGAGTGGTAATTGTCAGAACCTGAAAGTTTTATAGAGCTTTGATTATCACTGTATATAATCATGGCCTCCCCTTTTATGTGTGGCCAGAAACTTTGTTGAAATTGCTTTAACCATAAAGCTTCTTGTACACACGAGGACAAAGACATATATTCAGCCTCTGCTGTAGATAGAGCAACAGTAGGCTGACGCCTTGAGTTCCAGCTGATTGTTCCTCCCTGAAACAAGAATGTGTAACCAGTACAGGAGCGTCTGTCGTCTTGTGAGCTGGCCCAGTCAGCATCACAGTACCCGTGACTCATGCTTTCATTTAGGTTTCGTTTATAGCTGAGTCTGTAATCTTGAGTGCCTTTTAAATAACGCATTACTCTCTTAAGTGCAATCCAATGTTGCATTTCAGGCTTGTTATTGTGTGTACTCAACATATTAATAACAAAACTTATGTCAGGTCTAGTAACTTGAGATATATATAATAGACATCCAATTATTTCCTGATAAGGAATATCCTGTAAAATGTTTGTTTCTTCTGACTTTTTTAACTTTGTATTTAAATCTAGTGGTGTTTGCACTGCTTTACAATCTGACATTCCATATTTTTGTAATACTTGTTGTATATACTTCTTTTGGTCTAGATAAATTATTCCTTTCTCTCTATCTCGTTCTACATGTATTCCTAAACAGTAACATAATTCTCCTAGGTCCTTCATTTTAAATTTTTTATGCAATTCTTCTCTTATATAATATTTTGACTCTTGATTATTAGTAAATAAAATTAAATCATCTACATATATTGCCAAAAAAATCATGTTGTCCTTATCTACAATTTTATAGTAAATACATAGATCTTGCTTCGATTGTATTAATCCCATTTGTTTTAATGTAAAATCAAGCTTTTTATTCCATTGCCTGCTAGCTTGTTTTAAACCATACAATGCTTTCTTTAATCGACATACTTGTTTACCATTGCTATACATAGGTGGCTGCATCATATAAATCTCCTCTTCTATGTCACCTTGAAGAAAGGCAGATACAGCATCCATTTGCCATATATCCAAATCATATTTCACTGTTAAGGCAAATAAATATCTTAAGGATGCAAGTCTTACAACAGGTGAAAATACTTCAGTGTAATCAATCCCAAATTTTTGTGAACATCCTTTTATCACAAGTCGAGCTTTATATTTAACTGTCTGACCATTCTCATTTGTTTTAGTTTTATAAACCCATTTGCATGGTATTAAATGCTTTTCCGGTGGTAGACTAGTCAACTCCCATGTATCATTTTCTATTAAACATCTGTATTCTTCATCCATTGCTTCTTTCCATTCTTTAGCTTCTGTACTTGATAGTGCTTCTTTTACAGTTAGAGGATCTGAAATTTGTGAGAGACACATAAAATTATTTCCTTGCATATTATGTCTTCTTAAAGTGATATTTCTCTGAAAATCATCATTGCTATTGCTGTCATCATAATCACTTGTATTTGGATAATATGTGTAGTCATCAGAATTATTACAGCTATCAAATGATGCATTACTTGTGGGTGTTAATGTGTCATTTTGCGAAATATTTTGCGGGCTATCTACATCAGTAGTTCTCTCCTCACACTCTAATGTATCATTAGTAGAACTAAGAGTAATAGAAGTAAGTTGTGGCTCTGAAACAGGTTCCTGTGTGATATTTTGTGTATTTTCTGTTTTCTCAATGAAAATCACATCCCTGCTAATTACCATCTTTTTACTAACTGGGTCGTACATCCTGTACCCCTTTGTATTTTCGCAATAGCCTACAAAAATTAGTTCTTTTGATTTGCGGTCCCATTTCAAACGATTTTGCTTAGGAACATGAACCATGGCCTTAGAACCAAATATCTTTAGATGCGAAATGTTCGGTTTCTTACCAGTCCACTTTTCATATGGAGTTACCTCATTTAATACTCGTGATGGTGACCGATTGATAACATAGGCTGCTGTGACAACTGCTTCAGCCCAATATGTTTTGTTCAAATTAGCTTCAAATAGCATACATTTGGCACGCTCGACCAATGTTCTATTCATCCGTTCTGCTAGCCCATTTTGTTCAGGCGTGTACGGAGCGCTGGTTTGATGCTTGATACCAGAGGTTACTAGAAAATCAGAAAAATCTTTATTACAATATTCTCTTCCATTATCGCTCCTCAAGATTTTTATTTTCTTTCCTAATTCATTTTCTACCTCTTCCTTAAACTTTATAAACACAGATTTTATATCCAACTTATTCTTTAGAATATACACATATATTTTTCTAGAAAAATCATCAATGAAAGTTATGAAGTACTTCCCTCCTCCTGCAGAAGGTGTCTCCATCGGACCACAAAGATCAGTGTGTATTATCTCTAGCAATCCATTTGCTCTAGAATTAGACGGTGGAAACGGAAATCTATTTTGTTTAGCTTCACAGCAAGGTATACATACAGAATCAATTTCTTTATTTGATATTTTTATACCCTCAGCGCATATCTCTAACTTCTTAACATCTGCAATATTCAAATGACCCATTCTTCTATGCCATGTAATTAAATCTGTATTACTATCAAATGCTGTTGCATATGCATTATGAGTTGCTATATTGAGTTTGTACATGTTATTAGTTAAAATTGCCGTTGCAATGAGTATTCTATTGGCATTATAAATGTTACAGCCTTCATTAGTGAATTCAACTTTACAACCATTTTTGGTTAATTGACTGACTGATATCAAATTAGCACTCAACTGAGGAATAAATAAAACATTTCTCACCTGGATCTGATGTACATCATTAAACACTTTTGTTTGAATGTTTATTTTACCTGTATTATGCACTGAGACTACATCATTATTTGCCACCATTATTGTTTTGATCGGAGGTGACTGTATATCATACATCCAATCCGAGCGTCTTGACATATGCATTGTTGCTCCAGAGTCTATATACCAGTCATCTGGATGTAAAGTGCTATAAGCTGCTGAAAAAATGGCTGAAAAATTATTATTTTGATTTTTCTTTGTTCGGCATTGACTTTTAAAGTGGCCATATTTGTTACAACCAAAGCATCGTGGGCCTTTTCCTTTTGATTTATTTTGAGAGATTGAATAATTCTTGTGCTTTGTAAGGAATGCTGAGGATTCAGATGTCTGAACCTCTTGCAACAGTTTTGTCTTTACAAAATCTGATGAAATATTTATGCTTGAACTTTCTAATCCCATTATCATCGGCTTATAATTATCCGGTAAGCCTGCTAGCATGAGAGTTCCAAGCCATTCGTCTCCGACTTCGAAACCAATATTTCGTAATTTATAAGCCGTGCTCATTATTTTATTAACGTACTCCTCGACACTGGCACAATTATCTAACGTTGTGTTAATTAGGTCCTTTAATAAGCCAACTTTTCTTGAAAGCCCGGAGTCTTCAAACGCATTTTGCAGGTTCCGCCATACTTCTCGAGATGACGTTGCATTTTCGATATGTACAAAGTTGATTGGTTCGACCAACAAAATTATCTTAGTCTTGGCTTTTAAGTCTTTTTTGGCATCTTGACCTCCAGGATCAACACAATCCCATAATTCCTCGTGTTCTAAGTATGATTTTACCGCAAACTTCCATGTCGAATAATTTTCTCTGCCGGCGAGTTTCATTATTTGGAGGTTAGACATGCTCATAGTGAAAATTATTACGGTTCACTATTATATTTACTTTAAACTGCAATACGGTACGATAATATTTATTACGGTTACTATTTTTAATTAAATGACGGCCCATAACCTGTGGGAAATTAATTAAAGACCGACGGAAATATTATAACTCAGCGTATATTGCGCAATAATTATTACAGGAAGTACAGAGTAGGAAGAAGTACCACAGACAATATAATATGTAGATAATTAATATGCTGGCGTTGTGTTTAGTATTTTCCAACAGAACCCAATCCAATATCAAAACCGTTTCACTTACGTGCTGACCTTGGGAAAATATATTAACTGCAGCAGATAATTCGAATATGAGCAAAGCACGCAAAAGCCTTTTTGCTAGCAGCAGTTATTATGCTTGCAATCTGCCGAGACAAAATGTAGCCAGATTTATTTATTGTTAAGATTCTAGATACCCTATAGATTATTTATTATACAATACTTAAATAACTAATCGTTACTCTTATTTTAGTAATAAACTTGAAACGGAACATGTCAAAGAGATAGTGTTGAAACATGTTGAAAATTTGAAACATGTGACAATTAAAAGGTCTACCGCTACTTATTATGATTTCATCAAAATCAAAAGTTTGAGAAGTATCACTGTATCAACGTTAATTATATGGAGTGTAAGTGGCACAACATACTACGGTATATATCAATACACCACATTTCTTAGTAGTAATATTTATATTACAGTGGTTGTGCTGGGACTGATTCAGGTAATTCGTTTTTAATTTGTACATTTGATTTGCAGACATAATTGTCATAACTGAGAATACTGTCAAAATAATTATTGTGATGTTACAGGCTTATTCATATCCCTTCTTCTATCTACCACTTATAATGTGCCATTGAGTCATACGATTACAATTTTGTTAAAATATACAATTTAGATCTTATCACTTATCATTATTCTAAATTTTTTTATATATCATTACCTGAACTATTATACATTAACCTATTTAACATACACAGATTTATCAATACTCTTAAAACAAAATATATTGTTAGAAATTAAGTCTAAATTCAAGTTAAAATGAATAATAAAGAAATAAACGAGACATAGCTGAGGCTCCTGACCTTCCTTACAAGAAATCTGCCAATCAACTGACGAGACCACTCGTGAGAGATGGCCGAAACTACAACTCTGATTTTCAGTAACACCCTAAGAGTAGGACTTTGCGACGAATCAGCATAAACAACGTTTGTTATACATAAATAGACAAAGAGATACCACCAATTCGGAACACAAAATCTACTTGAGAAGAACTGGCAAGAAACTCAGTCAGGCTGCTCTTATTATAAACAGAAATTATTTGAGATTAGATTCTAATAACACGAAAGATAACAGGTTAACCAAATAACGAAGACCTCGCCGTTGCCTGTAACAGCTTAGACATCTGTATTCTTAACAATATTATCTTTTTTTTAGATACCACTATGCTATCTTCAAACAATTTTAGCGAAAAGTTTTAACCGAAGAACAGCCATTATAATCACTTTAGTAACAACTGGAATATCCATGTTCGGTGTAATCTTTACGCCAAGTGGTCATTGGTCGAGTACAGTTTTAGGTATAATAGGATTCTCTGCAAGTGTAACAACTTATACTGTAACATATATCTATCAGTCAGAACTATATCCAACGCCATTAAGGAATATGTCTTTCGGTTTAGGGTCTGCTGTTAGTAAGGTAGGTGCAATGGCTGCACCGTTTATAGCAATACTATCACCCACGTGGATTCCATCATTGATATTTTTATTGTTATCAGTGATTGCAGTTGGCTTTTGTTTCTTGATGCCTGAGACAAAAGGAAAAAATCTAAAGGACACTATCGATTAACATTTATTGTTAATGTTGAATATTCTGTGGTAATATTGTGTCTAACTTAAGTTAATTAGTCTGTGAAACTTCCATTCTCATCCTGTATCTTGTCAAGCAATGTTGTATTTTACTACGCCCTTAAAATTATACGAAATACTGAAAATACCAGCGACTTTTAATCTCTCTTCGCCATATGTTTGGTTCTTCTCACGGTTTCTTATTTGAAAAATGCAATGCAACATTGCTTGAAAAGATACAGGAAGAGAAGGAAAGTATTACAGACTAAATAACATGGCTAAAAAATAAAATTACCACAAAGTATTCCACAGTTAAATATGAATGTAACCTTTTTTGACTATTTCATTTTGTCTAGTAAATGATTAGAATTAAATTTTACTTATTTTTGTTAAACTAAAAGCTACGCTCATAAAAACAGCTTGTTCTATTACTATTACGATGTTTTATTTCATTAGTTCTTTAAACTTGCCCTGTCCATCGCGGCTTATCCTACAACACATATGGGTTTTAGTTCTCCTATCGATCTCCTGTTTTCTTAATTGACGACTCTTTCAAGGCGTTATGGGTTCGAACCCAGGGCAGGCACCAATGAGTTTTCTGTTAATACTTATGTGTCTAAATGGTAATGGCAATTCATCACACGCTTTTCGGTGAAAGAAAAAATCGTGAGGAAACCTGCATATCTCTACAGAATTCTAGGGATATCTGTAACCTACCAATCCGTATTGGCGCAGCGTGATAGATCTTATCTATAATCCTTCGCTCCAAAAACGGAGAGAGGAGCCTATGCCCAGGAGTGAGATAGTAACAGGCCGTTACTTTACTTTAAACATGTGATTTCATAAAACACATGCATACTGTGCGATTCGTCATAATAAATCCCAGCTAAAGACTAAGCCTCGAATGTAAACTTCCTTTGTGATTAAGCCCATAATAACAAACTGTTCCGGATATCCGCACCAACCAAAATACATTTACCGATACAACCTACCTTATGTCTATGTGGATAAATGTCAATAGTACGCTATTCGATAGCAAATGTAATATGTCGGTATGATATGTTAGAATAGCGTATAAAGACGTAATTTGTGCAGCAGTTAGCGGTGGGTTAAAGTGGCCAATATTTCAGCCAGCGATGTTTGTTCAGGGTGTTTGCAGTCTTGTTAGAGGCGGTTCGGCTTCGAACTCAGGGATCAAGCCGTGATGTACGTCAGGAGATTATCCTGGTTTGTGGGTGTAAGGGACGGATTTAATTTTATAGAAATGAAACCACAACTAAGGATGTCACTTGGAGTAGGTAGGTATGTAAAAATCGATGAACAAATAATCGATTTTTTTCCTTTTAGAATAGATTTCTAAATTAGATTAATTCCTATCAAAATAAACGATTAATGACTGGCAATGGGTTTTCAAAATCGATTATTCAAAAAAATAATCAAGTATAATATAATAATCGATTATTTCTTTTACATCCCTAACAACTTTCACGCTATATCTCGTGTTGAATATGTATTTATTATTTAATAAGAGATGTGATAGCCCAAGGGTAACATCGTGCGACCCTTTCGAGAGGGTCACGGGTTTAAGCCCCGGGCAGGCACCAAAGTGTTTTTCTGTTAAAACGCTTTTCGGTGAAGGAAAAGATTGTGAGGAAACCTGCATATCTCTTAAAGAATTAGATATGCGTTACCTACCAATCCACATTGGAGCAGTGTGGTGGTTCTGAACACCAACCTTTCTCAAATATTTAGGTTATCAGTCGCATGAATCTAAACGTTAAACTGCCCTCAATTATGTTCATCCTTTTTTTAAATCAGGATTTTTTAAATATTTTTAATAACTCGATATTTAAGCTTTAATTGTGTCCAATTTTATAAACATTGCTCCAGTGGATTAGAAGTGAAAGAACAATATACAAACAGACAGAGAGACGGGTAGATTTTCGCATTTATAATATTGGTATGGTAACAATAAACATAGCTAAAGGTTGCGGTGTTGAATCGTCGGTTAATTTAGCAACGAGTCGGCTAACCAGCCACAAGAGTGGCGGAAATGATCCGAATAAATCAAGGCTAACTCCACCCTTGGGACGAGGTAGCGTTGGCAGAAAAAACTAAAGTGTACAAGTTTGTTTTAATAAAGTATATTTTAAAAAAATAACGATTGAATAATGAAGTATTTTGCTATAATTCGAGTTTGTTAAGAAAGTCTGTAGAATGCGAAATATTAAAACCATAATCTATTCTCATACCTTTTGCATGAAGAATTAGTAATCGAAAGTACCACAAAACACCTTCACCACCAAAATATTACACAATTATTATGCACATTATCTGCGTCAATCTCAACGTTCGTAACAGGCGCATCATCCTCATACCATCCTCACCATCTGGATGCTTGGCGATCCACCACAGTGCGTTTTTCAAATAATTTTATTCCGCGCACCACAATTTTATGGAACTATCTCCCTTTGGCAGTGTTTCCAGATCGGTACGACATAAGTACCTTCAAAAAACGTGTTTTCCACTTTTTTAAAGGACGGCAACGCACTCGCTCTGCGAGAGGTCGTGGGCGGCGGTGATTACTTTAAGATAAACCGCATGCTCGTTTGCCATCCTATACCATAAAAAAAAAAAAATCTTCAGTAAATAGGTTCCACGACAAAACCACAAAATATATTTTGAATTTGAAAACAAGCACTTACCGAAAAGAGTCATTGAGAAACCGTGCGGTTGCTCTATTCAAAAATAATAGTAAAAAAAAAGTGTACGGGTTATTGATATGAGTGTTTAGTCAACGCAGTTGGCATATGGCGTGGAGCCACGAAAGAATGACATGAATGACATGACATGAATTATTTTGCGGAATTCCATAGTACATATACAATAGAATTATTTTGCTATAATCCGCGTATGTTGTTGTTTGTTTGTACAAACGCGGATTACAGCAAAATAATTCTATTGTATATGGACTATGTAATTCCGCAAAGTAACGCCTGTTTCTATAAATCATTTAAGGAATTGACCTGGGGATTTTTGTAAATAAAATAGTGTTTTTATTGTGTGGTTTGTGTTTGGGATCGTTATTTGATCTTCAGGGTCATACAGAACGCTTTTCAAACTTTATTTTTGTTGAAAAGAAGTGATATGTTTGTGCTGTCGGTACGAGCGATTTAAACTCGCAGTATTCATTAGTCGGCCAATTAATTATCTTTCGCTAATTCCCGTGCGACGCGCCGCTCGCCACCATAAACCCGAAACGTGATGTTTTGTGGCATTTATGCCACGAGTGCATTTTATTATTTTTTATAGTTTTGGTATTTGGCCAACTATTGGCCAAATGATGTGATGAGTTGGCCAATTCGAATGGTAGCTGTTACCAGGTTGAGCAAAGTGACATCATCATCCTCCTGCCCTTATCCCACTCTAAGTGGGGTCGGCACAACATGTTACAAACATTTGGCTACGTATTTTCGACCGGCCGCCTGCCTGACATCAACTTACCTTAGTCGTATTTTACGACTCCGCAGTAAGAAAGAGGGTGGTCTATTTTGCTCAACCAGGTACCACACTGTGGGTCAACTTACCTTGGTCGCCTTTTACTACACCTCGGTAAGAAATGAGGTTGGTCTATTCTACTCAGCCGGATACCACACGGCGGGTCGACTTACCTTAGTCGCCTTTTACGACACCTCGGTAAGAAATGAGGGTGGTACTATTCTATTCAGCCGGATACCACACGGCGTTGAGCAAAGTGACATATAATCTTGAAAATAGGAATGTAAGGATAAAACCTAAAACTATATACTTAAAGAATTATTTAAGGAAATACACGTAGGTATTCTAACATTTGCTTCATTTCGATATTTTTAGCCATTTTGTTACTGTACATAAAAATGTACAGAATTATAAAAAAAAATGTAAAATACAATCCTTATTAATATTATAAATGCGAAAGTCTGTCTGTCTGTTACGTTTTCCAGTCCGCTGAACCATAGCGATGAAGTTTGGCACAATTATTCTTTATACACCGAGGTAACATATAGGCTATAGAAATCATTAATTCAACAGGAATAAGACATTCAAAACGCCATCTATTATCAGCCTATGAAAGATTTATTAACCGTAACGTATAAAAATCGTCGAAAAAGTTATTATAAGAACTTTTTTGTATACTTTGGTTTTTGTTTATTGTATAAATTGAACTTAGCTATTTTTATGTATATTTCATGTAATTCATACGGGTTATTTGCTAAAATGATCAAACTATGCTATCGAGAAAACGATAAATCTGTCAGTCTCTCAGATCGATGTGATTATTGTGATGGAGATATTTGCAGTGTTGGTGAGTGACAGAAGCTACTTTTAATTCCAAGACTACAGTCTACGCGAACGAAGCTGCGGGTAAAAGCTAGTAGTATAATAAATCTATGCAAATATGTCAATAACGATTCTTTAAGTAGGTGTCGATATTTTAAAAATGGAATATTACAATTATACGGCGGGGAATACCAGAAACGTAAAAAATGTTATCAGCAATCAGTTTGAGGATCATAAAATTTTAACGAGCCCCGTATAATTAAGTAGTTTAATTGCAAATTGTTCTACTCACAATAATATTCGTGACTGGAGCAAATAATTGAAATAATTTGTGTTAATGGCTTCATTTCTGCGAAAATATGTTCCTGTGGAAACATGGAGTAAATCATAATATAATGGGGGCCGTTTATAATATTAAAGATTACAATTACCATTTTTTTTAATTATTCATTATTGTATGAAGTTAATTTATTGAAATTACTGCTTGTTGTTGTCGCATAACTAAGCGAAAATATCCTTGTAAAGTAAAGATGTTGAGATTATGAACGCTTTAACGCAGAATGGGCGACTATATTCAACATCATCCTGCCCTTATTCCACTCTAAGTGGGGTTGCCAGACATGTTACAAACATCAAATACGTGAAATACTTATTTTACGACACCTCGGTAAGAAATGAGGGTGGTCTATTCTACTCATCCGGATATCACTCGGCGGGTCGACTTACCTTAGTCGCCTTTTACGACACCTAGGTAAGAAATGAGGTGGTCTATTCTACTCAGGTGGATACCACACGGTGGGTCAACTTACCTTCGTCGCCTTTTACGACACCTAGGTAAGAAATGAGGGTGGTCTATTCTACTCATCCGGATATCACTCGGCGGGTCGACTTACCTTAGTCGTCTTTTAAAACTCGGTAAGAAATGAGGGTGGTACTATTCTATTCAGCCGGAAACCACACAGCGTAATGAGCGACTATATTATCCTTCCTAATACTATAAATACGAAAATCTGTCTATTACGTTTTCACGGCTAATCAAAATTTGGCAAAACTATTGCACATACTCGTACAACAGAGTAACATAAGTAACGGCCTGTTACTATCCCACTGCTAGGCATAGGCCTCTTCTCTCCATTTTTTTTTTGGAGAGAAGGATTGGAGCTAAGACCTACCACGCTGCTCCAATGCGGATTGGTAGGTTACACATATCTCCAGAATTCTCTAGAGATATGCAGGTTTCCTCACGATGTTTTCCTTCACCGAAAAGCGTGTGATAAATTGCAATTATCAATTAGACACATAAGTTTTACTAGAAAACTCATTGGTGCCTGCCCGGGGTTTGAACCCTAGACCTCCTTGAAAGAGGCGCACGGTCATACCGCTGGGCTACCACAGCTTTTTAGAGTAACATATAGGCTATAGAAATCCTGTTAATTCTACAGGAATAGGATGACATTGAGAAACGCCATCTACTTTCAACGCATCAAAGTATTTTATTAACTATGGGTCAAAGTCAAGTCCAATTTATAATTTAAAGAAGATTCTTTATCATGTTGTTTGGGTCATGTGAACAGAGTTTATCTTAAGAATTTTTTTAAGTATTTTGGTTTCTGCCTCAACGTATCATATATACGGTATACAAGCTCAAATTTTACAAATTTGACCAATATTGTTAAAGTGAATTGGATAATTTATAGAATTAGGCGTTACTTTGCGAAGGTCCATAATACAAAAGTAATGAGAATATTATTTTGCTATAATCCGCGATAAAAGAAAATATATGTAATGCTAAATGTAGAGTATACTATTCGTTCTCATACCTGATACATGCAGAATTTGTAAGAACTCATGCACTACCCGACACCGATGGTAAAGTTTACTATATTACTAGATAGTAAAGTTTACTATATAACTCAGCTTGCTTGGGTAATGCTTCGCTTTGCGATTTTGTCGTGGAGTCTATCTCCTGAAGATGCTTCGGTTACGGGGCGAAACAATTGTTGAGATTGTGGTGGTGAATGTGTGCAGTGCTTGTGTATTGTTGTGCCATCGGTGTCGGGTAGTGCATGAGTTCTTACAAATTCTGCATGTATCAGGTATGAGAACGAATAGTACACTCTACATTTAGCATTACATATATTTTCTTTTATCGCGGATTATAGCAAAATAATATTCTCATTACTTTTGGTAAAGTGAATTGGACAAAATATACACAAAAAAAAGTATCATCTTCATTGTATATAATTATAATTAAGTACATACATATATTTATAACACAAATCGAACGTCGCACAGGAAGTAGCATTAACAAATAGCTGTCCATAATGTTAGATACAAAAACATCCCCTAAAGCGAGACACGGTTCAATAATAAAGACAAATTTACCAATTTTTCAAAGCTCAACATCAAAAGATGTGCGGCTCGACGCATTTCTCATTTTGAAGAGGAACATCGATCGTAGTGGAGCCATCAACGCGCGTCCCGCGGGACTTTCCCAACAGGGCTGGCGACGCGATATAACACGTTTCTTCTGATAGAAAAACTTGTCAGATTAATGTTGTCAGCTTGCAGAACTAATACTGAACAGTGTTACAGAAGATATTCTTTCTGATATTATATACGAAATTCAGTCTGTTTATATGATTATCACGCAATCATGGCTAATCGACCGGATCAGTATTGATGGTACATGGTCAAGCCAATAAAATAAATACGTGCATAAATACCTCTGTTTTATTTTGTCAAAAGGAAAAAATAAAGACATATTATTAAGGGAATTTTAGACGTCACGGATGCTTTGGTTAAAAATATATATCAAGTGTTATATTATAATAAGTGTTAAAATTAAGTTTATGTCCAAAATATAACTAACACACTCAATAGATATTAATTACCTACTAAATTTCAATTTAAACAAAGAGAAAAAAGTCTATCAAACTTATCAAAAATAATTCACAAAATCGCTAATAATCGAAGAAAAAATTCATATCCAATCAGTAGACATCTCTAAACTTTTTCTTATGGTTAGAACCGCGTGAATTATTTGGATTGTTACAAACTTATTAGAATGTCCTAACTCACTAACTAGAATATCACTTAATATCTTTGAGTTGATAAAAATCTGTAGAAAAGTAATTATAAAATAATTTTACTATAATCAAATTTTTTGTAAATCTTCATTACTTTTTTTCATCACTTCTATGAATAGTTCCTTAACTAATTTGATATTGGAACTTACGTTTTTGGTACTAAAATGGGTCTTTAAATAGAAATTGTGGGTGTGCATAAAACTGTGACTGTTACAGAGTCGTAATTTAATTTAACGTACAAATAAAATACATGAAAATACTTAAATAATTAAATTACCGGCGAGTGAAGCTTTTAAAGAACGCTAAAAACGTAATTAGTTGAAAGTATCTTAATGAATGGGATATTTATTTAAATTTCAGACATGTATACAAATTATTCGGAATTTTATTATAGTTCAGATTTTTAAGAATATCGTAAAGAGAATTAATAAAACTAAGTTATGTTGATTAGTCTTTACCATTTCTGTTTTTCTAGGGTACATTTTTGTTTAAATTTTTGTGCGTTAAATTAGAAATGAGGAGACAGAACTAAGTAATTCTCAAATTAATTATGCAAGTCATTACAATACTTTAATTATCTGTTTTTATGTTTGCAATATTAAACACAAATTGAAATTTTTCCTTAAAAAATTAGCACTGTTTTTAACTTAAGTTTTTAACATAAAAATGTTCGTCTTGTGAATTAAGTTATCCATTAAGACGTATAAAGACTGTTCCGAATACAGTTAGGTATTCGTGTCAGTTACGATTAACTACTATTTAAATAAATATAAATACTGTATTAAGTATATGTCTGTACCAGAATAGATTAATGGCAGAAATAACTCTATTAAGAAGAATCAGCACAAGTAGTGTGGAATAGTAGCTTAATCCAAGTATCTTTATCATTTATGGATTAGCAATAGGTTTTTCGTATCAGCCTCGTTTTAATAGTTATTTTAAACTACTGTAATGTGTAACAGTCTCATCCCTACATTCGAGTTTTAAAATTAAATAATTATTAAAAATTCAATATTTTAGAAAAATCTATAAGTATAAAAATAAATGTTTGTTTGTCACGCAGTAATGTTTTTTCGCATCTATAATTGATGCTCTATTCATAAAACATCAAATTCAGAAAAGTATAATTTTCGTCATTTTGACCGAATGTCACGTTATCCGCCGTACTACAGTATGGAGAGAGCGGGCGGAGCGCAGAGCGCAGAAGTGATCTGTTAGGTCGCTTATGAAATGTTGTTATAATGATATTGTGGATGTGTACTGGGGCGATACAAGATATTAATTGAGTTTTAACTCGACTATTTTTAATAATAATTAATAATGAATACACATCTAGGCCCGCTCTCGTGTAATGGTTCAAGATGCAAGATCGTGCCGATCTTTGGAAAGGCTGTGAATGTGACTTGACCATTAAGAGTGTAGCGATGGTTACATCGCTTAGCTCACCTCGAACGATTAAAGTGTCTGAATGTTACTTGGTAAAGGTAACTTTGCTGAGTAGTGGTTGGCACTCTACCGAACATGCTCTGGCGGGTACTGGTGGGAGACTTGAGGTTTAGGCCGGCAGTGATTTCGGTCATTGCTGTGTGCCTAGCCCAAAAGACTACACTAGGCTGCATCTTATTAGGGCTGGGTCTAGGCCCGTAGTTAACTTCGGTTGCTGCGGCGTGCCTTTATTCGGCTTTGGTTTGACGCAACCAGAGTTACTTAGGGCGTGTGCCTTTGTGATACGGGTTTAGTTAGGCCGGTGGTGATTTCGGTCGTTGCCGTGTGCCTTGCTCGACCTTTGGACGCATAGGCCGCTTGAAGTAGTGCCGGTACAGTGGTGGCTGAAATGTTATTGTTTGACGAACGGACATCTAAACGTTGTTTGTAGTCTTTCAATAGTGACGGTACCACAGCTGAATGTTGCTGGACGTTGCGGAAGTTAACTTTATGTTGCTGAAGTGATACGCCGCGGCAGTGGTGGATCGCTATGGACTCTGTTCATAGTAGCGGATGGATGTGGTGTTCCGTCCTTTTTAGGACGTCCCTTTAGCTTAGTTAATGATACCACGAATGACCATTATAGCATGGCATTATTGCATAAGAGCCGCTGGTCGGGTCTTTGTTAATAAGACTGCGGACTAGCTTTAGACAGTGTGGCCTGCATTTCCCTTATCTTCACATATACATATACATCTTACGTGGCTTGCCGCGTTAAACATAAATTACCTTTTGTTGTATGAGGTGGCGTGTTGAGCTTGGCGCATACCGTAAGCGAGTGCACTATGTGTGACTCCATTATATGGTATTGGGTGAATAGGGGGTGATTGGCATTCATGTAATGCTCTGCATACGCATCTTCCACTTCGGTGGACACACACTATCCACTTCGGTGGACACCCACCTATATGGTGTTTATATTATAACTGATCAAGTTGCTTTGCAACATGTTTGCCATCTCGATGGGTTTCCACTTTGTGGACTTTATACGTATTATACGTATTATACTGTATGTGGTTTTTACCATAGAACGCACCGTTACGACGTGTGCAGGTGACATGCGCCTTACTGAATATAAGAATTGGTAATTTATTATCAAAGTTTACCAGGCCTTGTGCCTTTGGCTAATGCCATATTTTATAGCTCCGGCTATTTATTATATGGGCTTCGGTCCTCTATTATACACCAAGGCACTCATGCCTAATATGTCAACTGTGGTTTTGTTGACTCCCGACAATAATGGGTTTATCCCATAATCATACGCCGCAGGCGCACTATAAACAGGTACCCCTTGGGGGGGGGGCTCATATCCTATGGACGGAGCTCACCGTTGGTAGCGGGTGCGGAGCTACTGACTATCACTCTCTTTTTATATTTTTCCAAATCGGAAGAATATAATAGATAGGAGTGAGATACCACTTTGATTAAACTTCTCTACAGAGTTGTTTAAGGGCTAGGTATTAAGATCGAGTGAGTGATCTTTCTGTTGGCTAACATATCCTATGAAGTAATAACAAAAGACATTCGCGAGACATTCAACTATCTGAATGTCTCGCATTTTTTTATCAAATTTTATAGTAACCCGTTCATGTATTGGACATATATAGTCTGTTCATGTAGAGTACATGTAAAACCTGTTATTGTATTAGATAAATATAAAACCTGTCCATGAATCGTACACTATATTCAATAAATTATATTAATTTATGCCTGCTTTACGCCTCTAAACTGATGACAAACAACTGTTTTATATTATAACAAATGATATTTGATAATGAACCTCTCTGTTGAGCAAAGCGATACAAACTACGAATGTAGGGCCTGACGGCTCGTTCTATATTAAAGAATACGATATATTGAAATATTATTATAAAACTATAATGTGATTATTATCACATTATTTTATTCTGTTTAAGGGTTTATTTGACTCCTTTAGATTGATGGACACATAGCCTCTGACGCTCTAAAAGAATTTGAGTTATTACAAATCACAACGTAGTACGGGTCCTAGCCACTTAGACGAATCACGAGCCAATATATATATTAAGAGTGCTAGCGCCTTCGGCGCGTTGTTATGCAATTCTATGCTAGGGTGCGAGAGCTCTAGCGTTGTTATAATATATTAAATAATATTTTATAGCCGAGTAAAGTGGAGTTAGTTACAAATGGCAAAGCTAAAATTGTTTGTGTAATAAAATCGTATACCAAATCTTAGATAACATTTACGTACTTTTGTAATACATAAAGCAAGAGCCGCAAGCGTATGACGGCTTCCACTTTGTCAATTATCTATATAAAATCATACACCATGTATCAGCCCTAACATAGATGGATTATCTTTGAAAGTCCCGCGGGAAGTTCCTCGGGACCCGCTAGATAATTGTTACCTTATTCCGGGACAGTCGTTAATCTTGTCGGGACACCGTTAATGGAGCGGTGATTTGTAACAATTCTAATTATAAAAGTGTTTATTTCGTGCTTTCTACTGTGATTGATGCCTACCTCATTTACATCGGTCAAATAGGTAGTAAAGTATAAAAAGGTTGGGATTGGTCACTATCCCACAGCTGGGATTAACTTACTAAGAACTTTGCCCTTTTACCAGATTGTTATCAATATTTACTAATATTGTAAATGCGAAAGTATATCTGTGTGTCTGTAACGTTTTCACGGCCAATCTGCTGAACCAATATCGAAGAAAATTAACACAATTATTCCTTATACACCAGGGTAACATATAGGCTATACAAATCTAGTTAATTCTGCAGGAATACGATGACATTGCAAAGCGCCATCTTTTATTAACCTATCACGCGACAAAAGTCCACGCGACCAAGTTGCGGGTAAAAGCTAGTAAGATATAAAGATATAATCACTATAGCTCTTAATAAGAAATATTTCCAGAATACACTAACATCAAAAGAATTCATAACCGGAAAAACAATATAAATTCGCAACATAAACAACTCGGTTCCTAGCATAAAACAATTTTATTGGCTCTCATAAAATGACCATTTAACTAAATTTATGCACGAAATTATATTAATAAATTGTGCATGCTTGATTCAAGGAATAGAAACTTATTATTATCACACTGTATTATTCAAATTTATGATAGACTAGTTTCTGTCACGACTTTGTCTATGTCTAAGTTTAGGTCTAAACAAGGTGTAGTCATTCATTGCTAATGTCAATTTTCAAACAAAATATTTTGACTTTTAAACGATTTATAGAAGCAGGCATTACTTCGCGGAACTCCATGCTCAAGTTACAATAAAATTATTTTGCTGTAATCCGCGTTTGTTAAGAGAATACATGCAATGCTAAGTGCAGGCAAAAATCACATACCCCATACAAGCAGGACAAGTCACCACACGTATCATTTTCACTTTTAGTATTGCAACTACTCTATATATGCGGAAAAAAATGTATTACAGACTAAGAATAAGATTTCGAATTATAGATTGAATGCAAATTTCAAACCCGTGTATAGTCATATAGGCTTTAGAAATCCTGTTAATTCTACAGAAATGGGATAACATTGAAAAGCGCCATCTATTATCACGCGACGACAGTCCACGAGAACGAAGTTGCGGGTAAAAGCTAGTCTTCTATCAATTAAAAAAGTTCGTAGACATTTAATTATGTAATTATAATATGTGCATACAATAGTATGAAAATAATTTTATAAACTAAAATTCCATGAAAAATGTAGGTATTATCCCTGTTTTCGGGCATTGAAAAAATGCTGAAATGTAGAATTGAATCCAAAATAATAATTGAGCTGATAAATGCAAAGCTGTGATAGACTAATGGTAACGGGCGGACTAAAAATTTCTAAACCTAGGGTTGATTCCCATGTCATTGTCACTGTATATCTTTTTTTTTTCTTTTAATTGTATTTTCCTTATATCTTTTAAAAAATTACCGAGCAAGCTTCGGTCACCCAGGTACTTATTACATAGGTAAGTAAGTTACTAGATTATCAAAAAACCAAATGAACTTCACATCTTGTTGTTTTGACCATTTTTCAGAAAAAACATATTAGAGAATCATTATGAATTGATTGAATAACAAAATAAAGAAATATTCAAACTTAAATAACAGAATACAAAGTGTATTTTAAAATTTAGTTTATTTATTGCAATAGACTGTTGATCTCTAAACCTTGGGACATTGCAAGTAGATTTAGAAAAATTTATAGCACAATCAAGCATCAAAAGATTATATCTCTATGAGAATAAACGTGACCTAACAATACAAAAATAAAAAACACATCTACAAATATAAAAATAAAATGACATTTGATAGATAATACATTGAATATTACAATATATTGCATCTAATATTGCAATGGGTGAGGCAAATACTTAAAAAATTTATAGTTGATTATAAGTCCTAGTGTTTTGATAATAGAAAAAGATTATTTCTAAACGACAAATATTCACCATTCTCCTGCTTTTATCCCACTCTAAGTGGGGTCGGCACATCATGTTATAAACATGTCACATGATTTGGCTACGTTTATGAACGGCCGCTCGCCTGACGTTAATTTACCTAAGTCGTATTTACGACATCTCGGTAAGAAAGAGGGAGGTCTATTCTACTCAGCGGGATACCTCACGGCGGGTAAACTTATCTTTGTCACCTTTTACGACAACTAGGTAAGAAAAGCGGGTGGTCTATTCTACTCAGCCGGGTACCACACGGCGGGTTGACTTACCTTAGTCGCCTTTTAAGACACCTCGATAAGAAATGAGGGTGGTACTATTCTATTCAGCCGGATACAACGCGGCGTTCGATGTTTTATTTATGTAAGCATTATATAAGAAAAAAAACATTATTCTCCTGCCCTTGTCCCACTCTAAGTGGGATTGGCAAACATATTGTTCAATATTTTGGCCAGTTAAGACTTGTTTAGTTTAAGAATGGCTACATGACTTACGTCAACTTACTTTAGTTGCCTTTTACAACACCTCGATAAAAAAGCGGTTGGTCTATTCTAGTCAGCCAGATACCACACGGCTTTGTTTAGAATCTGTTAAAAATGTAATTTAAATCTTTTTGAAAACTTGAGAGCTCAATAGTTAAAAAGTGTAATTAAAATCTTGAAAACTCAAAATCACGAAATTTAGGTATAAGTAACGGCCTGTTACTATCCCACTGCTGGGCATAAGCCTCCACTCTCCATTTTTGGAGAGAAGGGTTGGAGCTAAGACCTACCACGCTGCTCCAATGCGGATTGGTAGGTTACACATATCCCCGGAATTCTCTAGAGATATGCAGGTTTCCTCACGATGTTTTCCTTCACCGAAAAGCGTGTGATAAATTGCAATTATCAATTAGACACATAAGCTTTAATAGAAAAACTCATTGGTGTCTGCCCGGGTTTGAACCCATGATCGTCTCTAGAGATTCACACGGTCGCACCGCTAGGCCATCACAGCTTGTTGTGATCTGCTTGTGATATAATAAGAAACATCACAAATTGAGCGCGAAACGAGTTTGCGTCAGTAACTTCATGACTTGATGATTCAAACTCAAATAAATATTTCATTTCAGTGAATTATCATAATTGTTATAATTTCACATTAAATTATGTGAATAATAAAATACTTTGAAAGAAATGTTTCAGGGTTACCAGTTCTATTATATAATTTATTTATTTATTTTGCTATTATAAAGAACAACCAAAAGGAAGTACTTTATTGATGTTGCGATCTAGCCAAGAGGCTAATAAGCAACTTAAAGATTACCTAAACTTATAAATTAACTTATATCTAAGAATAGGTCCAGTGACTTATCTTAGACTTTCTTGGTATGTGAGACACTTTGTTCTTGTGTTCTTTCAAGTAGCACTAGCACTACACTACACTATCACTATATTAAACTAACTCAAAAGGTTTTGTCCTTTTAAGTCTTCTTACGAGTCCAGTGTTATCTATTAGAATAGTTTTATATTATATAAATATTACAGCAATTTGTGATCTGCATTTTTAAAGGTCGAACAGTAAGATCGTAAATCGAACATCTATCTTAAAGTCACAGGTTCAAATACCTAGCAGGCATCTAAAAATTATGTCTGTCTTCTTGAAACTAAAAAATTATAAGGTGAATAAGGTAAGTTGACCAACCATGTGGTATCCGGTTGGGTAGAATATACCACCCTCTTTCTTACCGAAGTGTCGTACGACTATGGTAAGTTAACGTCAGGCAAGCGACCGGTCGTAAAATACTAACCTAATATTCTGAAGCTGTGTTGATAATATGCAATTCGGTACAATTGACGTTTATGTACCGGTCTAACATATATATATATATATATATATATATATATATATATATATATATACAAAACATACATATATAAAACATACATATATAAAAAAATCCTTTGGGAACAGGAAAACACATTGTTCAATATCATCATCAATCTGCTGTTTTTATCCCACTTTAAGAGGTATCGATACAACACGTTTTAAACATGTTGTTGCACTTTTTGACAAGGTATTTTACGACCGGCCGCCTGCGTGACATCAAGATACTTTAGTCGCCTTTTGCGACACCTCTTTCAGAAAGAGTGTGGTCTATTCTACTCAGGCGGATACCACTCGTCGGGTCAACTTACCTTATTCGCCTTTAACTACATATCGGTAAGAAATATGGGTGGTCTATTCTACTCAGCCGAATACCACACGGCGATAAGCTCACTCAATTGAGGCAATAGACAGGACTTTTTTATTTCTTCTGGATCGGGTAGGAAGCCAATTTAACTTATGACGGAAGTCAGTGATGTGGTCAAATTTACAAAGTCCATAAATATATCTAATTTTGAAGACAAGCATAGCCAACAAATCTTCTGTAAGATCTAAAAATACAGCATCGCCATAGTCCAATATAGGGAGCAGTAAAGATCTAGCAAGCATAATTTTAGTTTCAAGAGTAAGAAATTTCTGTAAGCGTTTAAAAGAGTGAAGTGATGCAAAAAATCTTTGGCTTAAATTAGTGATATGAGGTGCCCAAATACTTTGCTTACCAACTTTGCTATTCTTGGTACCATTCCACGTGGGCATGATTTGTATAGTCCTAGAGTGTAAGTAATTTAAGATAGATATAACTTGTACATTTTTACTTTACAATCAATTTCAATTTACGCAAGGTGACAACCCTACGTGCGTATCAAGGTCATCCCGGTAATATATAAAATTTATCAGCATTCGTAATCTGCCAACAAAATAAATGGTTTCAAAAGAATAGTACCCCAAAAATAAACCGCCACCCGCTCGGAAATGAATCGCACAATCGAATTAATCCCCCATTCCGTAAATTATGTGACAATAACATATTGTCTGTACGAGACTAAGCGCGATTAACCTAGCTAAGGAATCTTTATTTATTAATACTCGTAAATGTTGCCGAAATTTTCTACAACTGTGTAAAGGAAATTGATCCCTCGCGACCGCAGTCTAGAGGTAATATCTGCGTGACATAATCTTTGACGTGCCCACTGCTGTTTCAGGGTTGCTAATCAAATAATAAATACAATAAAACTTAATAAATTAATTATAATGAACAATAACGGCTGAACGTAATAGGCGAAGCAAATAATTATATTGAGTGAATAATAAATATTTGTACCAGGTTAGATAGTGTATGAATATATATCTGTCTGTCAAGAATATATCAAACCTGTAATTTACTAAATTAATGGAAGCTTATTAAGCTTTGACTTCATTTTCATTCATTTTCTTCAAGACGCCGTGTGGTATCCGGTTGAATAGAATAGTACCACCTTCATTGCTTACCGAGGTGTCGTAAAAAGCGACTAATATAAGCGAATAATAATATACTAATAAGGCGAGAGTTATATATTTGTGCCGGTTGCATATGAGACCCTATGGCAATGGAGTCAAAGTGCAAAAAATCTGTTTTGAACACCTCAGTTGATTGCCTCTTCAGGTGACAAGAGGGCTGGCTCCTTTTTCGCACAAAGAATCAGCTTAGCGATTCAGCGCGGAAACGCTGCCAGCATTCTTGGGACTATTCCCCGTGGGCATGATTTGTATAGTCCTAGCGTGTAAGTAATTTAAGATAGATATAACTTGTACATTTTTTTTCGCCGTGTGGTATCCGGCTGAATAGAATAGTACCAGCCTCATTTCTTACCGAGGTGTCGTATAAGGCGACTAAGGTAAGTTGACCCACCGTGTGATATCTGGTTTAGTAGAATAGACCACTCTCTTTCTTACCGAGGTTTCGTAAAATACGACTGGGTAAGTTGCCGTCAGGCAGGCGGTCGGTCGTAAAAACGCTGCCAAATCATGTAACATGTTTATAACATGTTGTGCCGACCCCACTTATAGTGGGATAAGGGAAGGAGGATATATATAATTTAAGGACGATAATATAACTTGTACATTTTCGCTGTAAATAAATATATTAACTCATTTAAATATCAAAGATAGATTTGGTTGCTATTCAAATTCACAGCCTCGTGTAAAACAAGAGACAGCCCTAGCAGCGCAGTTAATATAGACTAACATTTTTATAGCCGGTCGACAATATTTCAGGCTCAAAGCGGCCATTATTGAAAGCGCTCCACAAGTTTTTCATCGTGTTTGTTCAAACATACGCGTCTAACCGCTGATACATTAAGATATATGCGTGGCAATTAAGAGGCTGAAAAAAACCAGAAGCGGAGGCGTACAAATGTCGCGAACTATCATCGCATGGGAGCTCGGGATCGAAAATAACGTTTCTTTTATGGTGGAATTACATTGAGCTGTTAATGCTTCCGCTGTAATAATATTATCATCTTCTTTTCCTGCCCTATGAGAGGCTTGGTACAACATGTTACAAACAAGTTGTCACATGATTTGGCTTGGTATTTTACGACAACCTGACGTCAACTTACCTTAGTAGTATTTTCGACACCTCGGTAAGAAAGAGGGTCTATTCTACTCAGCCGATTACCACACAGTGGGTCGAATTACCTAAGTCGCCTTCTACGATGCCTCGGTAAGAAATTAGGGTGGTCTATTCTATTCAGCCGGATACCACACGGCGGGTCAACTTACCTTATCTTCTTAAATATCGTTTAAAAAAAACATTTTTGAAAAAATATTTTAATCTAATTGAGATCTGTCTTTGTTAGTAATGGTTCACTGACTTAGCGCGGCGCGTTTATTCAAAAAATCGGAAAAACAATAACACTATAGTTTTGTTTATTTTTTTTTTAAACAAAATAATTCCTGTGGTTAAAATACTTCATTGAATTAACTGTTTTTTTAATGTAAGGTGGTCAGGTGTGAAGGTAAATAAAATAAAAAATAATGTTGTATGATCCCCACCACCCTCTACATATATAGAGGGTACGGTGTTCCACAAAAGGACCCCGGGTATAAATGAGTAAGAGGGGCCAAACCACTTACCTGGATGAGATGCCGACGGTCTTCAAGCGTCCTTAGGATCTTCGTAAAGGTCACAAAACTTTACACACCACACTCACTTCCTCTGGTCGGGCCCGCCAGGATTAATACACAGTTCACTGGTATCCCCCACTTCGTTCACTTACACGCATGCGATATTACTCGGTACAGCGTTTAAAAGCGCAATGGCCGCGAAAATCACCAGTTGGCCGGGGATGAGGGAGATGATATAAGTATAAGGTAAGGATGTAACTAGCCCAACCATAGCCCCCCCCCCCCTGAAAGGCCCCCTTTTAAAACGAAAAAAGTAAGAAAATTATTAAGATATACGTTTAAGGGAAATGACGTAACTAGCCTAACAATAATATAATAAAGTTATAAACAATTCACTTTTCATCTATAACGGATATTTTGTTTGCTTATATAGTATTTTATATATAATATTATGTAAAAAATTTATAGTATTTTTAAACAAGCGACATCGTTTCAATTAAGTATCCTAGTCTTGTAGGAAAGTCTATTAGACTAGTCTAGAAGAATATTCACCTAACAATATTATTAACAACTCAATGTGATTCCGTAGTGATGTCGTGACATATCGACAAACAGATGGTCGGCGAGTGCGGCGTCACAACATCGACTAATTTATGCCCTCCTTAACGCCGTCCCACCTATTAGCTGCACACAGCATATTTCATGCGGTCGCTAATGCCACCATGTTTATTAACGTTGGCGGATAATAATTAACATTCTCCGTAAATATATAACCTATAAACATTTTTTTATTCTAGTAGTAGTCTCAACCGGGACTTATAGCAGTGTACAATTTATTCATGTGTTTCTTGTGTAAATCTAAGCTTATAATGAACACTATTATCAAACAGTTTTAAACGAAATATAGTATTATATCAATCAATGGTATTTGTATATAGAAAACTTGTTCTTATTCCACGTTAGTCACTCGAACTTATTCAGTTTGACAGTAGAGTAGGTAGTAAAAAGGAGTATAGTAAAATTGTAATTTTTTTGCACTTTTTTTGTTTTATAAATGCTCCTATCGCGCCCTAAGACAATATTAAAAGCATAAGAACTCATTGCCTGATACACTTATGTATTAGAGAGTTGTAGATGTTCTAAAAAATCATATCTATAAAAAAAAACATATAAATCGTACATAAAAATCTATCTGTTATGGTTATAGTTAACTCAAAATAACCATAATTTATAGAATTAGGCGTTACTTTGCGGAGATCCATAATAAAAAAGTAATAATAAAATTATTTTGCTATAATCCGCGATGAAGTAAAATAGAAAATATATATAATGCTAAATGTATAGTGGACAATCCATTTTTATAAATGACACTGATCGCGGATTATAGTAAAATATTTTTACTATTACTTTCACAATAACTACTTTTATGTTAATTTATAGAATTAGGCGCTACTTTGCGGAGGTCCATAATACAAAACTAATGAGAATATTATTTTGCTATAGCTAAATAATATTTTTTAATTTTGTACTTTTATGTTCAAAATTTATATTTGGGAAAAACATTGTGACACACTTATTTCCACTCGGGCAAAGTCGCACAAGGTGTTATAGATATATAACAAACAATCTAAAATTACTAACTATTTTAGCTGATCATTCGGTAGTATCCCTAAAGAAATTCCACATAACTGTCACCCCAGTTGTCCCAGCTGAGTTATCGAATGAAGCTGCTTTTTATTTCTGGAGCGCAACTCAACTATACTGATGGCTTTCATCTTGTAAATGTTATTAATCGACATTGCTCCCGGACACGGCAATGGTACACCACTAAATTTAATACTAACGAACGTATTTATAAAATTATTATCCATTGCGCATTTTGTTTTAAAATTTGAAAAGCGTAAGCAAATAAAAGTAGCAATGTATTGTGTTGAATTTGAAAGAAATATTTAGTGATCTCTGATTTAGTGCGAAGTTATTTATGTTATTTTATCGCATGGTTATGTTCGCTTTGTCCGAACAATGTGCAATCAGTCATGTTCATACAAAAACTAGGACCAGTATTGTATTGCCGATACAATACATATAATGCAATTGTAGAAAGCTGTTGATTTGGAATAATTGAGAAAATATGGTTATTTTGACATTAATGCTGTGAGCGTATATTGAAGTTAGATGTGTCCAATATCTAACAAAAGATTTACTTATATTGCCTTTTGCTAAATAAGTAATATACTTAACTTTATAATAAAGACAAGCTATCTAAATCTATACTAATATATAAAGCTGAAGAGTTTGTTTGAACGCGCTAATCTCAGGAACTACTGGACCGATTCGAAAAATTCTTTCAATTTAAGATAATCCATTTATCGAGGAAGGCTATAGGCTTTACAACATCACGCTAAGATGAATAAGAGAGGAGCAGCAATAAAAAATATTATGAAAACGGCAAAATTTTACGACCGCCCGCCTGTCTGACGTCAACTTACCTTAAACGTATTTTACGACATCTCAGTATGGAATACAGGGGTTAATTCTACTCAATCGGATACCACACGGCGTGTCGACATACCTAAGTCCCCTTTTAGAACACCTCGGTAAAGAAATGAGGGTGGTCTATTCTACTTAGCCGGATACCACACGGCAAAATATTGATGCACCTAATGTACCTAATAAATAATGTTTGCTACGTGACACAGTTCATAAAATATGTTAAGTGTTGAATTATAATTTATTGCTGACATTTTGTTTGAATTGACTTCACTTCTAAGCTTTTGCGCGCTTTATGGCTTATGTTTTCTTAATTTAGGATTGATTGATGTTAAAATCAGACTGCATTAAAGCGGGTAGAACGAATATCATCTAAACTTCTTAACCATTACCGAAACTGAAATGCATAATAAATCGTAATTTGTCTGTTTATTTCGCTTATTTAATTTCAATTATTTCCCAAGTTAACGATGTATTGTTTTTCAAACTAATTTGTCTTTTTATTTTATAATTTATTTAATTCAATGCTCTAGGAAACAGTACATTGACTTTCAAAACAACATTGTATTTTATTCATTTTTGAAGTGAACAATTTTTTTGTTAAACAAGTTTTTCTATACTAGAAACGCAGACAATTTATGTCTGCGTTTCTTCGGTTTTCCGTTTGATGCATTTTATTAATTTTCCAAGTTAGCGATGTATTGTTTTTCATATTATTTTGTCTGTTTCTTTCGTTTATTGCATTTTATTCATTTTTCAAGTAAATAATCTTCAAATTATATTATCCTAGTTTCGTCCACTTATTGAGTTCCCATTTGTGCAATAAAGTTTTATATTTTCTAAAATATCTAACTGTCAGTGACTAACTGAACCTACCCGGGCTGCGTGTGGAGGTAACCTAAAGCCTGCATCTGGTCCTGACATGTAGAGTGGCAGCCTTAATTGACAGTAATCAATTCCCGCGGCCCGCTTTCAATATTCCTTCATCTAGGATTTTTCTCTCCCGTTTCGTTTTTATACCGTCTCCCGTCTGAAATTTATCGCTCAATTAGTCTTGTTTAATAGCCGCCTGCCGCGTTGATGTCTGCGTCTCGCGGCTCTAAGGGCTGGCGATGTTTTTAATTTCCCAAAATAGAAGTTAGAATAGAATTATTTTGCGTTTGTTAAGAGAATCTATGTAATTAATAAATATATAAATATATGGGACACACACGGTCGTTCGTCCCCAAAGTAAGTAACTTAATACTTGTGTTATGGGTGACAGACAACTTACATACAAACTTAACATACATACTTAAATACAAATATACACCCAGGCTCAAAGACCAACAAATTCATTTATAAAAAATGTTGGGCCTCGGCGAGAATCGAACCCGCGACCCGCGGAGCTGAAGGCAGGGTCACTACCCACTGCTCCAACGGACCAGTCAAATGCAATGTAATGCTTAGTGATACTTTATACATGCAGGCCAAGCCACTGCAAGTACCTATCTCAAAACGCCGCCACTACCCTCCACGCAAGCACTACACACACTCAGTACCACAATCTCTACGACCGTATCGGGGCGACAAAGGTGTAATGTACTGTAAAAGTAATTACGTTTTTGTCGTGATGATGCTTCGGCTTCGGTTTCATAACATTTATTACAATTGTCTGTTTGACTTTGCTTTTTATGTTCACGATTTATTAAATACATTTGAAAATTAGCAACCCTTAAAGATTAATTGGTATAAATTAAACAACATAATATAATATTATTATAACGAATATAATATTTTTATTTTAATATCTGATTATGATGTTATTTTGAAATATTTATGCTTTAGAATTTTGTCATAGAACCTATCTCCTCGTGATGTTACTCGTTTACGGGGTGAGATATTTGTTAGGATTGTGGTAGTGAGCGTGTGCAGTGCTTGTATAGTGTGGTGGTCGGGGTCGTTTGTATGTGTTTTAAGAATTCTATATGCATAAGGTATCGGCATCGCTAGTTCTATTTTAGCATTTTACAATTGTGGAGTATTTATAGAAATTGTACAAACAACTAGCAATAGCCAGCGGCTCCGTCCGCGTTGCACAATTAAAACCGTAGTATAGTATTTTGATAAAAATGGTTAAATTACCTTAAAAGCTAGATATATGCTGTCGCGGACTTTTATTTAGAACTTTTCGAGAGGAACAATTTTGTAATACATGATTTTTTAATAATTATTACCGTTTACTCAACGCAAGTGGCAAGCTTTAATATTGCCGTTATCGTACTATTTTTTATTGCTGCTCCTCTCCTATTCGTCTTAGCGTGATGTTATATAGCCTATAGCCTTCCTCGATAAATGGTCTATCTTACACTGAAAGAATTTTTAAATCGGTCCGTCCAGTAGTTTCTGAGATTAGAGCGTTTAAACAATCAAACAAACAAACTCTTCAGCTTTATATATTAGTATAGACAACAAAATTCATCGCCAACCCTGACAGATCGGAAGACGCAGAGAAATGGGATTAAATTAATTGTCGCATCAGTCAGGAGGGCGTCGGGGTGTTTTTTATTAGTCGAGTGCTCCCCCCTCCCCTCGAGCTGCACGAGAGTAAATCACGTTCAAACGTGAAATCATACATTTTGGATACGTCACTACTTTCATTTTTCAACATCGTGCATTGTACAGGGAGGTATAATTAATAAAAGTGTTTGAATTTTGCTATAATCCGCGATTAATATAAAAAGACAATATACATAATGCTAAATGTATAGTGGACTATCCGTTTTCAAAACACATAAATGCAAAATTCGCACAGCGATGTTTGCGATTTTGTTGCAGATTTTTTTGTATGTAGATTTTTTCGTCGATTTTTTTTTGATCTCCTGATGATGCTTCAGTTGCAGGGCAAAACGATTGTCGAGTTTGTGATAGTGAACGTGAGTAGTGCTCGTTGTAAAGAAAATGTTTCAAAAATAAATATAATATTGTTAAACCCATTTTCTTAATTCTATTATAAAAATTGTAATGACAGAACTCTAGTAGTAAATTTGTTATATATGTTTTCACAAAGAAAGAAGTACAAAAAAAAACGACTAAGGTAAATTGCATGCCGTGTGGTATCCAGGTGTCGTAAAAGGCGATTAAGGTCTTTTGGACCGCCGTGTGGTATAGGTCTGAGTAGACTAGACCACCCTCATTTCTTACCGAGGTGTCGTCAGGCAAGCCGTCGGTTATAAAAAAAACTAACCAAAACATGTAACCACATGTTTTAAACATGTGCCGATCCTACTTGGAGTGGTATAAGGGCAGAAAAATGATTTTATATTTAATGACTTGCTCTAAATTTTATAAGAATCATTTGTTTTAACTGCGGCTACGCCGTGTGATATCCGGCTGATTAGAATAGTACCACCCTCATTTCTTACCGAGGTGTCGTAAAAGGCGACTAAGGTAAGTCGACCCGCCGTGTGGTATCGGGCTGAGTATAATAGACCAACCTCATTTCTTACCGAGGTGTCGTAAAATACGACTGAGATAAGTTGACGTCAGGCAGGCGGCCGGTCGTAAAAACGCAACCAAATCATGTGATAGCATGTTTATAACATGTTGTGCCGACCCCACTTAGAGTGGGATAAGGGCAGGAAAATGATGATTGTTTTAACTGCGGCTCCACGAATACATTTCGTAGTTTTAAATTTTTATTCAAATAAGCCTAGTATAGAATTCATATAATTATTTAATACTTATACATTCGTAATGTTTCGAAATAAATTCATATATAATTATCACAGAAACATTTGACTTAAAGTTGGATAAATCAAATTTTATGGCACACTTTAATGTATTATTCAAATTTGATAGTTGCGACGACAAATTTAAACTTTATTAACCTGTCAGCGTTTTAGCATACCAAACTGGTTGGCGGGAATTTATTTGGCGATCGAAAGATCAGACAACTTGATTCTTATTAAACATCTTTTGCAATTACATTAGTATATTGGTTTCCGGCTGACTAGGATAAACCACCCTCATTTCTTACCAAGGTGTCGTTAAAGGCAACTAAGGTAAGTTGACCCGCAATGTGGTATCCGGCTGAACAGAATAGACCACACTCACTTCTAAACGAGGTGTCGTAAAAGGCGACTAACGTAAGTTGACGTCAGGCAGACGTGACATGTTATAAACACGTTGTAACATCGTGCTAAGATTAATAGGAGAGGAGCAGCAATAAAAATATTACGAAATCGGCAAAATTCAAAGCTTTCCTTGCGTGCGGTAAGTAAATGGTAAAAGTCATAGAAAAATGTTTTATAATTAATGCCCAATAACTACTTTTAGTTACCTTAGCCGTGTGGTATCCGGCTAAGTAGAATAGTACCACCCTCATTTCTTACCGAGGTGTCGTAAAAGGCGACTAAGGTAAGTCGACCCGCCGTGTGGTATCCGGCTGAGTAGAATAGACCAAGCTCATTTCTTACCGAGGTCTCGTAAAAGGCGACTAAGGTAAGTTGCCCCACCGTGTGGTATCCGGTTTAGTAGAATAGACCACCCTCCTGCTTACCGAGGTGTCTTAAATACGACTTGAGTAAGTTGACGTCAGGCAGGCGGCCGGTCGTAAAAATGCAGCCAAATCATGTTACAAATGTTTATAACATGTTGTGCCGACCCCACTCTTAAGTGAGATAAGGACAGGAGGATATAACTACTTTTAGTTACCTTTATAAGTTGCTGGCACAGCTTATAAAGATGACACCTTTATGATCTTTCTAAAATAGTTTTACCTTGTCCATTAACAATTTTCGTGGCTCTATGTCCGCGCCCGCCCGATTTGTTCACGTTGTGATCTCTGACTCGATTTATCGAGATTATTTTTAACGCCGATCGCCCATCACTACCCGCTAGTGACGAGCGTGCACAGATTGGGCGGGATTTATTGTTTTAGCGCCGTTTTTAGCGTCGTTTTGGCGTGTATACATTGTTGTTATTGATAAATACGTACGTCGATAAATGTGCATGCGAATGAGATTAAGGTGGATGTGTGGTGTGACAACACTTGATAGAATATGCAATGAGTATATCAGGGAAAGTCTGAAAGTTGCGCCCATTACAGAAATGATGAGAAGTGCGAGACTAAGTTGGTATGGTCATGTAATGAGGAGGGATGAAAATCATGTGACCAAAAGAGTTTTAAATATAAATGTCGATGGATGTATGGCTAGGGGGAGGCCGAAAAAAAGATGGATGGATTGTGTGAAAAATGATATGCATGTTAAAGGAGTGGCACCAGAGTTGACGAATGATAGAGGAGAATGGAAGAAGAAGATATATTGTGCCGACTCCACTTATAGTGGGATAAGGGTACGTCGATTGCTTGTTTCGTTTAAAGGAACTTTACAGCAACGTTTTCAACATGCCGTTAGCCGTGTGGTATCCATCTGAGTAGAATAGACCACCTTCATTCCTTATCGAGGTACCTTAAAAGGTGACTTAGGTAAGTTGACACGCCATGAGGTATTCAGCTGAGTAAAATAGCCCACTCTTTTTCTTACCGACTAGTTGTAAAAGGCGACTAAGGTAAGTTGGCCCGCTTTGAGGTATCCGGCTAAGTAGAATAGACCACCCTCATTTCTTACTGATGTGACTAAGGGCAGTTGGCAGGCGTTAAAACATCAATATATTTAAAACGTTTTGTGCCAACCTCACTTAGATTAAGATATGAGCAAGAGAATGTTTTTTTTTTGTAATTTAACATAAATAACACACAAAAACTCACTAAGGTGATAAATTTTAAATATGGGTTAGACACATAAGTTTTAGCAGAAAACTCATTGGTGCCTTCTCGAGGTTTGAACCAATGATTTTCTCTAGAGAGTCCTAAGTTCTCGCCGCTGGGCTATCATAGGTCTAAAAAAATGGATGTTACAAGTGAATTCATTAACGCCGTGTGGTATCCGGCTGAATAGAATAGTACCACCCTCTTTTCTTACCGAGGTGTCGTAAAAGGCGACTTATGTAAGTTGACTCACCGTGTGGTATCCGGTTATGTAGAATAGACCACCCTCTTTCGTATCGAGGTGTCATAAAATACGACTATGATAAGTTAACGTCAGGCAGGCGGCCGGTCGTAAAAACGCAGCCAAATCATGTGACAGCATGTTTATAACATGTTGTGCCGACCCCACTTAGAGTGGGATAAGGACAGGACGATAATAAAAAAAAAAATGATGATTTTTTTTGTAATTTAACATAAATAACTCACAAAAACTCACTAAGGTGATAAATTGCAAATATGGGCTAGACACATAAGTTTTAGCAGAAAACTCATTGGTGCCTTCTCGAGGTTTGAACCTAGAGAGTCCCAAGTTCTCGCCGCTGGGCTATCACAGCTCTAAAAAATGAATGTAACAAGTAAATCCATTATTAAATTTAACTATAGCGTAACGAATAGTACATTCTTGAGCTATGTTGCGAGTACGGTGTACAATGAAAAACAATCTATATATGTTATTTAAGGAGCGTACACACGGTCAGCCGTAATGACTTTCCGTTCCCATTGCGAGATGGTCGTATACATCCACGTCACGCAATGATTTGCGGGCTGACAGACGATACACACTGCCGTATAGCATATACGATCGTAAAAGTAGTAAAGTAACGGCCTGTTACTATCCCACTGCTGGGCATAGGCCTCCTCTCTCCATTTTTGGAGAGAAGGGTTGGAGCTAAGACCTACCACGCTGCTCCAATGCGGATTGGTAGGTTACACATATCCCCAGGATTCTCTAGAGATATGCAGGTTTCCTCACGATGTTTTCCTTCACCGAAAAGCGTGTGATAAATTGCAATTTTCAATTAGACACATTTAATAGAAAAACTCATTGGTATCTGCCCGGGTTTGAACCCATGATCGTCTCTAGAGATTCACACGGTCGCACCGCTGGGCCATCACAGCTTTTTTAAAACTACGAAATGTATTCGTGGAGCCGCAGTTAAAACAATCATCATTTTCCTGCCCTTATCCCACTCTAAGTGGGGTCGGCACAACATGTTATAAACATGCTATCACATGATTTGGCTGCGTTTTTACGACCGGCCGCCTGCCTGACGTCAACTTGTGTCAGTCGTATTTTACGACACCTCGGTAAGAAATGCGCACCGCTAGGCCATCACGGCCTAGCGGTGCGTAGCTTGAAGGAAACATACATTGCATTATTATCGATATATTGATACGATTTATTATATCTCGAGTTGTATTGTAAGCCTATTTATATATATAATATTTGACATATTGTTAGTAATTAAGTCTGAATTCAATTTAAAATGAATATTAAAAAATACTGTGCACCAACACTTTTACTACAAAATCTAATGATTCTACCACCAGTTTGGATCACTAATCCACTTGAGAAGTACTGGCAAGACACTCAGTGGTTACTCTTATCATGAATAGCAATTATTTGAGGTTAGTTTCTTATAATACGAAACACAAAAGAGGTCGCCCAAAAACCTCTACCTCCTACAAATGCCGCACGCCAAAAGAGAGCGAATGTTTTTTCCTAACTTTGTTTTCGAACTCTAACTGATGCTGTTAGAATGTTAAAATGCTGCCCTAGAGGCTTTGACAGTGTCACCGAGAGAGTAGCGAAAAAGACAACCCTCATTTCTTACCGAAATGTCTTAAAAGTCGGCTAAGGTAAGTTGATCCGCTGTGTGGTATTCGGCTGAGTACAAAAGACAACCCTCATTAATAACTGAAGTGACTAAGGTAAGTTGGCGTCAGACAGGCGTTAAAACGACAACATGGTTAAAATGTATTGTACCGACCCCACGTAGAGTGGGATAAGGGCAGAAGAATGATGATTTTTTTTAATTCAACAAATATTTCATAAAAAACCGCCTTAAAATTATAGAACGCCTACCTAATTCCATTTACTATTTTTGAAGTAGATTATTGTTTATTATATTTTCATCATTTAACAAATGTGTATTAATATGAACTGCCTAAATGATTGTTGTCAATTTGCGCGCCTGGTTGTCATCTATAATTAATAAGCACATAGTTTAAATAGTTTCATATTGTATATTTGTAATTCTAAATGGTATTTATATTGTTGATGACCTTTTAAAAAATAACTGACTCACCGAACTACATGGCCGTGTGTTCTGGTACTATTTCAACAAGAAGCAGTTAAATAAAGTATACAAACGGACTGTGCATATAAAGGGCTCAATAAGTCTGCGCTTTGCCTAATGAACTATTTGAATGTAGGCCTTATTGGCTCTGTATAAATAAAGAAATAAATGTGACGGGCGCGGAGTGCGCGCGCGCAGCTAAATATCTTTATACCGGCGCAGCTTTATACCGGCGTTATAGTGGTACTTTTTGTGGGTACGGTTGGGTAATATTGGGTTGATAAATGGCTACTTTGAATCGTCTTTATTTCAATTTCCAGCTTTTTTGCAACGAGCACCTAAATTCGAAAGCGTCACTACCAATAATAGGACGCGGAGGTCATCTTTGAATTGTAATTTGATACAGACTTATAGAGTTGTGTGTGTCGGACTGATGGTTTGTTTTCAACAAAATTCTTCGTCGTGATGGATGAAGGTCATCCTACATAAAAAAAATTCAGTTAATTCAGTGACGTATTTTAGCTACAGGAATTATTGTTGTTGTTGTTGTATCACTTTATTGTACACAATTTTATAAAAAAAAAATTATAACAAAGTAAAAAGTAAAAAAAAAAAACAAAGTTTTATAACAAAGTAAAAAGTAAAAAAAAAACAATATTTAACGTTTAATTAACGATAATTAAAATTATTTAACGTTTTTTAAAAAATAAACACGATATACTGATCAATGACCGTAACCTAACACCCCATTCTAACCTTGACCTAAAAATAGTACAGGCAGGAGAGAGACAAAAAATGTTATTGTTTTCTTCTGTTTTTTTAATAAGCGCGCCGCGTCACGTCAGTCAACCATTACTAACAAAGCCAGATCACTATTAAATTATATTTATTTTGTTTGAAAATATATAAAAAAAAATGAATTTCAAGAAGATTGAATTATGCTAAAGTTATCTTATATCATTTCATATGTCGTAACCGTCGTTGGCTTATAAAAATAAATGTTATGTGACCCTAACATTCTGAAGCAACATATAACCGACTGGCAGTCAATAAAACGGCAATAAAGCGTCCATTACTAGATTTAAAGCCCAACGTGAGCGACATAAGCAACTGTCGGTCGGTTCGTAACTAGTCAACTTTAATATTGATAACTGTAAAAAGAAGTACGTCGGATGTGGCGAAATCGTGGAGTCGTTTATAGCATGGTTTATTGATAGCCAATCTTGTTTGACATAATTTATTATATCAACCTGAGCAACGTATGTATTATGCGTTTATTACTACTAGATACAGGTAAATCTTTGTGAACTTTTTTAACTAAGAATTTATTGAATTACGTTGCAGAGGTCTATAGTACAAACGTAATAAAATTATTATTTTGTTATAATTTGTTATAGGTAGCACGCCGTGTGGTATCCGGCTGAATAGAATAGTACCACCCTCATTACTTACCGAGGTGTCGTAAAAGGCGACTAAGGTAAGTCGACCCGCCGTGTGGTATCCGGCTGAGTAGAATAGACCAACCTCATTTCTTACCGAGGTGTCGTAAAAGGCGACTAAGGTAAGTTGACCCACCGTGTGGTATCCGGTTTAGTAGAATAGACCACCCTCTTTCTTACCGAGGTGTCGTAAAATACGACAGAGGTAAGTTGGCGTCAGGCAGGCGGCCGGTCGTAAAAGCGCAGCCAAATCATGTGACAGCATGTTTATAACATGTTGTGCCGACCGATAAGGACTGGAAGATGATGAATTTATTATAGGTAGCAAAATAATATTTTTATTACTTCTGTCGTAGTTAGGAAAAATGCTTCTTTCTAGAAAAACCAGATAAAAATCAATGGCTAATCCTTTTTATAATTAAATCCATGCATTTTTATCGACACAACACGTTTATAACATGTTGTGCCGACCCCGCTTAGAGCAGGAAATTAATGATTTTTGTTTACAACTTTTAATGTTATTTTATATCTTAAGATTAAATTATTTATGTGCATGAAAGTGTTATATGTGAATAAATGTTATTTGATTTGATTTGAAACACTTGTCCAAACATGTGGTAAAGGGTGGGATAGTCTTATAAAAGCTGACCACTCGTTCTATACCGATAAGCGTTCCCGAAATTAGATAATAATTCCATTTTTTTTAAATTAGATTTGGTCCAAAATCGATATATAATGAATCTCTAATGCCCTTGGTTATCGAACAACATCGCTTATTATTTCTTGTTGTGTTAATTATTTTCAAGAGAAAGTTCTTATGAAACAAAAATTTCTGTAAAAATTAGCAATATTAGAAAATTTAAGAAAACTTCCTTATTTAAATAGGTAAGCCAGGAAGTATGTTGGTTCTGCTAGTAAATGATACATTAACTAAAGTTATTCCCATCATCATCTTCCTGACCTTATCTCACTCTAAGTGGGGTCGGCACAACATGTTATAAACTTGCTTTCTGTGTGCTGTGCTGTTTTTACGACCGGCCGCCTGTCTATCGTCAACTTACCTCTGTCGTATTTTACGACACCTCGGTAAGAAAGAGGATGGTCTATTCTACTAAACCGGACACCACACGGTGGGTCATCTTACCTTAGTCGCCTTTTACGACACCTCGGTAAGAAATGAGGTTGGTCTATTCTACTCAACCGGATACCACACGGCGAATGGACTTAGCTTAGTCGCCTTTTACGACACCTCGGTAAGAAATGAGGGTCGTACTATTCTATTCAGCCGGATACCACACGGCGTAACTTATTCCCAACAAACTACTAATTTATTTTATATGAGAACAAATATAACACGTGAATCGCTTTGATCGTGTATTATCAGAGGTAAAAATTCAACTGGTGTCAGCACGACTAACCCGCTGATGGTTATTGGGTCGGTGGAACCGCGCCCGAATAGTAACGATTCGATTATCGATG